>VXAZ01004525.1:827932-1059512 GCA_013399875.1 Gymnorhina tibicen
CGGGGCCGGGGCCGGGGCCGGGGCCGGATTTGGCCACTGGCGGCTGTGGGGCGGAGGGGAGCGAATGGGGTGGCGGTGGCCTCGCTCCCCTCTGGGCACTTGTTTCACGTAGAATCGTGGAATCATCAAGTTTGGAAGAGACCGTCAACATCATCCAGTCCAATCGTCCACCCGACGCTACCGCTGTAACCACCGAAACACATCACCCAGCGCCAGATCCAGACGCCTCATAACACCTCCAGGGATGGTGATTCCATCACCTCCCTGGGCAACTTATTGCAGTGCCTGACCATTCTAACGGTGAAAAATTTTATCTAATATCTAATCGGACTCTTCCCTGTTTCAGCTTAAGGCCACTTCCTCTGGTCCCCCCACTGCAGGCAGGGCAGAAGAGACCGGCCCCCACCTCACCACAGCCTCCTGTCAGGGAGCTGTAGAGAATGATGAGGTCCCCTTTGAGGCTCCCCCTGAGATTTCCTTGTTTTTCTAGGGCCTTAGTCCCCTTCGTTTGTCTTAATTGGTTGACAGCTGCCATCTTCATGGAGGAAAATGTACAATTTTCTGCTCATTTTCCTACTTTTTTTTTTTTCCTGCTGTAATAAAGCACGCACCAGTAACAGCCCTGTGTCTGCCTTGTTTGGCATGTCTGCTGTGGATGGGTGAGCTGTGACACATCCGAGCCAGAGTGACCACAGCACCTGTCCCACGGTCCAGCACCTGCCTGAGCCTTCTCCCACAGGCAGGCTTCAGAAGCAGAGCTTTTATCCTGGAGAGGCTCCCCTGAAACAACCATGATGTAAAGGGTACCAGCGACAGAGAAATCTCAGAACAAGCTCGGAAAGAGGCTTTCATAAGACAATTACCGTAATTACCCCCTTTTGCCTTATTTAGAGTGTGAACTTCTCTAGCATCAATTTTCAGTCTTTCCTTCTTCATTAAGATTCTTTGCCTGCTGTCAAATTTTGTTCATCATACAGATAATTAAATGTGCTAAGTGCCTTAGAGCTTCTCTTCACCTAAGAATCCAGAGCGTTCAGTAGAGGAGTTTAGCAGTCCACCAGCACCTAGGAAGGAGGTCTGCTCCCACCTACGGTCTCTTTCCACTGTCCTCAGCTAGTCCTAGCAGCTGTTGAGCTCTTCTGAGGGAAAGCTTAAACCATTGCCCCGGTAGAAATCAAATCCACCAAAAAACATGAATGTTTTTCTGCTGGTTAGTGAGCCATACTAGCAATAAAAGACTCTCTCAAGCACAAGCATGAGCCAGAGCAAGGGACTGTGTGGCTGGAAACAGGAAAAAGGAGGAAGAGGAAGGAGACATGGGATTGAGAGGGAAGGTTGTTTCGCTTCATTCTGGCACTAACAGGCTGTTTCATCATCTGAGCTGTCTGCATAATCATAACCTTAGTTAAGCTAAACAAAAATTTTATTGCAATATATGTTTTTCTGTTGTTGTTGCAGTATATTTTCCAGCTCTTGATTCTCTCCTGTTGCCAGCATCTTTGGTGAGCCCTACAGGGACTGGGGTAGCAGCCACAGCGATGCTGAATACAGAGGAACAGCAACTCTCTGGTTGCTCAGGAGGCTCCTGTTTCTATATCCAACAATCAGTCAGACCTGGAACCTTCCTGCGTGCCACCACTGAGTCATGCAACTACGGGTCATTAAATATATATGAAGTGAAATCTTGGGCTTAGGGTATAAGTTCACAAAAATCCTGTGTTACGTGTCTTCTTGGGCCCGGAGGAAGGGAGGGAATCTAGCTCTGGTTTAATAATGACAGATGATTACTACTTTAGAAGTGCTAATTTTTCTATGTAGCCAAAGGAGATTTTAACATAAGTGAAAGTTTTAAAACTGTGTGCTGAGACCAAGAGTGTAACTCTTCATCCTGAAATGAGCTCGGTGCAGTAAGCCCTGGACCCACCCTGTAGAATGAAGAGCACTGTAGTGTTCATGTAGCATAGAAATTGCAGGTTTCCAGGAAGCTGACAGTTTTCCAGGTCATGTAATTCTGCTGGGTGCCAATGCTGACAGTCCATGGAAGTTCCATGGAAGTTGACAGTTTTCCATGTCATGTAATTCTGCTGGGTGCCAATGCTGACAGTCCATGGAAGTTCCATGGAAGTTGACAGTTTTCCATGTCATGTAATTCTGCTGGGTGCCAATGCTGACAACTGAAGGGTGGTGTTTTCTTTTGGTTTGATGTTGAATGCTCCTCCCACTGCAAAGACTTTTCTTCTCTCCAGAAAGCTAGGTTGTTATTTGCTGTTTTCTGCATTACTTTATCTCTTTATAGTCTTTCAAGACAGCCTGCTGTTATCCAGCAAGCAGCCTTTTTCGGTGGACATCAGACCTACACTGTTAATGCACCTTCCCCAATTTTACCCACAAGACTGTAATGGCTATTCATTTTCTTTATGATTATGTCCTAGCCCAAACACTTGGTTCCATAGAGTCTATTACTTGTTGGGCATACCATGTGTGCACTATTACAGATATGTAATCTAAGAAAGTCCAGGACTTTCTTAGTCCTGGACTAAGCAAAAGTCCAGGTTATGGGCAGTAGCTCTGGCACCATGTCCACCTGTGGGACATCCACCTTGGTATCAAAAGTGAATCTTATCATCCTCATCTCCCAATATATCACAAAACGTGATTTCAATAAAGATTTTGAAGAACTGTATAAGGCTGCTTCTTCTTCTTGCATAGGAACAGCTATTGGACAAGGAAAGATTACACATTTTGTACTGAAAAGCTTTCTCAAAATTGTTGTTCATTTAAATATAGGAACAAAACATAGTAAAGCAGAGAGAAAATTGCTGAAAAATGAGTATGTCTAATTTGTGCAACCAGTGTAGCTTGGCATGTCTCAGGGTCCTCATCCTTCAAACACACAGACCAAAGACAATTCCAGCTACTGGTCTAGTCTTGTTTCCTTCCCAGGGAAACCAAATCTTGGAAGGGGGTGGCACGTGCCTCAGGTCACTCTGTGACACGAACTGAGCACCTGGGACAAGGCAGACTCTTCTGTGCCCTGGATTTTGGAGGGGAGCAGAAGAAGGGCTGGGCCATATCTTTCTAAGAACTCCGCTGAGACTGGGGAGCTCTAAGGAGTCAGAGGTGAATTGCCCATATAAATGGCTCTAGATTCGTTCCTGAGGTATGTGCATCTATTGTTTGAAAGAAGTGGAACAAATGGCCAAGTTATTAGACTTTGCATGTTGAAATTAGAATACCCATGGGCAAGTGTGATAATTTTCCATTGCCAGTGTATCTTTGTGGTTTTTTTACTGGTCTAGTGCCAACTTTCAAAGAATAATAGAAACCACCTACCGATCAGTATCAGTCTCAGCTGTTGCAGAAATCTCAATAAAATAATACATAATTATTACTGAAAAATTCACGTTTCTCCTTTGAAGCTGAAAACAGGTTGTGCTTTTGTTTGTAAGGAAGCTCTCCACCCATTCCACAATGAAACATTATTAGTGGTCACTCAAAACATGTACAAATTGTGCAAGATAGCAGCCTGTCAGTACTGGAAACAGAATAATAGTATTAAGGTGGTTCCATACCTGGGGTAGTTATGAAGGAGTTAACAGGTCCTGCTCTAAGCCAGGTGCAAGGATTGTCCAGACGTGTTGTTTGTATTTCTAGAACAAACTCGCCCCAAACCAGCTTAAGTAACTGTGAGGCTGCTCTGCACTGAGCTGTGCCTCTAGACTTCAGGTACAAGAATTGTTGTACTTTCTGTATGGAAACAAGAATTTCAGCATAAACCCCTGTTATGCAGAAGAGATTACAATACAGGAGCTTTGCCCCAGTAAGGTACTTAGCATTAGAAACTGCTGGGTCACTTTGTTCCTCATTCCCTGTTCATTTTTTTTTGACCTTGCCTTTTTAAGGGCATTATAACATACTACTTTCACTGTGCCCTCCTCAGCCCATGGGGTGGATGGCACCAGTGAGTGATTTTCCACTGTTCAGTTGGCAGTTTCATGCCTGATTTCCTGTCTACTATTCAAACTCTGCTCTAAAGATGGAAATACTAATGTTGTCACCACCCTTTCTAAGTAACACTCTAACGTCTGAATGCTGTGCAAACAGTTGCTCATTTATTTTCTTTCCTAATTCCTGGGATACAGACAAGGAATTCAGGCACTCAAGTTGAATATGCTCATAATTCGTTGTTCTGAGCCTCAGTTCCACAAACTTGCATCTCATGTTTGTGGGAATACAGGAGATATTTTGTTAGATCCCCACCTTCCTGACTGCACTCATGGTTGCATGCACCCAGCACTTCTGCAGATTAGAGCTAGAGCCTCTGTGCGGCAAATAGAAAATGAGCAAAACACAGGAACTGCTTGTGGAGAGCCTGGAGAGAGCAGTTATTTGTCATTGCAGGAGAGCTCTGGGGCATAGGTGAGAGCAGCAGCCAGCTCCACAGCCTGACAGTCCAGGGTGTGAGCAATAAGATGTTACTCTCTCCTCCTCATTCATTAGACACCTTCCAGCCTTTGCAACAGATGAAGAAAAGGTCGAGCAAACAACAGGCTCCTTCATGAGCCAGTCCTAGGGGACAGGAGACAAGAAAGAGAGCTAAGGAAAGGGTGGATTTGAGCTCTACACAGGCAGAAAGGAGGAGTGACTGTGTTCTTCCTGTGCCTAATCCACAAGTGGTATTTTGCTGGAAAGGACTGAAACAACCTGAGCAGTTATTTCTTACCTCTGACAAACATGTTTCAGGGTTTAAAAAACTAGATTCTTTGTTTTCATACTGTGAAGACTACGTAGGCATAGCAGAAATAAGATGTATATTTCACAGTAGCTGTAATTTTTTTCTGTTTAACTGTTTCCCAAGGGATTCAATGTCTTTTCCTTTCTTGTGGGATCTCAAAATTAACATTTTATACATTCATGTTAGATGCATTCTGGTTCAGGCCAAGGCTGTGGTCTAATTTCGGTGATGTTCCATGGTCTAGATGAAGCATGAAGCCAGACAAAAGGACAGATCCCTCTGCCCTCAAAATAATGGTATAGAATCACAGAAGGCTTTGGGTAGGAAGGGACCTTAAAGATCATATCATTCCAAACTCCTGCCATAGGCAGGGACACCTTCCATTACACCAGGTTTCTCAGAGCCCCGTTCAACCTGTCCTGGGCACAAGTGCTTGTGGTAAGTACAGCATGAAGAATCATGAGCTCTGATGCCTCAGTGGGAGCCTGGCTCTTTGTCTTAAAATGCCACCAAGGATAAATTTGAGCAGACATCAGCCTCCGGGATGGGGTGGTGGGACAGAGGTGGACACTTCTCTTGCTCTGCTCTGGCTACTGGGGTGTAACCCGTGCAGAAGAGGCAAAAGAGAGCTGAGGCCAAGATCAGCTGCTCCAGCAAGGCTCACTAGTGGCACCTGTTGGAGAAATTTTATGGAACCCTCGAGGTGAATTAAAAAACCCTCGTGCTTAAATATAAAAGAAGAAGTTAATGAACAGTGCGCTGGGCAGAGTCCCACCACAATATGCGGTTCTACATGGGATCTGCAAAGATGCATCACTAACAGATTCCTTATATACACATCACCACATCCAAGAGTATTTGCATGGGGCACCTCAGCCTGTGGATCCACCCCTCACCCAGCTCTGCTGCCCACAGTTTGCCCCTGAGCTTGGACCCCTGAGCACTTATTCCAGGACGGCTGCAAGACAAAGCTGAGACTGTTTCTTATCTCATCACCAAGGGAAACTTCACTCCCTTGGAAGGAGTCTGTTCTGTCTCTGGCATTCCTGCTTCCAGCCAGTTTAACCCCTCCTTGCCCTCCACGCCATATCATTCCTCAGTCACAAATTACTACTGCTGAACAGTTATAATTAGAATTTCCCTTTTATTTCTCTCACCACTGGAAGTCTTTAGACCGAGCCAAAAATTTTGGGGGAGACTGTCATGGGAACTTGCATTGCTGTGAGCAATCAGGAGATGGCTCATCCAAAGGCATGTGTTGGTGTTGGCACCGTGCCCTTACTTTTCTGGGGAGCTGTCTCCACGCTGACTCAGCAAGTCAGATGCTTCCCGTAGCTCCAGGAGTGGTTTTTGGCAGTCTGCCACTGCATTTCTGACCACACCAAACCTGTTTAGCTTATGAGACCAGTCTTGAGCTATATGACTACTGGAGCACCAATGTTTGTTTGTTTCTTAAAAAACCAATACATTTGTAAACTAACCAGCTGCTTAAACGCTTCTGTCTTTTAGCTTGTGTTTTGCCTTTATCTTCCTGTTCTCTGCAACATCTACCTGTCACCCCTCTTCCATCAGTTTCTTCTTCCTATGTTACCATGTTCTTTTTGTGATTTTCTGTTTTAATTTTTGTCTTTCTACCTGTGGTTTGTCTTTTCAACTGCATAGCAAAGCTGTAAGAGGTGGAGCTCTGATATTTGCTTATTTAAGTCAAAAATAATATAAAAACATATGGAAAGAAATAGGTAAAATGCAATATTACAGCAATTCTGGTAGTGGAAAATAATTATTACTTGTTAAACAGGAGCACAGAGATATATTTTTTTCAAATTAGCCATCTGCATTCAGTTGCAATTCAATTTTCTCAGGCCAGAAGGTTGATTCGCATGTAAAACCAGTAGGCTGTGCTGTGGACAGTTTATTTAGTCCCATATTCGTCTCTTTTTAATCTAATTTGGACAGTTGAAGAGCCTTATACTTTGAAGTTGGTTTCATATTATGCCTGTTATACCACCATGCCTTATTTTTCCTTTCTTTTGCACAATGAAGATATTGTTCACTGCTGCAGTTCTCTTTCTTCAAAAAAAAAAAGAAAATGAAGAAAACTTTGGCTCATAGACGCATGATCATGAAGATCATATCACAGAAAATAATTGAAGTGATGACTGGCAGATTTCTGCTGAAGTATAGAAAGGTTCTCACTCTTCAATCTTGGCTTGTATCATCCAATAAATATTGTATTACAAGAAGTAGGATATAGATATAGGAAAAAGAAATCTTTAAGTAAATCTAGTAGTAGACGGATGTGTATTTTCCCTTGGAAGAGTAAAATATGGCTCAGCTGCATAAATGTGTGCCCCACACTTCTTCTTTGCATTTTGCACAGTCCAGTGAAGCTCAGATCTCCATTAAAAAACATATTATATACAACCATTCTTGGCAAAATTTTCCATACCTTGCGTAAATCCACCAGGGATGCTCTCAGAGAATGATTCCTGTGTTCATGTGTAGATACAAAAGAAAAGTAAAAAGATTCTGAAACCAGAGAAAAACTGTTCAAGGAAAGCTATGCTGATGAACCCCACCATTTTCAGGCTGTGGATCCTTTCCAGCTGCATCGTTAATCCAGCTTCTCCATTTTTCCCAAACTTCTGAAGACTTCTGCAATCCCAAAGTGGCCTAATAGCTGCTGAAATCACCATCAAGGGGAAGTCACTGGTGGTTTCCAACTACTGTTGACCTCTGTCTCTCCTTAGAGCTGTAGTGGCCATAGCCAAGAGCAAAAGTCCCCACTGTGACTACAGGTGCCAAATTGGCTCACAGCCAGAATGTCATCTTGCCAGTAAGGTGGTGGACCTTTTTATTTCCTTTCACACTAGAGCAATGGACATTGTCCTTGCACAGGTGATCGTTTCAGGAATCAAAGGAACACAAAGCCAACCCCACAGCAACCTGATGTGAGATTTGCCAAAGTGGCCCCAATCCAGACTGCAGGACCAGAGCAATACCAGCACTTGCACAGAGAAGATGGAAATAGCTGTAAACAACAGAGTGGTTCTTAAGATGCCACCCTTCTTACAGAATAGGTACAGGTGTTACTGAATCTCCGTGGCTTCTAATGCAGATGCAGACTGAATTGTGAGTTTGATGAAGGAGGGGACATGAAGTGCCACACTTAATGGATGCCTAACTCAGGCAATGAATCATATAATCGTAGAATGGTTTGGATTGGAAATGAACCTTAAAGAACGTCTAGTTCCAAACCCCCTGTCATGGGCAGGAACACCCTTCCATTGGGTTACTCAGAGTCCTATCCACCCTGGTCTTGAATACTTCCAGGCATGGAGAGTCCACAGCCTCTCTGGGCAACCTGTTCCAGTGCCTAACCACCCTCACGGTAAAGAATTTCTTCCTCATATCTAATCTAAATCTACCTTCTTTTATTTCAAAACCGTTACCCTTTGTCAGATCACTATGTGTTTGTGCAAAAAGTCCTTCTCCATATTTCTTGTCAACCCCCTTTACATACTGGAAGGCTGATAGCAAAATAGCAGCTAATAAGCTACAGGGCAGTGCACCTCTTTAAAAGGGAGGGAGGGAGGGAGGGAGGGAGGGAAGGAAGGAAGGGAGAGAGGGAAGGAAAGGAGGGAGGGAAGGAAAGAAAGAAAGAAAGAAAGAAAGAAAGAAAGAAAGAAAGAAAGAAAGAAAGAAAGAAAGAAAGAGAAAGAAAGAAAGAAAAAGAAAGAAAGAAAAGCCATCAGCAGAAGAAAAGCAAGGGAAGCAAAGTGAGGCAGAAGGTGCCGTTACATTCCCTGCTCCACCTGCTGGAGCAGCCCAGAACAGCTTGTCGTGTTCACCCAGCCAATTGGACTGCAGCAATCTTCTCCTGGCTTGTTACCTAACTACCTTTCTTCAAATAATTACTTGGTAGCAGTGAGCTGCATAATTTTTGTAATCACATCTGAGATTTGATTTCTCCCTGTTAAGTGTTTTGAGCACCTGCAATGGCACGTTTAGGTGTAACAGGATAATATAGAAGCTTTTGTTTTGTTATGAAATGATACGATGCAACTCAACTCCAGAGTTTAATAAAAGAAAAAATTGCTTTAAGATGCAGTTTGCTGCACTGGGTGAGTGGTAATAACTCCTCATGGTTTATTTTACAGCCATTTCTTTTTCCTACTTGGGTTCCCATATCAGTTCTCTTTTGTCTCCACTTTCATAATTCCTCTCTTTACCGTTTCTCTTCTGCAATGCTTAGAAAAAAGTAACTTTCATAAATCGTAATATTCTCAATTGTTACTTTAATCATAGGTTTAATAGTTCCCTTTTCAACAGTTTTAAGGAAACTGGTCATGACGGAATACAACATACTATTAAAATGTTTTCATTCAAGTAAAAGATGGTATTTCTGATTGAGATTTAGTTTCTAATGCTTGATATTAAAGGGAGGATACTGGCATTGTAAATCCCAGGTCTGATAGGAAGGTTACCAAACTTTCAATTGACATTCCTAAAGAACAAAGAAAATCCCAGAGAGAAAATGAACTGATATGGTGCAAGTAAATTGAGTTCATTATCTGATGTATAAGCACATTCAGAGGATACTCTGAGATAAATGGAAATATTAACCTGGTCATTAGAGGAAATACTGTCCCTACTGTTATTTAAATGCTCAGGGGCAATTGTCCTGAAACAGGATGCAAATAAACCCAGTTCCCAAGCCTGTCCAATTTTATAGCCCATCAATGTTGATTATCCTAATGTACATACAAGGCATTGTCTATGCAGAGTGCTTCATCATGAAAAAAATTACAGGGTCAAATATATCACAATGATTTCAGATTACAACGGGGTTATAGCTCTACAATCTACATACAAACTACAGAAAAAAAATGATGATGATGATGATGATGATGATGATGATGATGATATTTTTAAATTTTATTTTTTAATTTTTTTTAAGAAAATATGAGCACACTGTTTTCCTGGAGTCAGATGACTCACAAATTCTGCAGAAGGCAGAGTATAATGTAGGCAAAATCTACCCTTTTAACATCCATGACAGTTGTTAAAATAGAGCTGTGGAATTCATGTAGTAGCATGAATTTATTTTAGATTGTGTAGATAATTAAATAATTAAACTATGGCATTATTCTTTACAGCATCTTTATTATCATTTCACTCATATTCTTTTAGATACTCTGTCGTAATTTAGGTATACAAGACTTCCACCTGTTCCACTGACCCAGGAAAACCAGGGAAAAAGCCAGGGATCTGTTGGAATTATTTCTGGAATGACAGTCTCTCTGGGGAAGATACTACATTTCTGGCCTGATCACTTGGTAACAGCAGCTGGTTTATGAAGGCAGGCTGGGCAATGTTGTGCCGTGGTGTGCCATGGTGTGTCAGGTCTGTTGTTGTGAGGGGACACGGCAGCCAGTGTTCTCCTCCCTGTGCCTGGAGCATTGCTGATGCCTTTCAGTTTGCAGACGTATGATGGCTGTGCCAAGTCAACACTGATGCTGCACAAGGACCTTCAATTTCTGGACTTTCCCCACAGTACAGGATCCTGTGTGATGACAGCCATCATTCCTCTCTAAAAATAGATGTTTCTTGTGGCTGGTGAGGAGTAAAGCCTTAATTCTTGTTCTGCTGAACATTTTCAGTGATGCCAGAAAAGCCAGATTTTCAGCTTGGCCCTCAGAAACCTCAGTGATCTTACTCAGCATATCTCCATATCTTTGTAAAAGTGATACTTGATGTAAATACAAAGAAAAATACATAGGCAAAGAGAAGAAATAATGTTTTTGTAGCAAAGAAACAAATCTGAACTCACAGAGCTGTGTGGCTGCTGTAGAACACAACACACAAGTGCCACACAAAGAGGTTTACCAGTAGGTGGTGACATATAATTATTTATTAGCTGTTTTCTGGTTCTGAGCTACAAGCAGCTTCACTCTGCAACTTCTTGTTTAAGCTTTCATTTTGTATTGCTCCACCTTTCTGAGATCTCCTTTACAAGTTTCACCGCTGCAGAAGTGTTTCATAGCTGCAATTGCATCTTCTGGCTGTGGCATGTCAGCCTGCTCCTGTTCTGTGAACTGCAGGGCTGCCTTCCCACTGCTGAGCAAAATGCTTGGTTTGTGTGGTTCCAGGGTTTTCCATCTGTTGATAAAAGAAAATAACCCAGTTCTCACAACACATGCATGAGAAAAAGAAGTCAATCCTTTCTTTGTAGTGTGCACCTCTTATTTACTTCCAGTGAATAAACAAGTTATATAGTTAGCTGTGTGGAAATCTGCTATTTACTGACAAATGTGATCAGCAGCTTCTCCTAAGTCCATCACACGCTTCTGTGTATCGGTGCTCCTAAGTTGTGAAGCCATCAGTAACCCTGGAAAAAAAATTGTTCCCCTCAGCTTGGTCTATCTATTGTTTTCTATTAATTTAAATACTGCGTGTGGGTTGTGACTGATGAAAGCCATATAGCTACAGGATACGAGATGAAGCTTGGGTTTAGGGTAGTGAGTTGTTTTGGAGCAGCAGGAGGAAGCAAGCCTAAGGGCTTCTCTTAGGCTTCAGGAATCACCACAGAAGTGAGCTGGGCCTGTTTGTTTTGTGGGAATAGTATTGGCTCCATGGAGGCCACAACCCAACTTCACTGGCTGGAGCAGAGGTGATAGATAAGAGTGCTCCTGGCAGCCTCTGCCCACAGCCAGTGGGTGTATCTGGGTGAAAAGTGTCTGGTGCCCTTTGGGGGAGAGTGGTGCAATGTAACCATGCATCAGTCTCGACACAATTCCTGGCCCTGAAGACACAAGCAGACCTCGTGAGGACAGGGCTGCCCTCGCAGCTGGTGTGGGCAGCCAGGCTGAGCTGGGAGCGGCTGCTAAATGTGCCGCACTGGCTGAAGTGTCAGCACGCTCTCTTGCCTGCATCCACGTGCTCTTGAGCAGCTCTTTCTGAACTGGTTCTAGCTCAGTGTTCATTAGGGCTTAACCAAAGGGTCCTATTACAGTTGTTAAAAGGTTTTGCATTTCCTAACTACTATTTGATGCATTGCTGAGTTCTTGATGAACACCCATGTTCAAACCTGCAGTGACAAAGGCTTATACATTCAAACATATGCAGTGCTTTATTCCTGATGGTGTCACTGGCCTGAGTTGAGCCTTAAGCCCAAGTTGTATCAGTTTTTTGCATTAATATTCTTCTTACCATTTATACAAGGAGTTTGCTTCACAAAGCCAAGTTAGTATGTTTTTTCTGACTGCACCCATAACTCCTGTGGGTCACCCTCTTGGGCTGGGGCAAAAGAGCCAAGCTCATACACAACACACAAAGTGCTGCAGAAAATGTAATATCTGTCAATAAATGGGACCACATGGTGCTTTCAATCCCTGCTGTACAGACTAGTGGCAACTGCCTGAGCTTTGGTGGTGGGAAATGGTGTGTTTGTCTGAAGAACACCGAAATACCCCACCCAGAACATCGGGGCACTCTTCTGGTGCTGCTGAAAAATCAGGAAAGCCTAATGCCCACTAATAGAAATGGAAGGAGATTCTCAGTTGCCATCTGCTAAATTTGGTGGAGTATCTGTGGCAGGCAAGACTCCTGTTTGCCTTTATCACAAGGACATAAGTCACAGGCTGCAGCCTGTTACAGTACAGGCTGGCCTTGGGACTATAGATTGGCATATTTAAGACTTTCCTGAGAGAAAAAGCAATTTTTTGAGGTAAGTTGCCAAGCAGCTCCTGTGCTCTGCCTACACCTGGTTATACTTTTAGTACTATTATAGATGTACAAAGCAGAAAGTGAAAGAAGATGGGCAGCTTTAGAGAAGTTACTGGCTCTGTTTGCTGGCAGCAGGATGCCATTTATAAATGATGTTATCATCACATTGCAGCACAACAACCCAAAGCACGGAGGGAAAAGGCAAGTGTGACTGGCAGCTCTAGCTAGGGCAACACAAGGTATGGGCAGCAGACACAGGCAACTGTTTCTGGTTAAATGTTATTCCTGTGTGTTGGACACAAAACTGACACTAACTTCTGACTTTCTTTTTTCAGTGTTGTTTGGACAACACATGCAAAAAGAATTAGACACCCATACAATAAAATCATTATTCTCATTTAGGATGAAGAAGTCACAGGATTAAATCAAAGATAACACCCAGAACTGAAATTTTCCATAATGTGAACAAGCAGAAAATGGGAAAGAAAAGTTTTTATTAAGCAATTATATAATAACAAGCTAAATTCAGCTGATGAGAAAGAAGATTTTGTACGAAAATAAATGAATCACCTGTGCTTAAATGAAAATGGGATAGAGGAGTGGAGCTGACATGCAAAAGGAGTGATTTTTAGATTAAGGGCAAACCTTGATGCTGTAAATAGGGTTTATTTCTTCAGTATAGTAACTTAAAAATTGCCTCAAATGTAATGGCATGTGCACAGTTACCCCATGCCTCACTGCCTGCCCTGGTTTGAAGCCAGGACAGTATTTCCACCTGCCAGGTTTGCATCTTAATGCCTTCAGTGTAGTGTTCAATTGCAACAACAAGATGTCCAAATCTTTACTGTTTTATCACACAGCTGTAGGGACACCAACAAAAACTGGTACAAAAGTGAGTCTGAAAAACCCTTTGGTTTCTCTCTTAGAAACATATTAGGCCTTGGATGACTAATGAAACATCACTATAGCTGAGCTGCCTCCTTGATGGCTTGATGCCAGGTCTAGGAGCAAGCCAAAGTTTGAATTCTCACAAGTCAACAACAGAAAGGAGAAAAGGTTTAGTGGGAAAATAAAAGGTGATCCAAGGACAATGGAAAAACCCCAAACCAGTGTGGTTGTCTAGATCGACTTTCTTGTCTTTCTTCTATGATTCATTCTACGATTCTGTGAAAGACCATTTTTTCCCTTTCTTCCAGACAAACGTTATTAGAGGAAGTAAGTCCACCTACGCAGCCATCCCTTTGCCCAACTGCTGAACCCCGCCGTTCCCTCTTGCAGCGGCACACCAGAGCCAGGGCAGTCCACAAGGAGAAGGGAGGGGCAACAGGCTGGCAGCTGAAGGGCAGCACGGACTGCAGCCGCCAGTTAGCGCAGTCTGAATCTTCTGGACACCGGTCAGTAGCCATTTCACATGTTGCTAAACTTGGACTATAAACTGCAATTGGTAAATCTTCAGGATTAATCAAAATACACCTGACTAACCTTCAAATTTATCAACTATTACAGCTGTTTGGTTACTTTGGAACTGCTGCTGCTACGTGACATCAGCTCAAGGCCAGATCTGCAACTGTCTGCATCAGTCCGGCGAAGCTCTCTGCAGAAAGGTGCCAGAACGGAGAGAGAACAAGCTCTCTCCAGAAATGGTTAATCAATAGCTTGCTGGGTTGACTCAGTGCCATTAGAGACAGTGGTGCACCCACTGTGTATAAATTGTGACCTGTCTTCTGTTTCATTCTCAGTCACCTCTCGTGCCATCCTGGTATTTACCCATTTTCCACTTGGAAGCTTTTGGGCATTACCAGAAATGTTCCTAGCATCCTGGCTCTGGGGAATGGCAGTAATGGTTTGTTGCGCGTCTTGGTTTCTTCTAGGGAGGAGGAGAAGGTAAGGAACCTATTGTAAATGCATCTCAGTGTGCCTAGCCTTTATTTGTGTCAAATATCCTGTGTACATCACTAAAAGAGCTGTACTGTCAGGACTGTCAGATGGACATATGCAGGATAGCATAGACAATGCTGTAGTTTGGTCTTCTGAGAGATTTATGTTCCAATTGAATTTTTGTGTATGAACTTTGCAATGATAGTGCAGTGATGCCTAGAGGTAGCTATAGATACAAATCTATGCACAAGTGAGGTAATTAAAATATGAATATGTATGTTCTGATTTCCTAAAGTTCTGAGCTGGAGTTTCACCTGTATTGTAATCACAGCTAATACCTACTTACATGTAATTATAGTTTAATACCTACTTACAAGCATTTTTATATTGTATCTACTAACACAGTTTAATACAGGTAACATTTATGTACCATCCAATTTCGAATACATATTCCTTAAAAGCATTTATCCTATTGGCACATTTACATAAGGAGCAAGTAATTTGCTTAACTGCTCTGATTTTGTATTTTCAGCAGTCATTTTCTTGTTTTATTTTAAAAAGTTTAATTAAAAAAAGCTGAAAATAATTAACTTCATTTACTGGAAAAACTGAAGTATTATATGAAAGTTATTTCAGCAGTCATGATGTCCTTATACAGGAAAGTTGTCTTCTACTCAAAAAAGAAAATAATTTAAGGATATGCTTCACTTTAAGTATCTGCTTAATTTAAAACATGTGCTTGATGACACTGTCTGAAAGACTAGCTCTTATGCTTCCTGAGGATCATAGCAAAATTCCTGTATTTTTAGAAAGATCTGGTCCATTAATGGGATATGCCAATAATAACAACCTTTCTATACTAAAAAGTTTCTTTTCTTGGTATTCAAATGAAACTGTGGATACAATTGCCCAAAAATGTATCAGACAATATTAGTGTGATGGATTATTTATTAATGTGATAATTTCATAATTTATGTCCGCTAATGGCAATAATTTTGCATTTGAACAGGTGAAAAATATACTTCTGATCCAGGGAAAAGAAAGATGACATAATATGTCTATTAGTAGTTAAAGTTGTTCTTTCTTACATAGCTTAGCCCTTAAAGAGGAGAAAATTATTTGTAAATAAACTATTTATTTGGGATTTTTTTTTCATTTTTTTTACATTTCACAAAGCCTATCATCAGTATTTTACATACCTGGTAGTCCCAGAGAAGGGATTTTTATACATAATTTTAAATTCAGCTTTTGTTTGTGTTTTGTAGGCGACAAGGTGAGCCACCACTTGAAAATGGGTTCCTTCCATACCTGGGCTGTGCCTTGAAGTTTGGTGCCAACCCCCTTGAATTCCTCAAAGAAAAGCAGAAGAAGCATGGCCACATCTTCACTTGCCATGTAGCAGGAAAATACATTCATTTCCTCACTGACCCTTTTTCCTACCATGCACTGATGCGCCAGGGAAAACACTTGGACTGGAAGAAGTTCCATTTTGCTACTTCTGCCAAGGTACTGCTGGTTTTAATATCAAACATGCAAAGTATCTGCTGATATACCCAGTTAATTCCTGTAAACATAACTGTGCTTTTGAGATAGGATTGGTTTCACATTTCTGCACTTTTACTGGTTTAAAACATTGTGGTCTTTTTAACTCTTCCCAAATGGAAAAGAAGTTTGCAGTGATTTGGATTGTTCTAAGACTCTACATTATTCTAAGACTGTACATTATTTTATTGCATTATTATTCTTCCCTCTAGTAAGTTATGAAGTTATACTTTGGCTTTCATTTCTGTTAGACTTTATCATAAAAGTAATGATAGGCCTTACTTATCATGCATACAATTTATTTTGTGACAGGCTTTTGGGCATGGTAGCATTGACCCAGCAGAGGGAAACACCACTGAAAATTTTCATCAGACTTTCATTAGAACCCTTCAAGGCAATGCCCTAGATGCTCTCATTGAAGCAATGATGGAAAACCTACAGTATGTCATGCTGCAGTCAAGAACACCTAAGCTTCAGTCTAATAGCTGGGTGACAGAAGGACTTTACACATTCTGTTGCCAAGTGATGTTTGAATCTGGCTTTTTAACACTTTTTGGTAAAGAATTTAATTCAAATAATGACAAAAACCTATCATCAAAGCAGGAAACTGAGAGAGCTCATATCCTAAATGCCCTTGAAAACTTCAAAGAATTTGATAAGATTTTCCCAGCCCTCGTGGCAGGGCTGCCTATCCACCTCTTCAAGAGTGCCCACAGTGCTCGTGAGAAGCTGGGAGAGGCACTCCTGCACAAGAATCTCCTGAAAAGGGACAACCTCTCTGAGCTTGTCACCCTCCGCATGTTCCTGAATGACACCCTGTCAACCTTCGATGACATGGAAAAAGCGAAGACCCACGTGGCAGTGCTCTGGGCCTCTCAAGCAAACACCATTCCTGCCACTTTTTGGACCTTGTTCTATCTTCTTAAGTAAGTCCCAATGCATCTTGCTCCCAAGCAAGAAAAATATTTATCTTTCAGAAACCAGTTCCTTAATACAGGCCAATTCCACTGCTTGATACCTCACCAGTGATAAAAAACTTACTGTTTGCAACAGAAGTAGTGTGTTGTCCTGTACTTCCACAGAAAAGCCCTTCACTCATCTGAGAGGAAGTGGTGGTAGAACAGAGAAATTCTGTAGAAGCTTTTTTTTTTTAAGAAACAACACTCCAGGGCAATGCTACACTTTGTCAAGAAAGCTTTGGAGTAAATCTATATGATATGACGTTAAAAGTGCTAGTTGCAGCCAAAACATTAATTGTATTAAAGGCTACAAACATAACTAGATATTTTTAGCCCATCTCACTAGAGCAGGCAAAATGAGGTTTAACTTCATTGTTGTTTTCACAGATACTTAAAAAAAAATAATTTATATGTCTATAGATCCCACTGAAGCTCTGCTGTAGACTGCACCTGCAGAGCTTGTTACTCGTGAGACAAGTGCACAGTTCAGATAATACTATCAAATGTCCATTTTAGAGTGGGCCTTTGTAGATTATCTGCCTCAGCATAACTAACTCTGAATCATGTGTCTAAATTCCTAATGCTTTTATTTATCTTATCTACTTGCCAATGCTGATTTTTGAGGTTATTTAGTACTTTTTGCTCCAAGAATGCATTTCATTTTGATTTTCTGGACTTGGAGTCTTTTAACCTCCTGATTGTGCCTTCATCAAGACACTATTGCACCTTCTTTTATTGTCTCTATATATTTCACCACAGCTCATATATTCCATGTCTGAAAGAAAGGCTAGACAGTGAAGGGTACTATGTGGGCTCTTAGTATTAGGAAGATTCTTTTCAGCTAGACAGAATATTGTCACATCAACCAGAATAAGTGATGTTATAAAACTGATCTATTATCCTGTTACTAAACTTTCTATCTGCAGTGGGGCTATTTCCTAATCTACAGCTGGCTGGTTTTTTTCTTATTCTTGGCACTGCTTTTTAGTGACAGTACTGTTTATTACCTCAAATACGCACATCAGTTCTGTCCCACTTGTCATTGCAGACAAAATCAAATACTTGGGGTTCCTTTCCTTCTTTTTCCTTTGAAGTTATCATACCTTTTCCAAGACATGAAAAAGTGGAACTGCAGCGTTTTGCTGCAACATTTTCATTTTAGAAGGTTATACTTGTCAGCCAGAAAAATAAATTTTAGTCAGGAAGAAATTTAATAGCAAAACCCCTTCTTAAAGAATTCTTAAATTTAAAATTATGTTATACCTTTGCTCTTTTGATCTTAGGAATCCAGAAGCAATGAGAGCTGCTACCAAAGAAGTGCAACGTGTTTTGGAAAGTGCCGAAGAGAGTATCAGCTTAGATGGCAAACAAATTTCCCTGAACCGAAAACAGCTGGATAATATGCCAGTACTAGGTATGATTGTTTTAGATAGGATTATTTTATGCAGAAATCATGCTACAGTTTCCATGGTCTTCTATTTATTACCATGTAAATACTTGCTATGTAATTCCTATGGAATTAACAAAGAAACAGTAGAAGAGGAAACTGTATGTTCCTTAGCAATAGCCAACACGACCAGGCTTCCCAGTGTCCCAGGTGGTACTTGAGAGTATCAAAATTCACATGAACAGCACTTTTTCATGGGTAATGGCATGTCTCAATAATCCTACACAGCTTCATAACATAGACCCATGGATAATTCTGAACAATATTTTGTTTGCTTATGTCTTTAAATCAAATAAAAAGGTGTTGCCAAAACTTAAATCGCAATTCTTATCATGTGAAGTGATATTTTCTGATACCATTACTTCTATTTCCTCTTAATATTTTTTTCAAATTATAAGCACATTTTTAGAAGTTACAGAGAGTTTTAATAATGTTGCCTTTCAACTACTGTAACTTTAAAAAAAGTCAGCTTATATGGAAACAAACCCCCCACCCATTACCTTTTTTCTGAGTATATGTTTCTATAAAGAAACTCTTAAAGCTTCAGAAAATTCTGTTTACTGCACTATTTCTTTTTCTTGTTGTTTTCAGTTTTCACTGGTTTGGTCTTTATCTCAGAATGGCAATGTGCTTCACTTTTGAACATTTGGTTTCATCAACTATAAGCATTTTTCTAAGGGAAAGCAGATTAGGTTCTCAGTGGTATCTGTAGAAGGGATAGAAATGCTAAAAAGAAATTAGAAAGATACTTTCTTAGGCATTTAGAAAGTTAATATTAAAATTTTTCTTCTAATAAATTCAGGGTTTGATAATGGCTCTGAAATAGTTCAATATTTATGACCCGCCCCCGGGATGTGAATACACTGTTTCCATGGCAACCATTCCTTGTCCTCTCCCAACAGACAGCATCATCAAGGAGGCGATGAGGCTCTCAAGTGCATCCATGACGTTCCGAGTGGCCAAGGAGGATTTCACTTTGCACTTAGAGAACGACTTTTACAACATTCGCAAAGATGATGTTGTAGCTCTTTATCCTCAGCTGCTGCATTTTGATCCAGAAATCTATGCAGATCCCCTGGTAAGTATTTTTTTCAAATTGCATTAAACTTGGCAGAGGTTAACAGGCCTTTAGATAAAGCATTTACAGGGCTGCTCCATGGCTGGTTTTCTGTTCTATCCCAGACAGTCCGTTCTTACACATGAAGATGTAATGACAGACAAGAAAAAGAATAAAATCAGTGCAAACACTCTCTGCAAAACATGTTTTAGTGTAACCAAAACATGTGCTAGCAGCCCCAGACAGCCTTCTACTTACTGCCTTCCTTGGTGAGGAAAGATCACCATTATGGGGGCCTCTGAAGAAGGATAAGGGTAATAGTTTCCCAAAGGCACAGAATTAGAATACTTCCAATTCTTCTTCTGCTGCATGAACAAGAATGCAGGTTACAATGCTTATTTTTAGAGGTCAGGACAAAAAAGGAGAGTTATCAGCAAAGAACCTGGGATCCTGTCCCACATAACAGAACTTCTCAGAGGCCACTCTTTCTGAAACAGCACCATGGGGCCTGGTGCTACGGTATGATGCTTATTGCTAGAGGCATCTTTTTCCCAGCCTGCATTTTGTGTCTTAGCAGCTTCATCTGGTTTTTGGAGGTATTCAAATACCAAGGATTTTGGAGGTATTCAAATACCTTTTGTGTGTTTAATTGCAGACATTCAAGTACGATCGCTTTCTGAATGAGAACGGAGAGGAAAAGACAGATTTCTACCGGAACGGTCGGAAGCTGAAGTATTACTACATGCCTTTTGGGACAGGCATAGCAAAGTGCCCGGGCAGGTTATTTGCTGTCCATGAGATTAAACAATTTTTGGCTCTGATGCTTTCATATTTTGAGATAGAGCTGGTGGACAGTAATGTGAAATGTCCCTCCCTAGATCAATCCCGTGCAGGACTGGGTGTTTTGCAGCCATGCAATGACATTGATTTCAAGTACAGGCTGAAATGCTTATGAATATATATTTTGTATTATGCATATACACGATGTACTAGTAGTACATAAATACACTGTATATACTAACAGTACTAAATACACTGTATAACATATGCTTTATATACATTTTATGTATATATGCAAATGAAATGCTTCAAGTCTTGGGGGACAATCTATATGAAGATGTTAATTCACCATTTTAATGAAAAATGTGCACTAGTGTGGTACCAGCATGCAGTGGGTTTAATGCACTGTTTTGATGCAAATGTCTCCCTTTTTACCGACCATTTTGAAATGCAAGTTAAGATTTTCAGTTGTGTGCATACAATAGCGGGGTTTTTTTCTGTCAGCAAATACTTTCCCACAGTTAGAATTTCATCAGCTAATTCATCATAATTTCAAAATTGTACTGCAGTTAAGATGTATTCTTTTCTATAATTGAAATGTTTGGGGGGAAGGAGGAGTTGTGCTTCTCCCCACAGGTGAAATAAAGTTTTTGTTGTATAAAGGCAGGTTCACAGTGGGGAGGGGAGAGTTTCCTGGGGAAGTACCTTTATGGTTTTATGAAAAACTAGAAGACTTGAAAAAAACCTATGAAAATGTTCACGTTCAAGTGAAACGGCAAAACTTGTATTATATTCATTGTAAGATACTTATTTTCAGAAAGTGCTAACGTGTTAAAATAAATTATATTGGCTGAACCAAATGCATCTCTAGACTGTTTGTTGTTTTAATGTCTTAACATTGTCAAAGGTTTATGCACTCATCCAAATCCACCTAAACCAGTTTTAAACTAGCCAGCTCAAACACCAATATGGAGATAAATAAATATCTACCACATATTCACCAGTGGTTCTGGCTGGTTTTAACCTCATTGCCTAAACTCTGTATTTCCATAAGCCTCCTTAGGTCTTCCTAGTCTAATTCCATTAAAGTTACCATGGGTAGCAGTATGTGGCATGTCCATGAGAACAGTTGTTTCAGAGTTAATGTAATTTGCTTCTCTCTAACATCCCTGTCCTTTTCTGCTGCAAATGACAGATGTATGTATGTATGTCACAAAAGTCCATTTTTTATGAAATATCTTCGGGCTGAGAGAGCTTTCTTATCATCTGATCATGAAAAGAACAAATGGACTTAAAACATTGTTTTTACCATGTTTTTTTCTAAGGACTTATGGTCTGGCCTTTTGTCCTTGACTCAAAAGTAAGCCTCCTGACAGAAGATGAGATACAGAACTACTAGATATTTTCAAATTTCACATTCTGGCAAGATATCCAGCCTAACTGATAGAGCTCTTCCTAAATAAGGAATTTTCAATTGAGTTCTAGAACTGCTTTAAATTATCTATTCTTTTTTCTTCTCACTATCCACTGTGCTAAACATTCAAAGGTTAATAAAAAGATTATGCAGTGTGTGATTATTTATTACCTTGGTGTTGTCCCTGTAATTTTATTTAATCTTTTTGCATTTTCAAAGGAGAACAGAGAACACCAATTTGTTATCATTTGCACTATGTATAATATTAAACTATTATGCATAATGCAAGGGGGTTTGAATTATTACTTTGGTTCTCTTGGTAAGGGTAGTATCCAGTACAGCTTGTTTTCATACTTCTGTCAATTATATTTTTTATGATTTATATAAATTATAGCATATTTAATGTAAGCTGATTTGGAGAGTGAATGCTGGCCTGACGTGATTGTAATTACATGTGCCTGGCACGTGTTATTATCATTAGGGCATCTACTCCTTCCTTCTTAAATAAATCCTGCTTGAAACAACAGTTTTGGTGGACAGCAAGGCTCTGCAATGTTTTAAACAAAATACACTTCCTTGATGAAAAGGAATTCAATATGGCATTACAGCAGCAGAAAAAAGATAAGACAACTGCTAAACTAATTCTAGGTTCCTTCAAAAATTAAGCCTTCTTTCACATCCCATTGTCTCCTTCAAACTGACTGCTCCAGACTTTTCTGACTGTGGTTTAATGGGACTTTGTCAGTTCCTTTGGTCTATGAGAAATTTAAGCACTCAGTAGCTCCTCGAGCTGATCTGCCTTTCAGCTTCCCAAGAGTGGGAAAATAATGGAAGATTGGTGAGGAGGACTGTGAACATGCTCAAATGGCTTGCAAGCTGGGCAAAACCATATACATCATACCAATCACTGTTTAGCCTCAGGCACTGGACAACACCTGTGTTTAGATAACTTCCAGTGATGGATTTAGAGGCATCCTGTTGAGCATGGTTGAGATTCCTGCCTTGCTGTGGGTACAAGCAAGCACTGGTAAACTACACCTGCATGAATCCCTGATATACGAAAAAAGAGAAGGTTTGGTGATCCTCTAGCACACACAGAGCTCCATGGTACCTGCATCCCTGCTTGTGTGCCTCTGCCCAGATGCTGTTTTGGGGATCTCCCCACTGGCATTGCATTTGAAACCCAGCCAGCAACCAAGCACCAAACAGCCAGTCACTCACTCACCCAGCAGTAGGATCAGGGAAAGAATCAGAAGTGTAAAAGTTAGAAAATTCGTGGGACTTTTTAAACAAAACCAAATTTTCTCTGCATTTCATCCATGGTTTTGTGGTTGTTTCTGTGTCCTGCCTGAGCTGGCTCAAACACCAAGGAATACAAACAGTAGAGAACTCAGGGGAAGGTAAAAATATCAGAGGATTTACCCCACAAATTAAAGTCATGTTCTGAACATCATGGAGAGGCTACTGACTTAAGTGCAGAATCATCACCAATTGGCAGAAACCAGCACTNCTGCATTTAATCCATGGTTTTGTGGTTGTTTCTGTGTCCTGCCTGAGCTGGCTCAAACACCAAGGAATACAAACAGTAGAGAACTCAGGGGAAGGTAAAAATATCAGAGGATTTACCCCACAAATTAAAGTCATGTTCTGAACATCATGGAGAGGCTACTGACTTAAGTGCAGAATCATCACCAATTGGCAGAAACCAGCACTGTC
Source organism: Gymnorhina tibicen (assembly GCA_013399875.1). Taxonomy (NCBI): domain Eukaryota; kingdom Metazoa; phylum Chordata; class Aves; order Passeriformes; family Artamidae; genus Gymnorhina; species Gymnorhina tibicen. Next base: position 851,189 of record VXAZ01004525.1, read on the forward strand.
ACCAGACAGGGTTCTGCAAGGGTGGCTCAAGTGCTCCTGCCCAAACTCCTGTGGGACCATGGTCCTCACCACTCAGCCTGCTGCCACTCCTCTCTTGCTGGGGTAGCAGTTCTCCATGGATGGCAGGACCACATAACCTGTGGATTGATATGCAGTGTATACAACAGAGGCAACCAGCCCTTTTCTGCTCAGTTCTGGACTCCTGTAACCTGAGGATGATACAGCATGCCTTCAGGGGACTCCTTTTTCATACTGACCTTGTGTTATGCAGATGAAAAGACCCAGTAAAAGCCCCTAAGTATGCTTCCACTTAGTGACAAAAGACATGCAGATGAACAGTTTGCATAATTTGGATATGGATTTCTTTTTTTTTTTTTTTTAATATTGGGCTATATACAAGTATTTTGGTTTACTGCTGTAGCTGCTAATTTTCTAACCTCAGTTAAACCCTTGCTACTGGGGTTACACACATGCAAGCGAGGGGAGAAAAGAGAGTACAAAGTCTGTGGCACTATGCCTCAGCTAATGTAATCAAATTCTTCAGCAATCAATACTCATCTGCCTTGCCAGGGTCACAAACACCACAAGGTTATAACAGGGCAATTATTTTTGCTGCTTCTCCTAAAAGCAGTACTTTTCTTAAGACAGGAGAACAACGAAAAAATAATACTAAAGACCATAAGAGCAATTAGAAATATAATGGGCAGATCCAGGATGGTAGGAAGCAGGCAGCCTCTATTGCAGGCTCTGTGAGTATCTCACATTATATACTTGCTATTTAAAGTGCATAAAGAGATATGGGCAGAAGAGGAGCAATGACCTCAGCCCCCAGGTGGGCAACCTAACCATTAGGGTAGCTCAGGCATTTTTCTCAGAGAATTTGTAGCGTGTTTTCTCTAAATAAAAAGTAACAGACTCAACAGGATGATTTGCATGACTTCCTGTGCCTTTGCAGCCAAAGTGCTCTCTTAGTTGAGAACAGATTCAATTTCAACATGAGATTGAAGTCCCTGAGGAAGAGCAGGTTAGTGAGCTCACCCCACATCCCAAGGGACAACTCTAAGCTTGTGGTTGTCCTGAAAAGGGTGAGTAAGAGTGAGGGATACCTCTTGAGGGACACATAAGCTTACCATAGATTAGGCACACCAGGGAGTTTAAATGCCCGGATTTTTTTGGACCCGGATGAGCTGGGCATTGTTGTAGTCAGGTGTCTCTGAACAGTGATTTGGGGATTAGGGTCAAGGCACAGTCAGCTGAGTGAGACCATGTGCCTCATAATCCTGCAGAAGGAGACCTTTTGGGTGAGAAGACTGCCTAGGCAGTGAAAATGCTTTACAGATTTTTCAGGCTAAAAGAAATCTTAACTGATCACGGAGATCTTGGAAGTGAAATGGTAACCTTACTAATGAAACAAGACACGATGTCAGAAACAAGACAGTGTTATAATTCTGAAACCATGCTGGCCACAGCTGTTGTAACAGAGCTGCCACTAAGTTCAGGCAGCCATGCTTCAGCTTGTCAACAGTTGTTTTGAACAAAGATATCCAAACCTTTCTTCAATTGTTTTTGTATTTGCTGTAGGAATATCAGGATAAACTGGTATTTATATTATAAGACCTCTTATGCAAGTTTCTGATCAAATAAAAGAGGAAGCAAAAAGAGGAGAAGTCATGTGATAATTTTTCTGAGAGCATGAAATACATTTCAGTGATAACTATAGCTTAGCTGATGATAGCATGCTTCAAGTTGTTCATCATCTTGGTGTAAACAGATAGCTGTGGCAGCATAAATAGGTATTTGCTATTTATGAACTGCACAGAGTGCTACATCTGCATGTCACCAGGCTGAAGATAGGGCCAAGGTCTTCTGATGCTCCTGCTCATTGCAGGGGTTTGGACTAGATGACCTGTAAATGTCCCTTTCAAGCAAAACTATTCTATGGTTCTACCGTTCTATGATCTCCTTTCGTTTATACCACCAGGTCCACACAGTTAAAGAACATACAGAGGGGGCTTGATCATAATTATGTCTAGCTGCATACAGGGGACTTGGTGGTAAAAGCAGCTATTGCCTCCTAATAACCTTAAAATTAATAATAAAAAGGTTACATACTATTAAATGGACCGCTATCAGTGTAAATACCCAGCTTGCTAACTCTTGTTGACTTTACTTGGTTTTCTGCCAAGACAGACAACCCTGTGGGACACACTTCAAATCAAATGACCTGCAGTGGCCCATGAGTCATGAAAGGAGAGAGAGGTCACTTCAGAACAATTCACTAAAGAGCCATAGATTTTTCAAATGAAAAGTTCATTTTATTTAATTCACCTAGAGATAAGATCCTGTGGGCTCCAATTATCTTTTTAAGGATAACAGTAAATTCTAAAATTTGTCTCATCAGATAGCAGGATCCCATAGAGATTTTGAAAGATTTAAACACCTTGGCTGACTGAACCTCTCTTGTTTTGAGAACTGTTCAGTGTGACTGGCCATGTAATTATTTCTCAGTAACATTTGTATAACAGTCGATTGGAAAAGGATTGTAAAAGGCCCCCAGTATTTGCAGACTTGAGACATAAAAACACCCACAGGAAGAACATTAAATACCATAGGCTGAAAGAAGTCAAGCTAGAAGTCACCCTAGGAATGGAATGAGGTCCAGTTTACCCATGACAAGAACAAGCAGAGCTTCCTTGGGATCCTTGGGATTTGTGCAAGGCTCCTAAGGAACAGACTTGCTCTCAGAGGTGCCCAGCATGTTTCAAAACACCAGCTGGTTTTCTGTTGGGTTCTGGAAGGCTTTGGGAGGCCTCCATCCTCGTGTTAGCTGCACGTAAGCACCCTTTGCAGAGTGCTGGCTGGCAGGAGCACAGGCTCAGTCCCTGCTGTCACCCCTGGGATGTGCCTGTGCCTCTGCCAGATGTGCCGGGGCCAGACTTGCTGCCTCTCACTGGGTTTGTAGAGAGAACAGTGCCAGACCCCATCTCATCTCAGCCTGTGCTCCAGATGGACATCTGGACTCTAAAGGTAAGCCAGATCCTGCAAGGGAATTGGAGACAGATATGAACATTTTCCTGTGCCTGCGAAAGCTCTGTTGCCCCGCCGCCACGAGCTTGCATGTCTGGTTTGAAGCACAGGGTGAGGAACATTGGCCACAGGGTTGCATCAGCGGGCGAGAGGGGAACTGGGTCTTGCTGACCTGCAGTGACCTCAGCTCTGCTCTTCTTTAATGATAATTGCTCCTTACACTGAGGGAAAGACTTCTCCGCTTTATGCAACAATTCAGCTCGACTGCTCTGCCCAAGTAAGCAGACTTGGAAAGGCAAATAGTTAAGGGGAGGCTTTCTAAAAATACATCCTCCACATTGAATTGACAATTTCATGGCTATTTTATTTCTTCGATGTAAGATCTTGGAACAAGGAGTAATATCCTTATGAGAATTAAAAGCTGATGTTAAAAACAACAAGGGAAGCCATTAATGATGAAATTATACGAGTTGTGTCCACTGTGCCTCATACTCTTGGTATATTATAGTCTTACATGTATTATTTAGACACAGCAAACCTGGTTAAACAGACCAGCACAACTGTTGTCCATTGAAGTTCTGTGTCTGGACTTAGAAGAGATTCTTCTGTTTCTGTAAAGAGACTACAGTCAGAGTAGTCCCTGAAATCTGATGATTTAATAATCCTGTGAATTTGCAGAAACCATAGCCAGAGGCTAGGGGTGCTGGATGCAGATATAAGAGATACAGCACACTGCAGAGGTAGCTGCAGATGAGGTTCCTAGTGGAGGCACGGCAGTGCCAGAAGAGAGTTGCCTGGCTGCAATTTGGAAGGTCCCAGCTGCCTGCTGAAGTTCCTGGTGCAGGCAGAGCAGAGGTGAGAGATGAAGGGCCAGCCCCATCTTTCCCCACAAGTGGTTTCTAAAGCTAAACCACGGCAAAAATTACTTGCTTATTCCTCAGCCTTCCCTCCTAAGAATATTTTTACAATCATTATTTATTTCTGATATTATTTCTACACAGATAAGGACTTGGTATAAGAACTGTACAAACACAGAACAAAACCACCATGCTTCTCCCAAGGATGTCACAATCCAAGGAAAAGACAAGGTGAAACCATCCATCTAGAAGAGGGCAAGGAATCAATGAGGCAGCATTGCCAGAATGTCAGCTAGTGGTCTGAAGAGATGAAGAGGTCAGATAAGATCAAGCTTATCGCTGACATCAAAGCATCTTGATCTGGTCAGATCTAAAAAATGAGAACTAGACAGTTAATACCAGATGACAGAGAGGTGAGGATTAAGGTACAAAGCTCCTTGGAAGAAAAGAAAGAAAAGTTTATTTTTGGTACTATAAAGAATAGAGGACAAGGTAGCAAGGGAGGAGGGATGACAGCATAGATAAATGCCCTTTGCAGCAAATATATGAATGGATGTAGCAGGAGAGGAGAGCACTGGAAAAATACTGCAGTGCAAGGAGGAAACACTTGGGTGAATATTTTGTTAGGACAATGGCTAGGAAAGGCTATATCTCATCAGCAGTTATGCAGAAGGCAAGACAACATTTGAAGGAGTACACAGACAGTGACAGAGATTGCTGATGGGTGACCAAGGGGGAGGATGGGGTACTGATTTTGAGTCTTGGGCCCGACTAAAGACGTTGTGAAGCAGCATCACTTGAGTGAAGCAGGTATAAATTCAGTTGCTGGGGAGCCAGAACAGCACTTAAAAGCAGTGCTCCGGAATGTGATTTTTTAACATGCCTTCAGCCAGCTGTGAAGCAAGAAAGGAACACAACACAAACAGCACAGAAATAAGCTTGCATTAGGTCACAATGGTTAGGGAGGAACAAAAGGTTAAGGGAGGGCATGACAAGGTGGCTCTGAGGAGACACAATAGGATGAAGTCAAGATGAGGAGAGGAGGTCTGCAAGAGCATGGTTCTGTGGAAACCACAAATCTCAATTTCCAGAGTAGACCTCAGGCACACCCTATTCCAAATAGTTACTCTGTAAATAAAATACAACAGACTGAATCCACATGCATGTACTACGCAAATATTTGCCACCACTCTGATCAAAGTTATTAGGTGATAATGTCCAGCCTTGAAACTGGCCTTGAACAGCATTTATTAAGGTGTTCCACTACTACAGCTATTGCTAAAGATCAGTACATCAAAGTGCATGATCAGTCAGCCTTGATCCTTGTTCAGAGTACTACCAGTGGAGCCACACAGAGTATTATGTATCTGGATCCTGCCAAATAAGACACACGTGCAACCATCACCAGCACCATAGAACCACTATTACAATTTATGTATTGTGAAAAATATGCTGGATAACAAGAGGTAGCTAAAGAAATACAGAATTTTTACTTCTTCTTATGCTTATCTGGGGGATAAATCTAATATTTTTGAGGCAGGTTTTTTCATAACCTAAGAGCCTTTACTTCAAGTTCCTAATTTCAGTGTAATAGAGATTTCTGTAATGAATATGTGGTAAGAATACTAGAAAGAAAGGGAAATAATGGGTGCCACATATGTAAATTAAAATATCTTATAGTCTGAAAAATATTAAGTTGTGCCACCAAAGACTACAGGAAAATAAAATTTAAAAGAAGTTTAAAGTCCTGTTTTGAGAGTGACAGACAGCCAAAGTGAGAGTCAGTTCACAGGTTAAGAAACATGAATTAAGTTTCAAAACTCATATAGCCAGTGGAGATCTGGTCAGCACATGCAGGCAGCTGAACACCAGCAGCTGCCAAAGTATGTGTGGTTACTTTAGGGTAAACCAAATAAATCTCTAAATTGAAATACGGCACTCACAAGGGGTTTGACTCATTTGTCCCCACACAGGAAGTGGAGACATTCGAAATACCCTGTAGTAACCCATGTATCTCTAAACTCCCTTCATACAGACTTACAGTCCCAAAAGTCAGGTGTCAAGTCTGTTGACTTCACGGTGTCTTCAGAGACTGAGAAGCTCCTGGGATCTGACTGTGGGTAGCTGCCTAATCAAGCCCTAAACCTCCACAGAACAGAATGGGAGCTGGGGATTTCACTCACACACAAATGTGCACAGGTAGATACCTACATTTAAGTGCCCTAATCTTTGAACTGAATCCCATTCTCAAAGTTTTAAGGACTACCAAAGAAATGTAAGCTCTGAATTAAGTCTTGGTCATCAGCTTTCAAAAGCAAATTTTTATTTCAACAGGAACAATAGCTATCAAGCATATAAATAATAAAACTGCCTGGAGACTTTTGCTCTTGATAACTCTCTGAAAGTAAGTCCTGGAGAGACAGTGTTTTTGGTTTAGGAATTGTATCACATAATTTTTGCATAAACCAAGGGAGTCAAGATTGCACAGATCTGGGAAATACTTTGGCCAAAATCTTCTGTGAAAAAAATGCAAATTGTAGTTACTCAAACCAGCTACACAGGGTTCATATCTCCTGAAATATGAATTTCAATTGGAAATAAGAAAATTAATTCTTTCCTTCCGTTGTATTCAAAATGACACATTCCTGATTTTCTTCCCATTTAAAAAGTTTTCTTTTCAAAATTACTTCAAGTTAAAAGACTAAAAGATGGAAAGCATATGATTTTACTTAATTTGATCTATACTGGCTGTCACAATGTTTTGGTTTGCTGAAAACTCTGACATACTTGACTTAGGTCAAGTCTACTAAATGGTTATCATCCAATTCTTTCTGGAATTAATTCTTTTCATAACTTCCCTAGTAACTAAAGGTTCTTTTCAGTCTTATCCATAGAACTGTTCACTTTCTCCTATCAGGCACTCGTGTATTGAAATCTATGCAGAACTCATACAGTATTTACTTCTGAAAACATTTGCCAACCAATTCTTTGGAGTTCTTACACAGTAAAAGTTCCCCAAGACACTTAGCACTGGTTTGCTTACCGTCTTGTCAGTATCAGTAGGAACTTAATCTAAAACTTTCACCTCAGGAAAAGAAACCATTGTGTACTGCTCTTGAAATTCTCCTCTATAAAATTTACATGAGGAAAGTAACTTCGTATATTTCTATTAACTTGAAGGAACGGAAGAGATGTATCCAAGCAGATTTCAAAAATTATTTTCTATCTGTTGCTGTAAGCACAAATACAGATCCATCAAACTACAGAGATGTTTCTGTCTGCTGACATTAAATTTTGGTATGCAGCGTCTCATGACTATCACAGCCATAAGGCACAAAGCAGTTGGTGAGATGCATATTGCACAAACCATTTACAGTAAATAATCAGGTGCAGTGCTGCATCTTGGTTGTCTACTTTAAAATATAACAGAGAAGACCGTTTCTAATCACAAATCAAAGTCACTGGCTGCTATCTTATAATACTGCATTTTTGTTTTTCTATTTATTTTGATAAGCTTCTACACATTCACATTTGCTGCTGCATGAGAATATTAATTTACTTGCTTACACAGAAAGCAAAAGAAAACAGTCTCTAGTAACAGAAGGTAAAAAAATCCTCTCTTGCTCAACTCATAGATGCATGTCAAACCTATTTCCATTGTTACTTCTTCCTCCCAAAACTCAGAAAGAAATTATATTCATTAATCATATAATTCAAACAAATAATTCTAAAGAAACCAGAAGAAAACTGGAAAATTCTTCTGGGTAAGAATTCTACCCTAAATTACAATCTCACTGGCATACAATACAAAACTAAGTCATATTAAGAAAGTTCATGAAGTCATGATTCTAAGAGCAAAGATTATGTTTTAGTCTTTGGGGTCATTCCCTTTCTTAACACCTATTCCCAACATTTGTTAAATAAGGGAAAAGAAATCCTTCTTTGAAGAGTTGTCACTGGTGACAGTGGTCCCAACAGGTCCACAAACCTTCATCTTTTCCTTTGACATGTGCATCACATCTGTCTGTATTTTCTCTGCCAGGCAATTCATAGACTCATAGAGCAGTTTGGGTTGAAAGGGCCTTGGAAGGTCACCTAGTCCAGACCGCTCTCTGCAATGAGCAGGGACATTTTCAACTACATCAGAGCCCAGTCCAACCTGACCTTGAATGTTTCCAGAGATGGAGCATCCACCACCTCTCTGGGCATCCAGTTCTGGTGTCTCACCACCCTTACCATAAAAAAAATTTCTTCATCTCTAGTCTTCTCTTTCAGTGTAAAACCTTTACCCCTTGTCCTATTGCAACAGGCCCTGCCAAAAAGTCTGTCCCCATCTTTCTTACAGGTCCCCTTTAAGTACTGAAAGACTGCAATAAGGTCTCCCTGGAACCTTCTCTTCTCCAGGCTAAACAACTCCAACTCTCTCGGACTGCCTTCATAGGAGAGGTGCTCCAGCTCTCTCTTTACCTCTGTGGCCCTTCTTTAGACTCACTCCTCATTCCTGTGCTGAGGACCCCAGAGCTGGACACAGCACTTCAGGTGAGGTTGCATGAGAGCAGAGTAGAGGGGCAGAATCACCTCTTCTTTTGATGCAGCCCATGTTTGGCTTTCTGGGCTGTGGTTGCACGTTGCTGGATCATGCCCAGCTTTTCAGCCACCAGCACCCTGCAAGTCCTTCCCCACAGACCTGTCCCCAGTCCCTTCATTCCCCAGCCTGTGTTGATATCCAGGGCTGCCCTGATGCAGTTGCAGGACCCTGCACTTGGCCTTGTTTAACCTCTGATGCAGTGCTCAGAGGAAGATCATAAGAGTCACTTGCTGCTCAAGATTTTTGTTTTGTTTTGTTTGCCTTTTTAACTTCCTTATCTATAAAACCCATTGGATCACAGAATGAGAACAAATTCCTGCTGACTTCTACAGCAATTCCATCTGTTCTGCTTTAGAACACAGAGGAACAAGAAAAAATAAAATAAAAACAATAGAAAGGGGAAGTTCTCTCACAAAATAGGTTGCACTATCTGCAGTTTTTAACATGTCACGGGTTGACAGATCAGCTGCAAAGATGGCTAAATTCACATTACTGGGGTAAAACTGGGATGGCAATACTGCCAAAATGCCCTGAACTTAAGTTAAACATGATAATTGTCCACTTAGTCAAAAAAGTCAAAAGAGAATTAAGGTGTTTGATATGAAAAAATTAGCTTAGGTATGGAGGAAAAAAGTGCAGTGTAGAAAGCAGAGGCCATCAGTGATGTTTGCATGAAATGTGACACTCTTTCATTACTGAGTTGAGGAAGAGTTGTCTTCTTCTAATATATGTCTTCCAAATAATTTCTTAATTATGGACAAAAATATGGCTCTCAGAAAGAAGGTGAATCCTTGGAATACAAACTAATATGATCAGCCAGCCAAGCAACTCATTACTCGAGCAGAAGCGTTAGCTGCAGAAGACCAAATAAAATGGATGAAGTGTGACATAATAGATGAGACGCTGATAGTACAGAATGAAACTTTGTTGTCAGAAGACTCCCTCAGTTTCAGTGACAGACGTTTAAGAAGGCAAGAAGAGAAAAAAAAAGGAATGACATTTATCAGAGATGGGCAGCTACCTTCATGGGAAGCGCAGACTGAAAGCTCTGTGGCTGCTACGATAGCCAGAATAAGAAAGCAGTGTCTTTCATTGTCACATCTGTTGAAAATTTTCTAGAAGAAAGCCTGATATGAATTATAATCTATTCCTCCCTCAGAATGACAAGATAAAGAGAGGAGAAAAAAACTCCCTCTAATCATTATCTATGACTATGACTATAATAGTAAAGTTTCAGGGTTTTTTTAACCCTCTGTTGCAGGAATTAAATATCCTTATAACTGTGGACAAGCTTTCTATAACAATGCTACAGAATCTCAGGTTCACTGAATATATTACAAAAATCCATATTATTGACTATCACGTTGTTACTCTACAGGAAAGAGACTGATTTGTTCATCTAAGAGTACTATAGAATTGTAGAAAAGTTTAGGTTGGAAGGGAGCTTAAAAATCATCTAGATTCCAAACTGCCTGTCATGGGACACTGCTGAAGTCCCCATCCAACCTGGTCTCAACCACTTCCAGGGATGGGGCATCCATGACTTCTCTAGACAAGCTGTTCCAGTGCCTCACCTCTGTCACAGAGAATTCTCTAATTTCTTCTAACATCTAATCTAAATCTACTTTCAGTTTGAAGCCATTCCCCCTCACCCTGTCACTACATGCTCTTATAAATAGTCCCTCTCCATCATTCCTGTAGGCTCCCTTTGGGTACTGGAAGGCTGCAATTAGGTCAGCCCAAAGCCTTCTCTTTTCCAGGCTGAACAATCCCAACTCTCTGTCTTTCCTCACAGGAGAGGCGCTCTATCCCTTTAATCATCTTCATAGCAAGCTTATTAGCAAAATACAGCTTTCTTAACATCTCACTACTGTAACAGCACTTAATAAGTAGTTGCTGTGCTTGTACAAAGCCAGCAGCACTCCTCTAGCTTGGATAGGCTACTCTTCTAAGAAAATTCATAAAATTAAATGCGTGTTTGTTGGTGGCCTTGACTATGAGTAAAGACCATTTGGAAATCGCTAACTCCAGGTCATCTCTACCTTCTCTGCTTGCGCAGTCAGTTGGGTAATAACACCCACAGAGACAACAAAGGCAAACAGACCTTGCTAGGCTGACATGTTCTGATACTGAATATCAGTCAAAGCAATAGGAGACAGAATGGATGGGAACAATAACGCAGTCATGAATCTGATTTTTTATTGTTTCAAAGTTTTATTGCATTAGGGCCTGCAGATTGCAACTACAACCAGGCAGCCACTGTTTTTCAGAACTGCAGATGCACTGAGAGACATGAAACCAGCCACAAAAAACCTAGGATGAAAGCACTGAATATAAAGCTCATTATTCTCATGGGTGCCTACAGGCAGGCCAATAGGAATTTCTTAGGAAGACAGGCAGAACTTAAAGAGACTTTCTGTACACACATAAAATAATGTTTAGATGAGTAAATAAGTGAAAAATCTCTGTGTGGAGGAGGTCAGTACAGGTTAGAGAAGAAATGTGAAGAATCAAAGTTCTTCCAAAATCCTTTCAAGCTTCTGGTTTTCTCACATTTATTTATTTGCTGACACTATGACTTACTCCACATCCTTATCATATGTGTGTCCTAAGCTTCTTTCTTAGCTTGGGCCATGAGATACTATTGTAAATACACAAAACCCAGAAAGAACTGTATTCCAAAGGCCAGGCTCTGCAACAACAGGAGTACAGAAAGCACTAGCTAAATCAACCTTATATATTAATGAGTCCTTTGATGGCAGAGTGTGTGTGGTTTATCCAAACTTTTCCAGTCTTGGGATTTAAGAGGGAAGGGAAAAAAGTGAACCTGAACCCTGAGTAGATCCTTTGAAGGTCTAATTGTCTGATCTCTCCACCGAAATATTCACTCCTTTCAGCAACCAAATCCTGGCTTACAATTTTTTGTGTGGTGGCCAAGGTTACCAAGCAGTTCCAACTGGGTCTAAGGTCTGTGTCTGTTTCCATGAAATGCAGTGTTCAGGAACAGTCCTTAGAAAATGAAACAAGTTATTAGACTGTAAGAGCAGGAGCAAATGATTTAATAAAAAACATTTTAGCATAACCTTTTGCCTATATCCACTTATGCTTCCTCCTCTGCTTTCAACTATTCCTTTTAGACTACAGGATTTGAGGGCTGCTATGGGAAGAAGTCCTGCATTAATAACAATATGCAGGAATATAATTCTATAGTTAAAAGAGGTGAAAGCATACGTGTGAAAACAACATCAAAACAAGAGAACCAACACTAAAAAAATGATAAATAAAATAGTGGAAACTACTGTTGACATGTATTGAGGTACTCATTCACAGACAAAAAGTGGTATCACTTTTCTGCATTTGGAGCCAAAGTCTTCTCTATTGAAAATTTCTTATACCAAGAATCATTTTGCTAAATGAAGAAGGATTCAGATGCAAATAGAAGTAAATATATTATCTATGTTTTTCTCTATTAACTGCAAGATTTCAAGAAGACTAGCACTTCCATTTTCACATTCAGGCTGGGGTATTGGTTGGCAAAATCTAGTTTAAAATGGACTAAATTGTCATGAAAGACTGTAAGGACATTTACGCTGTGGACATTTGATTAATGATGGCTTAATGTAACTTGATTAGGAACAGTTGTAAGTTAAACAAAAATTAATTCTTTGCACTGAAATAGAACATTTGTCTGCGGTTTGCACAAGGCAGCCACTGAAGTTTTGAGGTTTCCACTGGTGCAAAACACTGTAGATAGTTATTGCCATAAAAAAGTTCATGAAAATGAAAATTAAATTTGGAAATCAGAAAAGTTATTTTGTCCTCAAAGTGCAATTATTTGGTAGTGTTAAGGTTAGAGCTAGTAAACACTATGAATGGTTTTGGTTTTTCTAGAACAGACAATTCAAAATTGTTATATCAGCACCTAGTAAGACACTAAGAATTCCATTAAATAAATACCAATTTCATGGCCCTGCATAAACAACTCCTTCTATTCAAACTTCAGCTAGAAACATCATATTAGAAAAATAATTCATGTTTATTCCCATTTGTGAATTCTTCCTCATTAGTATTTACACAGTCTAAGATCTCACCAAATTAATTTGGACTGAAGAAGGTCTAGCAAAGTAAAACAGTAGCTCTTCCAGAATAATTCCCTAAAGGATTTTTTTTAATTCCAGTTAAGAATTTCTCTCTTGGTTTATCTTAACACAGTGTGGAATAACAAATCTACCTTCTCATATCCCTGACAAGAAGCTAAATCACATAGCTTGTAGATCATATATTTAACTCCAGAGCAGACAGCTCCCAGTGAACAGAAAGAACCCTCCCCATTTCTCAGTTTTAGATGAAAAAGTTTTTAAACACAGTTTCTTTGCTTTAACATTCAGATGTGCTGCCAGGGTACTCTTCGATTATGGGCAGAACAAGACCATTACTAAAGAAGAATTGCAACTAAGAAGTGTAAGAAGTTGAGTTCTAGTCTGTAATCTGAGTTCTTTGATGTTCAGCAGACTTTTTTTGGAAGGCCTGTAATGGAAATTTTGAAGATGTACAGTGATGTAACATCTCCAGCCCTTTGAATACGAAACATACATCAGAATTTATTAATTTTGACTAGAGAAAGCCAAAGCAATTTGCTTTTCAAAAACTAAGCCATCTTATTTTACTTTGTCTCAGTGGAAAACCCAAATGAATTTGCTTTAATTAAAACCAGTCTTACAGAAAGCCAGCATAACAATGAGAATTAAACAAACAAACAAGAAACAAAACAAACAATCAAAAAAAAACAACAAAAAAAGAGAAGCTTATTTTCAAGGTTGGTTCATTCCAGTAGTTCAACTATTGAAAAATGTGTTTGAATTTCCCTTTAAGAATACCTGAACTGTATTTCCAGCTTTGTATAAGCTTCTAATTTGTGTTATGCTTTTCTCTACCAAACAGTCCTCTAATACTTTCCCCCCCTGTGAAGCAACTTCCCACTTTAAATCACCTCATCCCTGTTTTCTTCCTTGTAAGTTACCTGTTTTGAGCTATTTTAAGATAAGAAATTTAACTTGGGACAAAAGACTCAATGGAAATGCTACCTCGAAAGAGAGGTCCTTAAGAAACAGAACCAGCACCATAAATTCAAACTTGATCAAACTCACTAATAACAAACACAGGGATTAAAATAATCTCCCAGTCACAAAGTCAGTTCTGTAAACCTCAAATGGGTGTAAATGGTTCTGCTGCACTGTTTTCATCTAACCACATTCCAGGGCCAGTGTTTTCCAGGTTCAATAGAACCAGTCCCACTTTCAATCTTTTCAGGAACACATTCTAATTATACCCATCCTACAGAAACACAAGTTTACTTCTTTTGGTATGCCATTGACTCAGTATTTATCCCAGACTCTTGCTGCTCACCATCTCATCTGCCCAGAGAGCAGCACATGCCTACACTGAGGCCTGCCAGCTTTGCCCGAGCAAGGGGGAGGTGAATCTCGGTCTCTTCTCCCTGCACAGAATAAGATAATTTAAAGACCATGGGAGCTGTAACTTAGTGCAAGCAACTAAGCAGGAAGCTAGCAAATAGCACCTCAGAGTATTTGTGTGCTCTTCCTTGCTTCATTTAATATTGGACAGATTTTCACCACAGAGCAAGTACAGCATCAGATAACTGTTAATATATGCTAATTATACAAGTGTGTCCAGTAGTTTAATTAAAGCAGAATGTTTACAAACATCTCAATGGGCTGCTGAAAAAAAAAACAAACCAAAAACTAACAAGGCTGTGTTTATCCAGAATAAATGATTACAGAGGAGTTTTCTTTAAAGAAAAGATTCAGGTTTTGATTATTTGGATCTTGTGTGATAAAGGATTTCTAGGAAAGTCAAGCAGAGGTGAAGCCTGAGCCTTTCATAAACTGCCGACAAGAGCAAGCAATAGGATTATTACCTGTATTTAATGGAAACTAAATGGAACTCCCAAGCTTACCAGCCTTCCTGTGAGGGAAGATCATCATCCTCTACCAAGTTCTTTCTCCCTTGTAGTGAGTCTTAACTACATATCCACATAGGTCTGCACTCAAAGAATAGTTTTGTGCCAAAAATGCCAAGATGTTAGCTAAATGAGTGAGAATTTATGGTAATAAAATGACATAAAATTATGAGATGGAAGATTCCATAGGCTTTCAAGTACTGAGAAGCAATGAAATATTTTAAACATAAGCATTGATACATTTTCTTAGTGCTTGACAAAATAATGTCAACTTCTGGGGCCCCCAGTTACTCTCAGCTGCTGTTAAACACTAAGATTTAGCAGGTATTTGAAACAAAGAGACTGTGATAATATGTAGTTGTAGGTTTTGGCATAAGAGGGAAAAAACTCAACAATTTAGTGAACCCCTTCTCTTCATACATCACTGCTTAATCAATAATGGTCTTTAGAAGTAATAAGCAATGTAACTTTACCTATATTCTGAACTGAAATATGCCCAAACCACAGACTGCCCAAAACTGGTATCACGAACTTTGGCCTCGCATTTATATGGAGAATTGTTAGTATATAATATATAAAATATATGCATAGTACATGACAATTCCTTTCTGTTTAGGCTTAAATATTTGGCACATAACACAATCACAACTTTATTTGGAATAATACAAGAAGTCTTGTCTGCAATCTTTAACATAAAACTTTAATTACTTAGCACATGAAATGAATTATGATTAAAATCATGCAGATATTCAGAATGCAAAACAAAACACTTCAAATACAATTGCATGTTTACAATCTACTCAGTCGAATATCTACTTTGAGGTAAAAATGTAAGAATACTAAGCAATTATAACCCTAACATAAATAAACAAGTACTGGTATTTTCAGAACAAAATAATCATGGAAAGCAACAATTTTTAACACACATTGGTACAAGAGATACAGCCCATCTACTCTCCTGCAGAGTGTGATCCACTCATCTGATATAAATCCAAAAATACTAAAAAACTTCATACTACTAAAGCACAGCAGCCAGTTTCCCCCAACATAAGACTCCTACCTGCTAAC
This sequence comes from Gymnorhina tibicen, assembly GCA_013399875.1. Lineage (NCBI taxonomy): Eukaryota > Metazoa > Chordata > Aves > Passeriformes > Artamidae > Gymnorhina > Gymnorhina tibicen. Next base: position 866,709 of record VXAZ01004525.1, read on the forward strand.
TGCAGTGTTGGGGCAAGTTATTTGAAAAAATATATAATTTCAAAGATTTAGGGGTTTAATTATACAGCTTCCAAACAAGCACAGTGAAAGCTGCACAACCAAATCCCCACTGAATACTACAAAATGCCCTTGGCCAAAATTCCAAATATAAAGAACTGAAATTCAGGTCAAAAATACATGACCAATTAACACATTTATGCTGTCACTTGCATGCACAAAAGTAGACCAGTTCTGTGTTTGTGCACCTCAGTGTATTTTTTGGGGGGTTAAGCAATTGTTTGTGTAAAGAATCATGTCACTGCACAGTGTCCAACTGCATATTCAGATTCAAAATGACCACAGGCCTCCTCTAAATCACATAATTTCCCCAGATGACAGTGGTCTCTCACATTTCTCTAACTTCCAAGAAGAAAAAAAATTCATATTTATTTTCATCACAAGTAGTACAACTAGAACACACTAAGAACATTCTATTATAGTCTGCAACAGCTGAGGTTTGCATCTCCTGAACTGATTCACTCATACAAGCAACAAAACAAGGAAAATGACATAAAAACTAGAATATAAATATTATACTGCACCATGAAACACTACAAATAGAATGTACAAAAATTATATTAGGGCATTAATTATCTGTAAACCTATTAAAAAGAACACCTTAATGTTAATACAGTTTGCAAGGTAAACATAACCTACAGTCTAAGTTTTCAAATGGCTGTTTGTCAATGCAGCATAGAACATTTCCATAGTGCAAATCTTACCAACTGTATGAAAGATACTGTCCCCTTCAGAAAAATGCTCCTTTCCCCACCCCCCTCAAAACAACAAGTCACAAAGTCCTATCTCATTTCACATTTAGTATAAGATGTGGTTTGAAACATACTAACATACAGAAGCTTAATTTTAACATTGAAAAAAGGTTGAATAATGTTAAGAAATCAAAATTAAAAAGTTAGATATGTTATAGCTGGAAGACATGAAATCCAAAAATATGATCTCTGGAAATGAGGAAATAAAAAGACACTGATATCTCCTTTCTTTCATCTGTTGGAAACATATTGTATGACAGTAGAGCAGGGTCCCTATACTGTACAACAACCATAAGATTACTTTAATTGCTGAAGAATCACAGTGTTAAGTATATCTGCTTCTTGTAGTGTCAGGTTTTCATCTGTTAGCTCTTTATTTGGAAAGGTAGTCACAAGAACAAAATCCGTTGTTGCAAAAGCTGGACGGGACTGGATAATGAAATCTCGAATATGCTTAATCCTGTGAAAAGGATATGGACATGAAAACTCCATATGATTCCATCTGACATATATCTCTGAATATTAAGATGATCAGAGAACACAAAACCATCAAGCAGACTAAACCACTAAGTAAGTTCTAGATTCCACATTTCTCTTAATTCCAGATAACTAATGATTGTAGCCTACAATTTTTTGACTCTTGCATAAAAAAAACCCTGAAAAATTATAGTGAATGTTGCTTGTTTTCTCAAGTCACAGAAACAAAACTTGTAACATGGAAGTATATTGCAAACTGATACCTAACACAGGAAGTCAAGTAATTTCAACATCACTGTCAAAAGTTTCATTAATTAGCATATTACAAAAAGGTGAAATTATTAATGGAAGAGAGAATCTTAAAATATATGGTCACAGTGCAGAGAAAGCAGAGGGGAATTACTAATGCACTTCAAATGTAACAAGTTTCCCATGCTTTCATTTGGCAGTGAACTTCTGAACAATAGTTAATACAACAGTCACATCAACAGTATAATAAGAATAATTTAATTTTATAAAACTTGGATCAGAAAAAAGTACTTTAGAGATAAAACCACGAAATTTGAGGTTTTTCTATTAAGACACTAAGCTGAGAATAAATCTGTGAAGATGTTTTGTAATTAATTAAGTTGGCAATTATACTGCAGCCAAATAAGCAGGGATTTCAGCTTTCTATCAGTCTTCAAGGCCTATGACATAAATAATGCACTTTAGCAGCTGATTTTGATCATATATATGTCAAAGATAACCATCTTATCAAAGATGACCATAAAGATTCATAGTCAAGAGAAAGTTAATGATGATTAAAATAACCTCCTGTCAACACAACTTTGGTTGTTACAGATGTTGCTGGCAAGTTTACCACTTCTACCCTTTCATGCAGACAGAAGAACACGCAATTCAGCTACAGAGGCTCTCAACAAGCCCCATGGTTTGTCTCAGTCACTTCTTCAGCAGATGCCCAGGATCTGGGCCTGTACTCTTAGGATATATTATTAGGTCTAAAGTATCAAGAAATATTGCCGTATCTTCCTCCCTACTCGCATCTCACCTAACATTTCCTAAAATTTGTCGTCTGTGTATACTGTCAGGTAAAGAAAGCTACACATTGTCCTTATTCTGAGCCAGGAGGGAAAAAAGCAAACAGATAAGCCCTCCATGTAACAATATTAACATGGAATTGGGTCCATGCTAACACCATCTGCAAGTCAGGATTCAAGCTGCAGCCATGTTCTAATACAATTGTGCGGATTTCAGATCAAGGCTGGCTTTAACACTGTTTAAGCATGGGTGGAACTGCTGCCCAAATCTCTGCCCTCTTCCCAAGGTTCTCTCAGCCACACAGTGGAGAGCTGAGCTTTGCAGAACCTTGCACTAACACAACCTCTTAGGCAAATAAATGGGGTTGGCCAACACCGTTTGTGGCACTGCCCCAACACTGTCAATAAAATTGGTGGCAAGCTCTAATCAGCAAAGCTACTAACAAATCTAAAACCTCCATCAAGTTCACACACTGCCAGTTCTTAGGAGATGACCATCCAAAACAAAACAAAAGTAGGTTCTCAGTATTATGTCCAACCCACATGCTGGCATTGCAAATGAGAATGCAGTGTGTATATCCTCTTCTGCATATGGGCTGCTGTCTGCACTTGTATCCGTGACTTGTTTTGTCACAACCTCGAGTATAACAAGGTAGAAAGCTGGAATTCTTGATTATGGGCCACGGGATTTCTCCGCCCATAGTGTGGACTATATTCCAATTGAGACTACACTCCACACTTTGCAAAAAAGTGCTTTCACAGTGTTTCCCAAGTCATCCACCTGGTCCTCCCAAGGAGGGCCCAGGGCTGGGATGACTACATAGTGGGGCTATCCAGATTTCAGTTCTCCTGGGAACAGTTACGGCTTGTACTATGTCCTTAAAAAAATCAAAGGACATAATTGGTTATAAAAGTTTGTATAAAAGTTGCAGTTATCAAATATACTGTGTTTCCAAGTACAGAATTTTTGACAGTCAGTTTATCATACATCCGTGTAATGAAAGTGACACAGAACTATACATTTCAGCAAGGCTGGTGTTTCCGCCTTTTTGTTGTCTTGCTGAGACTCATTTAATGACAAAACACAAACTTATCGAAATAGTTAATGTTACCTGCGCTGATGCAGAATCAATTTACCTGTGTGTTTGATTAAATCTCTGTATTAATCGGCTTCCATCTGCTAATCTAATTTGAATTTTAGTTGCTGGCATGGAATCATCAATCAGAACAGGTGCATTAAGAATGGATTTCTCCTCCTCCTCTGGGGAAGAAGGTGTGCTGACTATTTCAGGTGTAAGGCTATAAGATTGGGAAAAAAACCAAACCAGATGTTATTAATGGAACCATGACATAATCTGAAGTTTTCAGTCACAGGAATGAAACAGCATATGAATACAGAGCACAGAACAGAGAATCTAGTTTTTTTCACCTTCCAAGTTTTTGCCCTTCACCACTGAAAGCTTTGAATCGCAGTCTGGGCTTTACATATTCCTGTTCTTGGTGATCTTCCATATCCAAATTAACCTGGCCACCATGAACAAGTCGCTGCAGTTCCACAGGAATTTCCCTTAATTACAAAAATAAAAATTTTACAGTTACATCCTGGACTGCGAAAAGAAATCCAAAAAGTACACATACAGTATGAGTCAATAGTAATATTATGTTTACTCTGACAGTCACATTCAATTATTTTATGGACAGATTTCATCCTAAAAGAAGAAAAAAAAATCAGTGAACTGACAGTCAAAACCTAGAACATACTGACAGCTGAATCATAGAATGAGCTAGGAAAAAAATGTGAATACAAAAGCTGTTTTAACAAGTACCATTCAGAGTTAAACCCTCAAAGGAACCAAAGTATTCCAAATTTTTAAGTGCCCCCATGCATCTGGTGACAAATACAGACTATATTTTATGGGTTCAGGCAAAGAAGTCTGGAGCTTTTAATAAGCATGTGGAGCTCACTCCACTTCAAAGACATACCTCAAAAAAGTTGCCATTTTAACTCACCCTCTTTTAACAGACTCAAGAAACTGAGCATTTGTTGGATCTGAATAGGATCTCAACTCGCCATCATCTAAACTGAATCCATTCCTCCACAGTTTCAGCAAAATTTGGACCTATGAAGCAAAACCAGTGAAATAAAAAAGTGAAGAAAGACAAATAAGGCAGTACTATTTCATACAGACTAGTTATAGAAATTTTGATCTATACTTAACAGATTTTGTACCAGATGACAACCAAGAAGGCAAATGGCAAAATAAGAACAATACATTGCACTGTAACTGTCATTGTTAGATTCTTTTTGAAAATTCCCAATAGTTATAGACTACTATCTTCTTCTAGACCATTTTCCTACCTCGGGAAAAAGAATCTCTTAATCTGCTATCCATGACAAAGTATTGTTGCCTTTCCCTGGGCTTAGAATTAGAAGTCAAACATGGTTAGAGGGGAAAAAAGGGTTTTACCTTGGTATTTATTTAAAGATCCTCAGGTACACCACATCCAGGTAGAAAGCACCCCCGAATGCACACTGAGAATGCACACCCGAAAGTGCCCTCCCCCAGAAAATGCACCCACACAATGATTTGCATATACAGTTACAGACCTTGCACATTAGCGTATCTATCAAAGATTCCCCAATGAGAGGCTCAAGAGAAGCCCCCGTCCTGAGGAACCTTCTCCCTGGGAGGGCCTATCTTAGTTTACAGAATGTGTTCTGGAGAGGACCTTGGTGTCTGGGGCTTTCTGACCCAACTGCGAGGCTCCCAAGACGTTTGGTCCCTTGGCTTAACAGAACTTTGGGTCTAAGCGAGTTATCAGACTTAGGGAATTACAAGTATGTGGGCTAAAAGCACTAAGGATACATGCAAAGCTGTATAGAAGGATATATGAAAGGGTATATAGGAGGGGTATATAAAAAAGCAAAAAAATCATCATGGCATCAGTATGATACAGTGAGGATGTAGTGATCTTCACAGTGTTCCAATGACTTTCAAAAGCAGTAAACATTTTTATTGATAAATTAAGAAATAAACCCATAAAGTTATAAATTACTGCTGATACATCAGTTACAGCAAAAAATTGTAATTGTCTTTTCCCAAATTATTAAATGATGAGCTCCAATAAAGCTGAAAGTAGCTCCATTCAGTTCAAATGCTAAGAATCCTGGAAACCAGCCTCCTTTGCTCCCTTCTTATTTTGCTACATATCGTACATGAAAGGTCCAGTCAGGACCTTTCAGCTTCAAAACCTGCACCGCTCTTCCCTCTAAGTGCTTTGCCATCCAGCAAAACTAGGCTTCCCTAGCCAGTAAAACCGGCTTCCCTTGGAAAACTATTTCTGCTCCCAGTTATGGTAAGTCCACTGCAACAAGATCCTGGCTGGGTACAGCTGGCTGTTACTCAGAGAGTACAAGGCAGCAGCTCTTTGTGTGGCACGACAGCACCCCCTGGCCAGAACCATATCCTTTGGCCTTAGTAATTTCTTGGATTTGTTTCTAGACAAGCTGAAGTTTTGCTTTAACCATTCACAAAAATAGCAAAGTGCAGAGAACTTTGCTTCTCCCTACCCTGTCCTTCACATCCTGCTTTTTAAGTGATAGGAAAGAAAGGCCTCTAACCTGCTGCTTCACCTTTCCTAGAATACATCCATGCCCTACAGTCTGAGACTGGCTGCTTTGCAAGCCACAAGAAGAATCAATTTCCAAAAGGATTAAAATGTTACCATAGCTAAGAGAATCCAGGACAACACCTGGTGGAAAGTAACTGAAAAGGAAGTGTGCTAAGAATTTTTAAGTAATTTACATCTGACAATTCCATAACGGAGGCCTTAGAGGTATACAATGAACATCTGTTCTCTTTGGACACTTCAACAATTTCTGCTGAACACGTACCTAATAGTTAGATATTATGTTTTCCTCATAGACATAGTTACAGTAATACTGGCATTTTAAGCTGTAAATATGATTAAGCAGGCCTCTGTTGGAGGCCCTGTTTTCTGCTGTAAATTTTACTTACATCTTGATTTTCTCCATATATGTATTCAGAGTGCTTTTGTGATGAGTCACCCAATCTGTATCCACCACCAGAAAATGACTGAAAAAATACATAGAAAAGCTTATAAAATAATTATCTGAAACAGTTTCTTAAAATTCTTACCTAGGTGCAAAAAAAAAAAAAAAGAAAGCCATCCACACGCTTGCTTCTGTGATAAAAACCAAGTACTGCTCTATCGTGTATTTTCTAAGTGGAAAATTATATCTAGCAGCCATAATCAGGCTAAGCAAGCTTTGTGTGACACATTTTAGCTTCTGTTCTGCACATTTTTTCAAACATAAGAATCATAGAATACTTCAGGTTGGAAGAGACCTTTAAAGGTCACCAACTGCTCCCCTGTGACAAGCAGGGACATCTTCAACTTCATCATATTGCTCAGAGCCTGGTCCCACCTGATGCTGAATGTTTCCAGGAATGTGGTATCCACCACCTCCCTGAACAACCTGTTTTGGTGTTTTACCACACTCGTAAAAAATGTCTCTCTTATCTCTAGTGTGAATCTACCCTCTTTTAGTTTAAAACCTTGACACCTCGTCCTACCAAAACAGGCCCTGCTAAAAAGTCTATCCCCATCTTTCTTATAGGCCCCCTTTAAGTACTGGAAGGCTGCAATAAGGTCTCCCCAGGCCCTTGTCTTCTCCAGGCTGAAGAATCCCAACACAGTCTCTCCTCATAGGAGAGATGCTCCATTCCCCCAATTATTTTTGTGGCCTTCCTCTGGACTTGCTCTAACAGGTCCATGCCTTTCTTGTGCTGTGGACCTCAGAGCTGGATGAAGCACTCCAGGTGGGGTCTCACCAGAGTGGAGTAAAGGTGCAGAATTGCCTTCCTCACCCTGGTGCCCATGCTTCTTGTGATGCAGCCCAAGATACGTTTGTCCTTCTGGGCTGTGAGTGCACATTGCTGGGTCATGTCCAACTTTTCATCCCCCAGTACGCCCAAGTCCTTCCCCAGAGTTGCTCTCAATCCCTTCAGCCTCAAGCCTGTATTGATACCGGGGATGCCTTGATGCAGATGCAGGACCCTGCACTTGGCATTGTTGATCTCATGAGGCTCCCATGAGCCCACTTCTCCAGCTTGTCCAAGTCCCTCTGGATGGCATCCCAGACCTCAGGCACATCAACTGCAACACAGCCTGGTGCCACCTGCAGACTTGCTGAGGGTGTGCTTGACCCCACTGTGTTACTGATGAAGACATTAAACAGCACTATGGATACCTTGTCACCAACCTCCATATGGACACTTAACTGTTGACCACTACTCTCTAGGAACAGCACTTCAGGTAAGAGATTTTGATTTGGGATGCAAATTTATTCTGGTTTCTTATTTAATCCATTGTAATTGAAAACAAAGCATATAATTCCAGTTCATGATGATTTCTAATGATTTCCTCTGAAATAGTGTGGTTCTTCCTCTTTATTTCCTAGAGCAAGCTATTTGAGCACAGACAATATAAATCAGTGTTGAGCAAATCTGCTATTTACAAATCACGGGAAGAGGCACTTGCTCTCATGTGGTTTAATGAATTTCAGAGACACAAATATAAAGAGAGATCAAAACATCTCTTAACTTTTACCTTAGCTTTACTGAAATCACCAGATGCTCTTGAGGCTTCATCTAATGGGACAGCCCCATGTTCTTTTGCTTCCTTGAAGAGTTCAGCAACAATTTTACTCGGATTATTAGAAGCCCCAGAAATCTGTAATCCTCTATATTCTGAGTCACCTGAATAAAATCTTTAGAATAGTAATGCACATAAGCAACAATGCTTTAAATGACAAGCACAACTTTTCTCTTTCCATCAGAAGAAAAAAAAATGAACAAAGAGACAAATTTGGCACAAAACCTTCTCATTCTGATAAATATTTCACTTGGTTCTGACCTTCCCAACAATCCAAGCAGCACTACACCCAAGACATTTGACTAACGAAGAACCAAGGTGCCTTCTGGAACAGATCCCAAAGATCAGGGGGCAAAGCTGTAAGTTTTAAGTGAACACAGTCCTGATGCAGCTGGGCGTCTTATGTGGCTGTCACCTATTCCCAGAAAGACTGATTTCCTTAGGGGTGTCCTGTGCATGGGACTGTGCTTGGACTGGATAGAATATAAATTCACAGCTAACACCGCCTTAGCAGAACAAGTATAAAACTATTCTTGGAAAACCTGAACAGCGCTATAATTTGATTTTTCAATTCAAACATCTAGCATACTTCCATTCCTGACAGTATCAGAAATGGAAATTTTCTAATAAATTTAATTAACCTTTCAAGGCATTTTAAAACCTGCAGAAAGTGTTGTGAAAGCTAATTTGTGGGTTTTTTCTTCACCACAGCACCATTACTAGGTCTTGAAGACAAACTGTTGAACTAAAATAATTCTGTTCAAAACTGTATCTGTTTGATTATAAGGATCAAGATATTCCTCAAGAATTATCTTGAGAAAGGCACTATAATCTCTAAATACCAATGAAATTGAGGCTGTAAAAAATCTGTATATAAATCAAAATCTGTCAAACCTGAGTGTTTTGTCTTTGATTACAGGAAGTGTTAATAAACAATAAGTGCTTTCTACTTTCCTCAACTTTTACACTTAGCCACCTGGGGTAAGGCAAACCAATTAATCCATGTGAAACTGTCTCAGAGACCAGTGATTTCACAATGTGTTGATTCCAAAATGTGTTGATTCCACCATATTTTACAATTACCAAAAAAACCAGTATTGGGTATGAAGATACTGTACATTCATACTGTTTTTATAACGTCACATAATTGTCAATCCCTGAGTAAAATGTCTCCTTTGTACATAAATCTGTATTTATTATCCCAACTACCATTTACATGGAAAATCTTTAACTAGATTTAAAAGAAAGATAGTGGTAAGGAGATGAAACAGGGATTCTTACCAGAATTTGTATTCAAGAAAGAAAGGAAGTACTCAAATATTTGAGCAATAGATACACAGAACCATTCAGGATACTCGAGAAAGGCATAAAAGCTTTTGAGTAGAAGTGTAAGTTACAGCCTTTACAACCATACAGGTTAAGGCATCAAAAGGTCCTACATCACTCCAGCCAGATTCTGATAAATATAATTTTACGTCAAGAGTGTACAGCTAACGCTCTAGTAAGTCCTCTAGCTCTTTGCAGGACAGACCTAGCTCGCATGCATTTTGAAAAAACAGGATGGAGCAAAGTGCAAATGTGACACAAACCCCAATTACTTTTGCAATTGTTAAATTATGTTTTCATTTTGTTTTAAAAATACCTTTGGTTTTCTTTGTCATCGCTCATGCTTCTCTCTGGTTTTCTCAGCCTTTTAAGAGAATCCAGTTTAAGACTGCCAAGAGAATAAAAAAAAAAACATTTGAGGATCACTGGCACATAAACTTCATCTCTAACTTCTGAAACTGCTTCTTTTTCAGAAACCTAGGATATCAAGTTGTGTTTCCTGGTTTTTGGGGTTTTGGTTGGTTTTTTGGGTTTGGTTTGGGTTTTTTTGCCAAAGTACACAGCCATGAATGCTTCTCAGTGAATAAGCAGGAAAGGGCACATGTATGGCAGAGTCATTATCCATTAACAGTTGGACTGGATGGTCACTATAGGTCTATTCCAACTGAACTATTCTTTTCTAGCATAGAAGAGCAGCACTGTTTCCACTCAATTAATGCACTGCTCATCTGAGAGCAAACTGAAGTCTACTAATTCATCTCTTCCTTCTCACACAGATTCCAGAATGAATGCTAACAAATAACAAGTATTTGCCAACTATCACACTGAAGTATTTGAGATATGGTGTTGCAGCTTTTCCTTAGGCTGGGAGTAGGAAGTTGTAACTTCATGATGTGTATTGATAAATGGAGCTGTTTGCTTTATTTGTAAACTTTTTTCTATATGTAGCTGGTTAGTCAGCTTAGGTGGTTTCACCAAAAGAAACAAAAAAACTCAAACCCCCACGCTTCCCAGTGTCACACACTCTGCTAAAATCTCTCTTCCTAAAGAGATCTGCATTTGCAGTGCACTTGAAGCATGACTGGTGACTAAGATCTTTTCTGTTGCTTGACCTCCTTAAACACAGAGATCCATATTGGCAGCACTGATTGAAAAACGAGCCACATACGAGACTTGCTATGGCATCACTGTCAGTAATACTATAAAGACTTCTCTAAAATGTTTAAAAAGAATAATTAGAAACTGAAAAGATTCTTTTACAAAAAAAATCCAAGACTACACTGAATCTTCAAATGTTATGTGAACTGCAAACACTGTAGGTTAGCAAAAGCTGGACTGAAATATAGCTATGTGTCTTTCTTTCCACCCGCCCAACCCAGACAAATTCATTAAGAAGCCCTTCTTATTTCTGTCACCGCAGCAGGAGCCTACTAAGGAACCTACTAATAATATTTAGAATCGCTATTTGTCTCATCAGGCACTGACATAAACACAACCCTGAAAGCAGCTCAGTTGCCAAGTTTCACACAAGCTGCCGGTTGGCTGAATTTTGAAGAAGCACAGAACTGCAGTAATTTTCTGATACAGCAAATTTCCAAATTCTGTCTGTGTAAAGAAAGAGCAACACAGCATTTTGCTTATAGCATCTTATATGAAGTGGGTTTAAAGTGCTTTAGAATATCTGGAATACCAATTAGTACAAAGGTTCCTAAAGAAATAAATTTGAAAAACATTCTGAGAAGACATTATTGCAGGGATTCACATTTCTTGATTATGACTTGCTGTAGATTGCTTTTTATACAATGAGGGGATCAAGCAAGAGTGACAAAGTTTTGTGAGCTAATACAACACCTATCCACACATTTCTGAAAAAAAACCCACGTCTTACCTCTGTGATAACTTTGGGTTACTGATCTTTGTAGCTGTTGGCTTGTCAGAACACAATGACTGCCTTTTAGCTTCATCTTCATATAACTCTGCCAAGGCCAGCTGCAGGAAACAGAATTTTTTTTTGTAAGTCTGTAACTCTAGAACTACATATAGAATAGAAATAAGACAAAAATTAATGCGAAATATGCATCTCTCCAGAAAATTAGAAACATCAACATGAGGAATCCCAACTAAAATCCAACCTCTGTCTGCTTTATGGCAAAAAAAAAAACTACACAATGCTTAAATGCCATTATGACTTGGAATTTTTACTCTGCTATCTTTTGGTTTCCACTGCTTCACTGGCTACATAAAGCCTGTATTAGATTCAGAGTCATGAGAGTAAATACACACAGAGATATTAAGCATCAGCTCATTAATGGCAACAAATTGAAATAAAGCATCTAGCAAACCCTCTGATAGAAAAAAATAATAAATGTTACAAACATTTTACATAGAAATGTAAAAAACATAATTCAAATAAGCTTGTATTGGGATGAAGAACAAATTCAGCCTAGCTGGCTTGAATTCAAGACATCACTCCACAAACACTTAGAAAACCCCAACAACTTTTTCACAAAGATCCCCGAAATGCTGCCATTATCACTGTCAACTTCATTTTTAGAAAGTTATGCAAGAGACCTGCAATGTCATTTCAGCAATCTTTCTTTTGTCCTGGATAGTACTCTACTTTGTCAAATCATCCTTAGTTTTATCCCCAAACCATTCTGTTCAGACTATACAACTGACATTAAAATTTTATCAGACATACCAGAAAAGGTACTAGGCTAAAATTTCATTACAGTTTTATGTAGAAGGAATACACATTAAAATAAAATGAAATATCATCTGTCCTTGAAAACACACTGCTACAAACACAGAGTATTAATCCCATACTATTTTTTGTTGTTTCTATAATATTGTGAGGTATTTTCTGCAAGGAAAAAAATAAATACAAGGAATTATATCCATTAAGAAAATTAAACTGGGTAAAGACAGCCCCAAAAAAACCCCTGCTGAAGGCCTCCATTCTCTCTGAGGACAGAAGAAAATACCTTTCAGATACGTAAAGCTGATGGGTAAGTCATAGACAACATACCCCGTACCACCCCTAATCCAAGGACTGAGGGATGCTGAGAGAGCATAGAAGGGCATGGCCAGGCTTCTGTGCTTTCCTTATACCCTGTCTCATACTGTGGCACCACAAACCCAGTACAGACCCAGGAGGGTACTTCCTTGGGGTTTAACACTTTACCAGTAAGTACCTACCCAAAATGCCAGTCTGCACAAGCTGACTAAGACCTTATGAACCAAAAGTATCAACACAGACTATATTACTGTTACATATTGTAACAATAATAAAGCAATCCCAATACAACAGTAACACTGGAGAAGAGAAGGCTCCACAGAGATCTCACTGGGGGCTTTCAGTACTTAAAAGGGGCTTTGAAAAAACAGGGAGAGCGACTTTTTACATGGGCAGATAGTGATAGGACATGGCAGAACGGTTTTAAACTATAAAAGGAGAGATTTAGATTAGACATTAGGAAGAAATTCTTCATTCAGAGGGTAGCGAGGCATTGGAACAGGTTGCCCAGAGAAGTTGTGGATGCCCATCCCTGCAAGTGTTCAAGGCCAGGTTGGATGGGGCTCTGAGCAACCTGATCTAGCGAAAGGTGTCCCTTCCCAGGGCATAGGGGTTGGAACCAGATGATCCTTAAGGTCCCTTCCAACTCAAAGCATCCTATGATTGCAGCAAAATTAATCTTAAAAAGAATCTATGAAAATTCCAAATAGGAACCATGAAAAAAACTATAGCCATCTTTCTCTGTTTATTATGTATAATTAAACAGAACAGGGACAGTTTCAGTTACTAAGTTTCACCTGTTTTCCAATCAATTTCTTGCTAAAATATTTCAAACTTTCATAAAGTGTCAAATCACATGCAAAAAAGGGAATACTGCTAAAAGGGTTTGTAATTAAGCATTTAAGTACCAATGCTGAATTATATTTGTGATCACACTCTACTTTTCCCACATACACCTGGGAAAAGGTCTTGTCCTTAGTCTTACACCGCATCTGCGGAGACTGACATTTTCATGCGGGACAAGACATTCCTATCAAATAATCAGGAAATGCAGTGGCACTGAAGTAACTTCAAGAACAGTCAAAAGCCAGCTAGTGAAGTGTCGGGAGAGTCCTTCCCGTTCCCTGGAGAACTGAGCACCCGCCGTCTCCTAAGGGGCCTAGCTCTTTTCCAGAGGCGTCCTTCCCTTCCCAGCCTCAAAAGGGGCGTGGGAGCTGAAGGAAGTAAAGCCGGCCGGGCTCAGAGGGCACGTCGGGGCAGCCCCGGCGGGGCACCCGCGCACCGCCCGCTCCCCTCAGGGCCGGCCCGAGGGAAGGCCTGGGGCGCCCCCGAGGGGACGCAACGCTCCGCCCGGCCCGGCCCGGNTGCGAGGGCGCTGCCCCGCCGTCCGCCATCTTGTGGAGGCGGTGGCGAGGGCTGGGCGGGGCGGGGCCAGCGCGGCCGGGGCGGCCGCCATGGCAACGGGAGGGGCCGTGCCGTACCCACCGAACCGGCCCGGGGCCTTCTGAGGGCTGGTTCCCCGATCATCAGAACTTTACGGTGCTTATGCACTTCAGCAAACAAAACCGTCAGCATTCATTGGTTGCGAATTGCATAGCTTGTCTATCAGTTAGTACTTAAAGCCCTGTTTGCTAGTTGTATGTCTCGCTTCTCATGCTACTTAGTCCGCAGGTGCAGTTCTTCCCTCCATTTGAGTCTGGGGTCCATTTTGAGTCGGTGGTCACGGTTGCCCACTGCTGGAATTACCTTTCACAGAATCACAGAATCAAATAGTCCGGAACAGACCTCTGAGATCATCGAGTCCGACCTGTGACAGAACACCACCATGTTCAACTAGGCCATGGCATTGAGTGCCATGTCCAGTCTTTCCTTAAACACTTCCAGGGACGGTGACTCCACCACCTGCCTGGGCAACCCGCTCCTGTATCTAATCTCCCTTTCTGTGAAGAAATTCTTCCTAATGTCCAATTTAAACTTCTCCTGGCACAGATTGAGACTATGTTCTCTCATCCTATCACCAGTTCCCGTGGAGAAGCTGCCAACTCCCACCTGGCTACAACCTCCTTTCAGGGAGTTGTAGAGAGTCATAAGGTCACCCTTGAGAGTTCTTTTCTTCAGTCTAAACAACCTCAGCTCCCTCAGCTGCTCCTCAAAGGCTTGTGCCCCAGACCCTTCACCAGCTTCGTTGCCCTCCTCTGAACCCCTTTCTTTCCCCCAGTTACTGCTCATTTCCGCTGACTTCACTCCCGGTGGCTCTCGTCCAGACAGACCCTTCATCTTGGGATTGTCTTCTCTTTTCATTAAAACAGCTCCATGTGCTGAGCATGATGCCATGTTGTATGGGGTGTGCGTGCAGTCATTTGAGGTCAGCTGTCCTGTCTGTGTCCCCTCCAAATTCCTTGTGTACCTCCAGCCTGCTCACTGGTGGGGCAGGGTGAGAAGCAGAAAAAGCATTGATGCTGGGTAAGCCCTGCTCAGCAACAGTCAAAGCACCATTGTTACCAATACTGGTTTTCAGTCACAAATCCAAAACACAGCATTTATGGAAAATTAACTCCAGCCTAGACAGGATGAAGAACTCTTGACTGTGACCTGAAAGCTGAACTGCAGTACTCTGAAGCTGCAGCTGGAATGGCCAGCTAACCATCCTCAGTTTTTTCTAGAGCTGTTCAGCTCAAACACCTGCTGCTTTCTAATCAGTCTCTCTAGAACCTGTTGACCCTGGCTTACACTCCAGAAATGCTGGTAATGGTGGCAAATGGAGCTGAAATCTCATAGAACAGTTTAAGCTGGACTATTAAACTGTGCACTTCATGCCTTCATATTCAGCCAAACCCTCAGTGAGAATTCAGACAGAGCAGTCTGTCCCAGCCCACAAACAACACAGGAAAAAACATATGATCTGGTACCCAGATCCATTTCAAGGGTTCATAGCGACACTGATGACACTGGTCTCTACACTGGTGACAATATTGTTCTTGTGGAGTATGAATGATTAGGTTTTTTCTACAGAAATATATTGTGTGCTTGACAAAGAAGAACAGCACCACTGAGGACATATATTCTATGTGTACATATTTATATAACATTGCATATATAATAAATTTCATGCAGCTCCCACATTCTGAACTTTATATGCTGATGATGTATGCTTGCAAAGAATTTCTTGCTTGATTTAGGAAAAAAAGGAACCTGAATAGAAATAGGATCTCCCCTCAGTTGGCTCCTGAACTTGAAGCATTCGTATGAGGACTATGCCAAGCATAAAACTGTAGTCACTTTATTTCATTCAGCCTTCCATGGGTTGATGCATGGTGCACAGCTGCTGTCTAAGTCAAAATGTCCTGTGGTGATGCAGACTGAATTAGCAGAGAGGATGTCTAAACTGTAATCACTTTAAAAGCCAAATAACTTTATTATAAAATCAGTTTTTATAATTCGGTGTTCCATATTTTGACAAGCATATCTTTCCTAAACATTGGCATTATTCCTGTCTGTCTTTCTCTGTGAATGCCTCCTCTGCTTAAGGCTGTCAACAACATTTCAAGAGATCACCTGAATATAGATCAGTACATAACTTTTTTTCTCCGTGAAATTTATATAGTCACAGATAATCTGGAAATTTAAATTTGTGCAGCCCAAGCATCCATTTTAATTTGCATAACATTATTCTTGTGACCGATGTTTTCTCACACAGCTATAGATTTAAAACAGTTAATTACTACCTGGCAGCTCTAGTTGTTTAATTAAATTTGGTACTATCTTTACGTCTGAAATATTCTTCGATTATCCTAGATATTTTCCTCCTAGAGACTAAAACTAGCATCATTTAGAGTCTTCTTTTGGGCAGTCAGGTTTTTTTTCCCAAAATTTCACTGCAGTGTTGGTGCTGTCCAGAAGCAAACCTAAAAACAGAAGTAAAAATAAAATAATAAATAAAAAGTGCATATATAAAGTGACAAAATTCTCCATGCTAGAGTGTGGAGAATGAAGATAAGTAAGATAGAAACTTTTAAATGCTCTTCCGAAGTCCCAGTGAACGATATTTTCTTGATTAGAAAACTTGTATCTTTCTTACCCAAGAAACAAATGAGTAAGTGCTGACATAGCATTTGTATTTAAATTAATTTGCTTTTGTTTTGCCAAAAATGCGTGGTCCTTTAAATGTGGTTTTGTGAGTAGTGGGCAGCAGGGAATTCCCTGATACTATTGCTTCTCCATGAGCTTCAGCATGAGTTTCAGCATGAAACTTGTGCTGGAAAGGGAGGAATGCAATAAGGAGGAGGGCATCTGTGCTTTGTGGTTGTGAAGTAAACTGTGTTAGAGGGAAATTTCCCATAGAAAATAATGTAGGAACAAGGAAAAGCTTGGGGTGAACACAATGGGTTGTCATGGCCTAGGGTCACAATGTACCAGCTGTTTTGCAACTGATAACATTGTATGATAAATTAAAGGAAATTTCTTAGGGGCTGAGAGATTCACATTTGTATTAAAAAAATAAAATCACCACCACACACCAAAACAAATAGAACATAGAACATAGTCTGTTAAAAATCTATGTGTATTTCTAATTTCTAAAGCACTATGGTCCTTAAACTCAATATGTTAAAATACTTTCATAGGCCTTTTGTTGTTGTTTGGGTCTGATGTTCTGCTATTTCATCATCATCATTTCAACCTAGAATTTCTTTGGCCTAGCTCTGCAGCTTGTATTGGATTTTGTTACAAACTTTGTACTACAATAACTGCAAAAGAGCAACAGTGTCTTCATTTTCCTGCTGCCTTTGCTTTTGTCCAAATGTTTCATCAAGGACAGCATTTTGGTTTTTGCTGGTTATATTTATCTAGGATGATGAAAAGGTTTAATAATGTATCATTCAGTTATGGGATATATGAATGATAGGTATTTGGCTTTTACTTGATGAGAATTGCACATGGCAAAGTTTTCTGCCAAAACCTAAACAGTAGAATAAAATGAAAGATTAAGAAAGAGAAACAAGAAAAAACCCCAAGCAAATGAAAAAAACCCCATCAAAACAAAGGAAAAAAACAACTCCAGAGCTATGGCTTCAGTTGTAGCATACAAGAGCAGAACTGAACTGCCTCCAGTTACAGCAGACAAATGAGGCTGGTCACTTCAATACCTTTGAAAGGAAAGAACAAGTCATTAGGATCCCTGACAACCTTAACCTTGCAGTTAACACTATGTGACCAAAGGGTTCAAAAACACACAGGAGGCAACAGAGGGCTTTAAGGATATCAGACAAACCTTCCACATAAAATACATATGAAATAAAAAGTAAAGGAGATATTTTATTGTATTTTTTAGGGCTATTTTGAAATCAAGCCTTTCTGGTTTTCCTGCAGATGCACTGAAAATCAGAATATTTAAATTCATTCTGCCAGTGCTAATGTATGTTTATTTAATTTTAATGCTCCAGTAGCCATGCCCTTGCCTCCCTCAGGGTAACTAATGGGTGCAGGGACATAGTACAGACAAAGATGAAGGTTTCAGAGGTTTGACAATTGGTCTGTAGTGCAGCAACTGCTGCAAACCGGATTTATGAGACTGCAGTAGGAAAGCATCTTGATGAGGAAAAGCAGTGAGGACATATTTACATCAACGTGAGAGCAAGTCTACAGGCGGTGGGTCTGCAACAGACCTTCCACTGCTTCTGCTGTGGGGGAAGCTGGAAAAATAGACATATTAAACAGTTCAACAGAACTGAGGAAGCCAAATTCCCACAAATCCTATATCGTGCATTCCTTATTTCCATTTCTCCCTGTATATCTCCTCCCATTATATCCCTCTCCAGTTCCAAGCCAAAATATCAGCTTCTTCTCTTCTGTCCTCCCTAAGGCTGTTTTAGAACCTCCAGCCTCTTCTCTAAGTACCTTTAGCATTTTTGTGTCCCCAGTAGCCTTGCACTGCAATGGCCCATCTCCCCTGCCATGTCTCTTAGATACCTATTTTGACCCCTCACTTGGACCATGAACATCATCTGCTGTGTCTTGTCCAGAGCTGCATGTATGGCTGGCTGCCTCCCAGAAGAATGAACAGACTTCATTATCCCTATGCTTCCCTTTTCCAATATATGAATAAGTTATCTCCACTTCACTTGGGCATCTATTTGGTAGATTTGGCTATCTAGCATGAAGGAAGCGGAATTCAACTTCAAAATACCAAAAAAAGATGATATGTTTTGTCAGCTAAAAATAGAAGATGTGCTCAGCTGGATTGGAAACATACTCCTGAATGTGACTGTGTTAGGTGATTGGAATCCTCCCTTCGAAATGTCGCAACAGGTGAATTGTAGTGTGTGTACAAATCTGTTCAGAATCATTCACTGTCCTGATGCATACAATTCCGTTTCAGTTGCAGAAATATGATGAGCTAGATAACATGTGAAAAAAATTAGGCAATCCAGAAATCAGCTCCCTGGGTCCTTTCTATTTCTTTCAGAGCAAGATTTGCCATAGATAGGATTTAAGAGATTTGGACAAACCTCTTATTCTATTCTCCTTAGATGAAATAACATCAGTATAAATTGTTCGATGGGCTCTTAAAAGAGTTTAGGAAACAACAATCTTTCTTTCTAATGCCTCCCCAAATATTTTTAGAGCTTAAATGAAATGTTAAGGGAAAACTTCCTGTCAGCACTACAATGGAAAAGGTGTGAGGTACCAGCAGGTGGCGCTGATACAACAAGTAAGCAGGATCCGCAGGCTCAGCTTTGAAGCCAACGTTTCAAAACTTTTCCTTTTAGCTGATAACATTACCACGTCACTTTTTAATTTTAAATATTGACATCTTATTGCTGTGAAGGGTAAGAGCTGTAGCTGTGTACCAATGCCACACGGGTCTAAGTTCTATATGCACAGAGGACGAAAAGACAATATACAGCATTCTGTTCCTCTGCTCGTTCAAGCAAACAGGTTAAAAACGTGTTACATAGCAGTCATGGAAATTCTCAGAAGTTTTGACAAAATGCTACTGGTGAACTATAGGTCAAGTTGAGATGGTTTATTTACCTTCAATATAGTTCTCACCTGCGCAAATACCTTTGTATTAATGCAAACATAAAGAGACATGCCTCAAATGTTGCATTGTATGGCAGGCACTTGAAAAAGAATTTGTATAGAAATAGTCTCTGCATAGAATACCATCCCTACCACTTATCTGAAATGGGATCATTTACCCTGTAACTTATTCAAAGAAAAACATATTTCCCATGAAGTCCTCTTAATACAAGTGTCCTATGGTTACGCTGTTGGGGAAAGCATCAGTTGTCCTTTTTTTTTTTTCCCTCCCATCTGTCAGAGCAGAATTTTACCATAAGTTAAGGTGAAATTTTAGGAAATGTCAGTTAAAGTTCAGGTAACACATTATAAGGAATTTAATCCCAGGAAATACTAATTCGTTCTTTAATTTGCTAGTGGTAATTGCAATGCATGGATTTGTTAAACAGTAAAACTTTCTTGTAAGTAAAATTGCACACAGTTCCCATGCTTACTTTCCCATTATTTTCACTGAGTATTATAAAATTTGGTTAAGTGACCAGTTCTTTTGGAAACCACTACAATTCTGTCTCTTTTTTTTTTGGTTTTTGCTTTTTTTCTCTTTAAATAAAGATCCTAGTTGCAGAGTAATACTCAGAAAGGCACATCTAGGAAAAAATCCCAACATTCAGCTGTATTCTTGACACTAACGGTAGCTTATTCTTTTTGGTCTTTGTTTCTTTCATTGTTCCTTATGTCTTGGAACACAGTTTGACCTGATCCTTTTTTTTTTAAGAGAGTGAAATTAAGAGTGTACCTGGGAATATGGGCAATACTTCATCCCCATTCACTTAAGCTTCTGACCTTTAAACCAACGCAAGCTCCAGAAATTCATCTACAGTCATCCTGTCCATGCAGCCTCTCCTTTCATTTCTGAATTTTGCATTTCTCATCTTTGGCAGTTCTTTAATCTTCCCTCTTTGCTGAAAGAGTAAATGGAAGCAATGAGGAGGGAAAGAAGAATTAAAGGAGGTGAATAACAAGAGACAGCTGTTGGCTTCTACTTCACAGCAACAACAGTATCTTCTAGGCCCTTAGAGACAAATGATAGAAATCTGAATCTACAAATCACCCTCACATTCATTTGCATTAGTGGGGGCAGCCCATGGTGGAGTCCTAGAACCTGCCACACCTTGCAAGCTGAGAGATGACGAACACCACCTGTACATGTGAACTTTGGGAAAAAACATTACCTGAAAAGTGTCTATAAAGAAAGAATCCTGGAAAAAGAGACATCTCCACTGAGTCTTTGACGTACTCTGTACAAAGCAAAAGCAGGGGCGTTCAGGAAAGGTCACTTGTTGGGGCATAAATTGGTAGATTGATGCTTGCATCAATCAGGGTTCTGCAAACTAGAGTAGCTGTGAGTCAACTGCAACTTATTTTTGGAAGTAAAATGTTTTTCTTCCATTAATTTCCTTTTTTAATATCAGTTTTGAGCCCTGCTCAAACTGGGATGAAAAGTTAAAATCTTGAAATATATTAATGAACAAAATTACATAGGTCACTTTTTTTAAACTATTTTTTCATTATTTAGTTTAGATAGCTTGAAGTAGCTTGAATTTCCAAATAAGTAGCTTAGTAGATTTGGAGTATCCCAGTCACTAATATGCTAATAGATATTTTGACAGATTCAAAATTTGCTGGTTTTCCCCAAAATATTTTTAGGGACAAATATTTGTTGAAACCAAAGCCCTTTCCTCACTAACATGTCAGCTCTGACAATCTGGCACTGTGCAGTCAAAAAAATCCCTCAAGTAAGAAATTTCTGCTCAACTGTATTCATAAGAGGGGAGGGTTAGGTAGTTCTACAGTCCTGCTGCTTTGGTTTTCCCTGCAGATGACTAAGAAAATAGTCTTGTGGTTCTCCAAGTTCTTCACCTAGTAATATAGTACCTCACCTGAGTTGAGGCACTCTCTTGTTATGTGCCTTGCTGTAGCACTACATTTCAAACTGTCCAATGTGAAATCATATTAACAAATTGTGGTAGATCTAGTGGAAGACTAAGGTAAAAATGGTCCCAGGTTGGACAGTGAGGGGGATTTGTGTGCACCCTGGTGATGCTGGACATCCTCCCATTCACCACAAATTAAGGAAAAGCTGCTGGTTGCTACAGCACTGAAAAGCAACATTAGCAGGACTCACATTATTAAAAGAATTTCTGAAGAGTTAATTCATACTTCTGTTGTGATTTGCTGTTTAGGAACCACAAGCTGTTTATGGGTCCATCTGCCTTTAAAAAACAGATTGCTGGGAGTTTCCTCTAGTGTGTTTATGTAAACCTTGATTTCTTTCTCTGACTTGTTTTGTATTTAAGTGAAAAGCACTTTAAAACAAAAGGGTCTTCAACACTCCTCATTTTCCATTTTACTGTATAATTCTACATGATCATACACTAGTAAAGGCAAGACCTTCCCAAGATGGATATTTCAAGGCTGCACAGTTATGATGGAGCCAAACTCCCTGGAAAGACTCTTCCACATGGAATATTTTACATAGGCCAAATTTCATGAGTGTCTGCACAAGTAGGCTGTGGGACATTTCGGTTCTTTTTGAAATTACTTGGTATTACATGGTATCACTTTCTTATTCTTCTGGATTTTTATTCAATTTGCTATCAAAACTTTTCAATTTTAGTCACTGTTAGAAACTGTTGATTTGTTAAGGGTTGCTCTTATGTTGCTCTACCCTCATGACTGTGGAATTGCATTCAGTATTGCAGCTTCACTAAGTAGCTGGCATTGGCCCAGGAGTCAAAGATACTAGCAGGGTGTAGCACTTTCAGATATGCTGACATTAGTCTAGCAGAGCCAGAGCAAATGCTGTGGGTGAGCTCTATCATCATGCTTCTTCCAGGAGAGAAACGATAGCAAGATAAAGATCTTTGATCAACAGAGAGATTTCTTTTGTAGTGACATCTCTGGCATGGCACATCTGTGAAGCAATTAGATGCTGCATTTGTATTAGGAAACAAATGAACCGATTTCTATTGTGAAAGAAAAGGGAAAAAACACAGTGAACTGCTCAACAGAAAATTGTTGCATTAAGTAATTCAAAATAAATATATTTTGAGCCATTGAGGGACTATTCTATATTTCTCGTATTAGTAATGACATTTAGCTCAATTTGCTTGTTTAAATATACCCTGGATTTTCAAAACCCCTCTGCTGCTGAATGTGAGTGGAGTATTGGATTGCACAGTTGAACTTCTGGATCATTTCACTCATCAGAAGCTGCTTTCAATGCTAAACCAAGGAGGCCACTATGTGGAATCTGTATTGGAGTTTGGAGGTTTGATTGTGTGGAAAGTGTGTGCTGTTTTAAGGTGAAATACGGATTATAGGATTCAGGATTGTGATCTGTGATTTGATGAGTTGCTACTTGTCAACCACATGGAGATAGCTGTTCATGTGTGCTCTTAGTGAGTGACAAGAATAAAGAAACATGACTTAGATTACCCATCTTTGAGTGAATATTGTAACCTTACAAAAAGTTCAAGTTAGAAAGTTGGGTGTTTTGATTTAGGTTATGATACCTTGCAAAGGGTTAAAAATGAGAGTGTTGAAAGAGACATAATGTAACAGGAGCGGTTCAGTCATCAGAATAATTATGCTGGTAGCAGAGTCCAAAACTTTTTCACATGTAGAAGAAGTTGGAGAGCCTTCAGGCTGTAATGTGATCTGTGCAGGTTAACTGTCCTGACATAGTCAATTATTGTACCTTTCCTGACAACTTGAAGGTGAAGTTTGCCAGAAATCAACAGCTGAAGGCTATAGAAAGCAAAATTCAAAATCTGAATTCTGTGAATGTTGGAAATTGAGATTTACAAGGAAACATTCTTTGCATTTTAATTTGCTCAAAATTATCAGTTGAACCTGTGTTTTATGTACTTCCACAACACCTCTGAGCAAAGTCAGCATGTCTATCCTCTCTGCAATAGAACTCTCTGCAATAGACAGAGAGGCTGATTTTTTCCAAGTTACTCAGGTGGCTACAGACACAGAAAAAATGTTTAACAGGATTTGGTGATTAAATACTTTTAAAAATCTGGTCATAAGTGATTTGCTTAGGATTACAGTGCAAACCTGTGATGGAGACTTGAACTGAGGTTTTAGGAAAGGTCTCTCTGAAAAAGTTTTTCCAGAAGCATGCACTAATATTTGCCAATTTTTTTGCAATGACTTTATTTCCATCAACTTCTGACACAGTACAGGTTCTCTTTTGTTTAGCTTTGCTGAAATTGGAGATGAAACAGCTTCCTTCCTGTTATAACAAACTACCTCTTTGCAACCTGGAAACTCACTTATGCTGTAGTGTTTCTAACTTTGTTCTTTTTCTGAATATACATTTAATTCATTTGTTCTTTGACTTTGAGAGACCATGGCATGAGGTCTTCTACTAAAAAGTGGTCCGAATTTTAAATATAGACTACAGACAGAGTTCCTGTTGACATTTGAAAAATCTGAGCTCTTCTATTAACCATATGCATTGTAGGTCAGTTAAAAATTAATGCAGGATGGAAGTAAATTACTTCCTTCTTCATGGTTTAAGAAAAGGAAAATGAATCTGAAATTGAAAGGTTTTTTAACAAACCAGTCTCATAGGGCTGAATAAATTAAACTGTCAGACTTTAGTCATTACACATCTTCCTGTGTGAAGCATGGAAATTGGAAGCACAGACTGTGCATATTATGTTAATACTATTTACTCTACTTGGTATCCATGATGTATCCTGGTGAGACTAAGCTACAACAGAATTATGCCTTACAGAAAAGAAAGAGAAATAAGGTTAATGAAACAGCATCTTGGCACTATAGCTAAGTAAAACACATCTCTGACTAGAGTGCTGAGCAGTACTGGGGGTATTCATGAACTATTCTGCAGATGCTATGGCTCACATTAGCATGTATAACACCAAATCATCCTGTCAAAGAACCCTTTTGCTGTTCAACGGCGTAACAAGGCATCGATTGTGGTTGTTGGATTATAGAGTCTGTCTACTGAGATTCGTGCAAGATGTTAAAATGACACAAAGGACCATATTCTTCACTAGAATCCAGAAGTGCTGCTTTCATAAAATACATTGTCCCCAGAATATAAGTAAAGACTACATTTAGGAGTGACTTTCTGTTTCATTACGCTTTAGTATTCTGGAGTGTCTTACATGGTGTTTCAATTTCACAGTAAACAAACTTTTCAGTTCCACCAAAGAGATATATATCTTAAAATCATTTATAGAAAACCTATTGATTTTCCCCAGGGTAGAGTTTTATTTTGTCATATTGAGTGACATCCTGAAACCTGTGGCATTATTTGAGAGTAACCAATTCCTTTTCAGGTAAAGATGAGACAAAGTTAATGAGTATTTTTGTCTGCTCTACATTACACTGACTTTGACAGAACAAACACCAAAGCGCTATTGGATATTGGACCATTCTTTTATGCTATATAATATAGATCCTGTATAATACAGAGTTGATACTTCAGGAGTCAGTGACTATCTCTAGGGCTACAACTAGCCTCCATCCTCCATTATGCTGTCACCAGCTAGCTTTACTTTGGAAAATCTTAGCATTTATTGTAGTCACTAAAATACTGAGTTAGCATTAGTTCACTGATACAACATATGTGAAAGCTGTGGTATGGATGTGCAGGTGATGCTCAAGCTCTGGCCTTAGCACTATAGCATCTTGTGCAGTTACGTGGTGATTCTGCAGCTGGAACACGAATGACCTTACTATATTTGCTTTGGGGTCAACTCCAAGAGTCATAGCGTTGCAAAGACAAGTGAGACCATGGCACTGGGGGCCACCAGTTCTGCATTCTGGCTATCAAAATCCAGTTGTAACTTTATGGGTAATGATATTCTGAAAGGGTTTTCATGCCTATTAGCATTAACCAGTGAATGAGCAGAACCCCATCACTTAGCCCCGACCCCAGAACAAGGTGAGCTTCTGAACAGATGGGAGAGGTTGCTCCCTCCAGCCCACCACAAGCACTTGCTCACATCATCCCAGACTACTGCTGAGAATTTCCAGACCAAGGCTGTGGTAAATATGTTCTGTGGCATGACTGGAAAGAACAGCAATGCCTTTTCCTGGCCATGGGATGAATTTTCTGGCTCTGGAAATGGCACTTGTAAAGGAAGTCTGTTTTCTGACTCTGAACAAAATTTTAGAAAGAAATTCTTTACTGTGAGACTGGTGAGACACTGGAACATGTTGGCCAGGTTGTGAATGCCCCAACACTGTTAGTGTTCAAGGACAGGTTGGATGGGGCTTTGAGCAACCTGGTCTAGTGGGAGGTGTCCCTGCCCATGGCAGCAAGGGGTTGGAAGCAGATGATTCTTAAGGTCCCTTCCAACCCTCAATATTGTATAATTCTGTGATTCTATATGAGTGTTCTGGCAAGAGTGAAATGGTGAAAAAGCGTCACTTCAGAAAGATTGACCAGTTTTCATCGTATTTTTTTTTTCTTCACAATAAGGCACAACAACCATTTTCCACCACTTGGGTCCCCAGATGCACGGGCAGTCAAGGCTGTTACATATTAAATAGGAGTGTCCTTAGCTGGTGGTGCTCTGTGTGAGAGATCCAGATACATCCATGGACTGGCCTAGAGATGTCCAAAAATAGATAAAATGTCAAAAGGTTAAAAAAAAGGGTAAAGAAAAAAGTATATCGTGACAGTAAATGTGGTGAATGGGAGATGGGGAGAGGTGGGGAGACATTCTTGTGATTTAAAACAGGCCAATATGTCCCTAAGAGAGGCTCAAAACTCAAGAATTTGGTCTGAGAGCAGTTGAAGTCATGCTCATTTCTGCAAATAGTGTATTTGATGTCAAAGAAATTTCTGAAAGAAGTTATGAAGCTGAGTACATTGACAATTTTCTTGCCCTTGGTATGCAGCTTGAAGGTTGTACTATGATGCAATTTGGAGGCAGATATTTCTGCTGAAAGAAAGTAGAATTTTCTAAGCCATTGGTCAGAGACACAAAATGACCTAAACTGAAAGTTGAATCATGGCTCTGGTGCAATATAATATATAAGAATCTATTTTAAAGTGACATATAGCACTATTTTGAGAAGATTCTAATTTTTTTTTTAATTAGACAGAAAGTGACTGATGAAATTATTTGCATTTAGCACTGTGGAATGCAGTGAATTAATTTATACGTGACATTAATATTTCTGTTTAAACCAGCATAACCTATTCTTAATTTGCTTTGCTGATCAAAATATACAGCTGTAATAAATTTGAGGATGAGAGGAAATTACCAGGTTCCAAAAGGCTGTTTCACAGCATGTTTTACCAAGTGAAAATTTGGGCAGAGCATCTAGAGAATCTATAATCCAATTTCTCTTTATTAACAGTAAAGCTAAATGTGTTACTTCATTCACTTTAGATTCAACAAGTGAGAAAAAGTTATGACTGGATAAATGTAGCATATGAAAAGAGGAAAAACCCAAATATAATTAAAAATAATATAGACCCCAGGTTAAAACTTTGGTTAAAATATATGGAACAATAAAGGAATGTACGTGACCACCTAATGGGAAAATGGAGGGAACCCTTTAGGGATACCTCAAATACTTTTACAGCTGACTCGGTGATGATTATACTTAATACACAGTTAATTTTGCTATTTCATTTTAAAATTTCTTTTGAAAGGATGGTAGGGAGTCACAAAATTCACTGGATAAGAAATATATTGCTGCAGAATAAAAAAAGATCTGAGAAAGAAATAAGATTATGCAATATATGTGTCACTTAGGAGGTTATACTCTAATTAAAAGAATCAATCCTAGGCAAATTTACATGAGAAAGGAAGAAATCATGGAAGCTCAGTGTGGTTTTTATGCAATGTTAATTTTATTGGACTTTATGCTTTTGTCCAGACAACATAAGTGGGCCGTAGAATACAAAACAAGGCTGGAAAACTGCTGTGCATCTGCTTCCCTTTGTTCTGAGGGAGTGACAAATATGGTTCCCACCAGACTTCAAAAGGCCAATCTAAGTGGTTGAAAGATACAAAACCCTGGAACTGTATAAATTCACATGAAGTGTTAAAATAAAATGTTTAAATCCAAATAATAGGACCTTTCTATAATCTACAAATATTTCACTACATAAACAGACCCCCTCAGAGTGGTGTAGAATGTAAAGGGAACAAGTCTCCCTTGAAGGAAGGCTTTTGCAGAAAACTGGCATTTGAGTTAAAATTGCTCTTTGATTCAGACTTCACCAACCTGACAAGCCTCACACACTGTGTAAGACACAACAACTGCTTATCGAGCAGGGAAAATGTCAAAAAGCAACATGATTTATTTGCCAGCAGTACAGGAAACGCGCTCTACACTACAATGGGCTTGACCTAAGGCCCTGTAAATTTAACAAGAGAATTTTATAAGTCCTGAGCAACTACACCTTCAGGAACTCATGGGGAAGAATAAGCCACTTCATCAAACTCTCCTGACTGCACTGGTGTGATGGTCTTCTTAATGTTTTCTCTCTCACCTTCATCTGGTGCCAGTACTAGCCAAATGTTGATATACTCATTTGCTTTCCTGCTGGAAGAGAACGACCAGTTTTACAGCCCCATGTCCTCCTTTTACAACACTCCATTAGCAGTGTTAAGAGTTCTCTAAAAGTGCTGGGCAAACCTCAGCATCCACACACCACCACAGTCAAAATGGGCCATTTGAAGCCCTTACACCCTGCTGTGCTCCAAAGGTCAGACTTTTGGCAAAGGGAACAAATTGTTATGTATCCTTTGCATGGGGGAGGTTTTTTTAAAAAGGGAAGGACTCAGGACATTGCACAGGGATGTGGGGCTCTTCCTTTGAGAAGAGTACCCATGCCCTGAAATGAAATACAGGAATGTTTTTTATCTCGTCACTTAACTAACAAGGTGCTGGACTGCACCCCCAAGGCAGTGGGAGCTAGTGGAGCTGAAGCAAATAGGGAGTTGACAGAGGGAAAACTTTAAAGCCAGATCTGGAGGTCTGGCCATGTTATTGTCTGTGCTACATTTGAGAAATAAATATATCTGGTTAAAATACAGTGGCTGGCATTTTCTGAGCATTAAGGGATTTTGGATCTAATGTCTTGCAAACCCTCGGTAGCAGGTGTGTTTCCCCAGCTGCCCTTGAAAACCCAGCCACTGGAGATATGTGTTAGTTTTGGAGAAGCATGGAAATATCCTACCTCCACTGTGAATAGTATAGCTTTGAAAACAATACAATGACATTTTTCAGGTGGTCCAACCATGTAATCTCTTACGGTTGGGTTGAGGTAGAGTTTGAGGCCCTGCATCAAACCCTGTGTTGATGTAACAGTTAAGTGTTGGCTCATGCAAATATGCGTGGAGAAGAAATGCCTGCAGTCTCACTTTTCCCTACGTACAACAGTGCATAAATATTTCAGCTCAAAGTGCTTCATCAGGCAATATTGTCAGTGTTTTCCTTTGTGAAATGTGGTAAGTCAGAGGGATTTGTCCCATGAAGCACCAAATGAACCCTGCTGCCGTAAGTGACCTTTTGGATATGATTACTTGGATTTATTTTTAAAATATTGTGATTATTTATTCTACAAATCAAATTTATCTTGCCAGACTGAGGTTAGAATCCAGGTAGGACTGAACCTTGACATTTTAGCAATGTTTTATTTTATAAACTTAAGGCTATGCTTGGTGAATTTTATTATGTTACAAAACTAAAAGCAAGAGAATGGATAACTTTTTTGCCTCTTCACAGAGATTTTTATATTGAGATTCATCAAAGGCAGCAGAGCCCTAAAAGCCCATACAACAGCCTATTCTATTCAGTTCCAAGAATATGTCATGTGGCTACATACTGAGCAGGGCTGTGTGCAACAGAGCAGACTTAGCTGAGCTGACTGAAGAAAATGTTATCATTAGCTCTGTAGGCAAACAACATTAGGAGACAGAAAACACTTGTGGAAGCCAATATGATTAAATCACTACTTCCTAGTCACGCTCATGTTGCCTGTTATGTCCAAAAATATCAATGCAGTTATTGAAGGTAGGACTAACAAAGAGTACAAGCGTCAAATCTTTGAGGGGGGGGAAGTACCAGGCTTATCCCTTCCTTTTTTTCCAGGCTAAGAAAGAAAAAGTCTTGATTAAAGGAAATGATATCATGGGATTTTCTAAGCAACATTCAAGATACAGAATAGAAAGTTCAGCAGTAGAAATGAATCAAAACGTCAAGTAGATATTGTTAGGAAGTCTAGCTTTTGCAAAAGGTTCCTCATGATTTCCATACTAATTAACCAATAGAAGATGATCCTTTTTCTCTGGCAAATTACCATACTTCAACAGTCACTGGTATCAGGCAGTGACTTGTAATGAGTCACCTTAGGACCAGAATTGATCTCACTGTGCAGCCAGCTCTGCCACCCTACACATCTGGGCTGCATCTGGCCACCTGCTGAGACAATCCATCCAATGCTGGGCAGCAGTGCTGCGTTGACCCACTCAGGCATCTGGGTTCCCATGACTCTGAGTACCTCTGCAAGACCCTGCTTTTTGTGATGTAGATGTACTGCGAGTTGCATGTAAATGGGAGTATGAAAGAGGCCAAGTGGCACTGACTTGCTTGTATCCACAGTACTTAGCATTCTGCTACTCTAGAGTAGGTTTTTCAAGGAGAGACCCTGTTGAAACTGTCCCAAACAGAGCAGGCTAGCAATTAAGTAATTCGGCAACTCAGGGCTTTGGTTTCTGAATTCACTTCTATGCCCTCTTTTGTTTGACATTATAGTGCTGACCATGCAGTGCAAAGACATTCAGTTACATTGTTCCAGCTCATATAATCTGCTACCTTCATCCCACTGCAGTGTCCTGCTTGGCATGTTACACACAGATGTGTTTGTTATTGCTTGCAAGCAACAATAATAAAAAAAGACTCATTCCTCACTGCACTGCATGTATTATCTAAACATTTCGTATATCACTTGGTTCTCTGACAGTGAAAAGTATGTAAACAGATGTGTCAAAAACTTCAACCTATGAACAATATCAGCTGTCAGAAAAAAAATATACACAGGTTATGTAATGAAGTTTGGAGAAACAGAGTCAGTTACCAGGCAGTGCTTTTAAATGTATCCATTACATTGTGATGAGACTTTAAAGTCTTTCTGCCACCACACAATGAAATGAACTGTATTGGAGCAAATGTAATAAACACCAGAAATATTGTAGCCTGCTGTGAAAGGAAATGGTTTCCCTAGCAATAAAAAAATTATGCCAGAAAAGAACCCTTTCTCTCCTCTTGCTTTCTTGCTGAAAAGTTTTAAATTCTCATGTTTATTGGGTGACAAGAAGAATCAAATATCTACTATCTAGCTTCAAATGAGGTAAACAGATGCAAAGTGAATAGATTTCATGCTGATTAGTGACTGCTAAATTTTATGATTTCAGGGTCTATTAAAAATATTAATGATTTTAACATTAGTGTGCATTTCCTGATGGATACTATGGGAAAAAAATTGCATTATATAACTGGCATGACACTGGAAATGGTGAACATCGGCATATCATCTACAGTGACTTCAGTTCTCATACCATTAGCTCACATGAATATATTTAGTGTTTAAATCAAATTCTCAGATTTTGTACTTGGGGGAAGTGTGTAAGAAAGGATTCATGCTCTCTCCCTATCCTAATAGCTACTAGGAAATAAGTATCTTTCAGGTAGTGATTAATTTCTGTATTCTTCTGCTGAAAATTCTTATGAAAAATCAAGCAGGAATTCTGAAAATCTGGTTCCTGTAGGACCTGATTCTTCTTTACACTGACACCCAGACGCTGTTCTGACAACATGAAAGGACTTGAAACCATATACATTTTATTTTCAAGATATAAGAAAAACTTATTTGTTATTCCTGAACACAAAAAAGTATGTGCTTTGTAGATATAACATATAAATCTATAATTCAAATTTCTTTAAAAAAATTATATTCTCCAGTAAAACAACTATATTCAAATTTAAACATTCTGTATTGCTCTCCTTGAAAGAAGTAAACAGAACCAATCCCCTCCCTGCAAGTCTCTTGCCTATAGCTTGTGTGACTTTGTTAGGAACCCTGGAGCACTGTGTTGTGGGATGTGCAGAGGTGGCTTTTCAAATAATGATCATAAAATATTCTGAACAAAGCCATGGTATGCACAGCATACATTGCTACTGTTTTGAAAACATAGTCAAAAATGTATAGGTAACACATTCTGAAGGCATGTGTTCCTTGTGGGATGCACAGGGCAAGGGACTAAAGAACAGATAGGTGAGTGGATGTTGCACAAAGCAGTAGGACAGTCACACTGAATTATAATTGAGTGGTCTGCAGTGTTGACCATACTGCATGAATGTGATGGCAGTCTGGTGTTCTAAAAGCACAGTGTGATTTAAGTACAACTTAAGAGTATTTGCAGTGCTGCCCAATGTTTAACCCCTCCACTAAATGCATATTTCATTATGAACCAAAAGGACTTCATACCTCAATAAACATAAGAAATCTTGACTACAGTTTTTCTGAAATACTTACTATGGATGAAAGTGCATCCAGTATTTAAGAGCTTTACATTATATTCTCATTCCTGCCATAATATATCTGTGTGTGGCTGAAAGATTGTACTTTAATTCCTTGTTGGGCAGTGGATTGGATGGCAAACATCTAAAGTACATTGGCCCCTGAGCCTTTGAGACACTTGGGAAACAGTCCTGGTTTTGTGGTATGAAGTATAGATAATACAGTTTAATTTGAGACTAAAACTTTCCCATGAAAAGCTGAGCCACAAATATCCTAAGGGAAATGATCAGATGAATATTATCTGCTTGAATTTCCTCTTTTCCTGTGTGCTCTGTCTTCCAGACCAGCTTGGAGCAGACTCCAAAATTTGATAAATTCACATGAAGTCATCAGTCTCAGAGCCTCTCAGAAGAGCTTGACACAGAACACCAGGCTGTTGATATTACTCTATTGCTCTTGAAAGGGTGAAGCTGACAACAGCACTGCTGTGTTTCAGGGGGTGTGAATGTCTCTCATGTTACATAGTGATCATCAAAGCAAAGTATTTCTAATACAATCTCTTTGCCATGAGTCTCTAGTTTCCTTGTCCTGAATATGGACTTCAGCTTAGACTTCTCCAGCACATTTAAAAATCATATCCCTTGAATCTTCCAGAGTTAGTTCACCTTCTTTTTGCAGACTCTTATTCCATGTGTTCAAGGCAGCTGTCGTTGTTGAGTTGCATCCACATGTGGATATATATTCTTCATTGTAGAGGGAAAAAATGGTTTCATTTTAATGAAATTTTTATTTCACTAGGTAGAAGGCCAAAGCATTCTATGGCTCTTTACTCTCAGTAGGACTTTATTTTCACTTTAGCCATCTAAAATTACCCTGTAACTCTTCATTTGATCTCTGAAAGGGAGTGTCTTGATGCAAGAGATAACACAAGCTGTATATATTCTCTCAGGAATGCTTTCTCTTCATTCATTTATGATGCCTTTTCATTTCCTAGTACTCCCATGCTGTCAGTTTTATTGTTGATAGTTGTTGATACTATATGTATTATTCTATGAATCCATTAAACATTAATCAAAGAAATATTTTTCTGAAGAACACCAAGAGTTGTATATCCAGTGATTTTTGATGTTCTAAGTCATATAACATTAGCTTGCAGTGCTCTTTCTTTTTCCTCTGCCTCTTTATTTTACTTTCACCACTGCCCTGTGCTGGAGTTGGCCAAGGATTGCAATGCCATTGCTAAACCTGCAAAATATGTGAGAATTGAATCACAAGAATCATTTCAGACTAGAAAGGAAGTCCCAATTTTATATCACCTTGTCTTCTTCCAAATATCCCATAGTTAATTATAGGATGTAATGTGTGTTCACAGAGTGTCCTAAAAGTGCCTTGGAAGGACTGGTCACAGTGAGTGAAGAGTGGGGTAGGTTCACTCAGAGAGGCATTTTTATCAGATGGTTAAAGAGTGAGGGGGCTATGCCTGGTGTGTCACCCCACAGCAGACACAAACCCAGATGGCCAGTCCCAACCCAGCTCATCCCATAGGAAATCTCCCCACACAGCTTCATAGACTTCCACACCTCCACCAACTCCAAACTCCCAGTCACATGTTCTACCTGCTCCACAGGTATTTCTGAGAAGTAACTACCTCTTTTTATCACCTCTCTTGCTTTATTGCAGGTCTCGCTGACTTTATTCTCCCACCTCCAGGTCCAAAGCTGTGTCCTGTCCCAGATGGCAAGGAAGGGGGCCACCAGTCTTGCTGTGGAGGATAGTGTCTTGGTAGCAGTGCTACGGCTCCACTGATCAGGGGAGGTTGCAGCAGCCTGGAGGGTGAGTGCACACAAAATATGGGGTCTGGGCATGCCTTCAGAAGCCTAGCAGCTTTCAAAGATTCCCTTCCACAAAGGTCCTTGATGAAGTTTTTGGAAGGAAGTTGAGGACAGAGGGCGAAGTGTCAAGACACTGCTGAGGTTGCTCTGGTGGCTGAAAAAGTATGTAATTGACAAAATGTTACAATCCAGCTGTGCTGATGCATAAAATTTCCTTTGTGCCTTCTCAGACAGTTCACAGCATCATGGGAGAGCACTCAAAGGAAGTGTTCAGCATTACTTGCAGTGGTGATAGTGCTTAGATTGGGTAGTGGCATTTTCAAGTTTTCTGATGAAACTTAAAATATCACAGCTGGAAGCATTTCCAGCATCAGTTGCTAAAACTACTGTGATAAACTGAGTTTTCACTTCTCCTTACTGCATTGAATAAATTGAACTCCCTTCAGCTTGCTACATGCTGAATATTCAAGACCAGACTCCAAACGCTCTGTTTCTGTCAGAGCAGCACTGACATTAAAATATCTCCTTGCTAATATATGAAGTAGCTTCACCTTTCTGTCCTCAGCCACGAATTCCTCATCTCCAAATACTGCAGCTGTGCAGTACCGCACGAACTATCAGTAGTCTTTCACCCTTGAAGTAGCTTTATGTCACTGCTAGAGGTTGTGTATCATTAAATTACACTTTGGCATTCTTTTGTGTCTGAGGACCTATGGATATGCATTATTCAGAAAAGAAAAAGCTTTCCAAGACCTAGCTAGGTTTAGCTGACTGCTTGCTCTTCTGGAAAGCAGAGAGGACTTGCGTAGTAATCATGACTCAAAGCAAGCATTCTCAGTGATATTGTCTGATGCATTGCATTTTTGCAGGCAAAACTAATACAAAACTCTGGTTAACATGAAGTCACAGAGCATTCCTGTCACACAGCTTGTAGAATTTCTCTGTTGCCAAGGTCTGCAACATGTTTTCCACTCTGTAAATATTCGGCTGTTCGTTTGGAGGTTTTGGGGTTTTTTAGCTTTTTTTTTTTTAAATACTTTCTCTGCTTAGGCTGTGTTTAAATTCACTGGAAGTAGCTACTTGCCGCAGTGAAGGCAATAGGAACACATTCTGATATCATGTGAGGAAGTTCAGTTTCAGGCCACATGAGTCCTTTCCTGAGTGTGATCTATAATATTGCCTGTGGAGTTATTCCTGCCTGGCAGAAGGACTCCATTAGGACATGGTGCTATTACAAGCTCCTTTTTACCTTCGCTGTGATCTCAGAGGGACGCTTTTATATTCTCTCAGACTTCCTTAGGAACTAATTTATCTTTGCAGAGCTTGTCCTGGTCTTTGGAAGGCAGAGGCTCTTATAATTAAGAATCTGGCTAAGAACTGTTCTGGGGAAAGATATATGCCTCTAGAATACTTTTTTTTTTTTTTAAGTGTATAGAATATGTTTTTTTCTCCCTCTCTTTTTAAAAGCACTTATCATGGTGAATAATTAATATGATCTGGGAGCACATGGCAACTTTTATCTGAAGTCTCCTATTCCAGGCGGAGGTAAGTGTTCTGATGACAGAAGAAGGAATGAAGCATTGAGAAGCTTAATTTGGGACAGATAAAGTTGTACAGGTCAGAGAAGATGCCACATGAGGTAAAAGCAGTTTTGGGGAAGGAAGCAGCCACTGAAAACAATGAATAATTTCCTTTCTGAGTGTCTTTCACTAGGGAGAAAAAAATTACAAGCAAAATGCTGAGTGGGATTAGAGCAGTCCTCAGGTTCAGGACCTAGAAGCTCAGTGCTGTATGTCACTGTAGGCAGAAAGCAGTTATCTATCTGCACAGCACAGGTAGCTCTCTTACGTGAGCTGGGTACTTCAGGTAGAGCAAGGCATCCTAGAAGTGCCTGAGTTTATTCCTTTCCACATGTGGGAACATCATTTTGGCAATGAAACCTAGAAATTGAACCATAAAATATATTTGTTGAAATGCAGAAGTGAGCTTTCCCCAAATTATATAAATTGCAAATGGGCATGAAGGGAAGCTGATTTTCTACATGACTTAATATACAGTTTCAGGAGACTAAACATGAGGCTTTTGCAGGGTAGTGGGATCCTGACAGAAGCCTGTAGTTCATGAACACTGCATTGAACCTTATGGTTCATATGGCCTTGTTGTCTGTGAATCAGCACATTACAATCTGCTAGGCTTTTTTGTTTGGCTGGTTTTTAAAGTCATGGCAACAATGATACATCACACTGGCTTTTATATCTAACACAGCTTCCTATCAAAAGAGCGAAAAACTCGTCTCCTCTACTAGGGGTTTGCACAGAGATGAAACTTGCCAACAAAGCAGATAAGCAGATGCTTTCACTGAAGTCCCAAGGCTACGGAAGGATTATCTCTCTCTACCTAAGTCAAACACACTGTGGTGAAATACGGGTTCTTCGTATAAATACTGAAGTGTAAACTAAAGGCTTCTCTCGCGTGTAAAAAGCCTGAGAGCAAAGCTAACTTTGCTCCATTCACTGAACAAGGATTCCTTAAGGATATATTCTTACAGTACTAAACTAAAATTCTCTGGACCCCTTCCACAGAAATGGTGACAGCTGGAACCACATATCCCAAGTAATGCTCTACTATCTGGTAAAATAGGTGAGCTGCGTGTTGGGAGTGGTCCTTGGCTTATACTGCCTCCCATACTATGCCTGGGAGCTGCGAGAAAAAGTGCAAATCAGTCAATGCCAAATACATTCCAGAGACCCTTCTAGTGTTTAAGAGTAAATATGATTTCTGTTTCTGTGCCTGTGGACACTCCTCGGTGTCATTTCACTTTCTAGAAGAGAGGTCTATTATGAATTCATTTTTTATGACCTATAAATGTATGTTTTTAAGAGAGGCTGGTGAAACAGCTACAGTGAAATTTGGAACAGCTTTTTTCCTTGCTGGCTATTTAAATGGTTTAATACTGTCTCCAATGCCCAGCTCTTAGGCTGAACTTTTTTGAAAGTGCAAACAGATGTAGAAGCAGAGGTAGATGCTTTTGTTAGCAAACAGGCTACTACTTCTTACTAATGCCAGACAGTTTTTGAAAGGAATTTTATAGTGCTCATGATCAAATCGATGGATATACACACTGGGATAGCTTCTTTTTCCTAACAAAGCTAATCCATGGATCACTTTCAGATGATTGTGTTTATTTTTTCCATACTATTTTGTCTTCCATAAAGATCTGCTTTAGAAGAGAACTAGGATTAAGTGCAATTAAGAACTGATCTAACATTTCCTAGTAATAGGTACAGGGAAAACAGGTAAACCTTGAGAAAAGCTAAGGATGAATTGTAGTGAAACACACGCTTTATCCATTAGATTCACAGGAATGTACATATGTTAAAGTAGTCTCAGGAGGGCTGTTATTCCTTGCTAGCAGCAACATGATGCTGTGAATTACAAATAAAAACATGCGTGGTTCACATAGGGCTGTTGTACATATAATGTCAATCTTTCTCTGGACATGCCTAGAAAAAATACCATTCCATTAATTTCACTAAGGCCAGTATACCAGTCGGGGATTGTTTGGAAACAGTAAAAAGAATACAACTGAAATTATTAAATTTGGTTTGATTCACCTCATCCAGTACCTCCCACCTTATCTTATGGTAGAACTTGATAAAGATCAGGACTGTTCATTTTAATTAAAATAAACAGGTCCATGTAGCTAGAGGAACTGCGTTATTCATAATTCCAAAGAGCTACCAATTCTGCTAGACTAGGTTTATAACTGCAGTAATCAGAAGCCCAATTAATGTTAGGTGATCATCCCTTTAAAAAACTTGGGTTTGGGCCTCTCTATGGAAATCACACCAATTTGGATGAATTCAGGTCCAAATGCTCCAAGTCCAACATACATACCAGACTGGTTCGAGGCTGGTAGCCAAATACCACTTTAGCGTGGAGCACAAAAGCACCATTTTATTTTGAGATCCGACAAAAGAGTGGTCCACAAATCCCTGAAGCATGTGACAAACGTCTAAAGCATTCATGCAAGTA
This sequence comes from Gymnorhina tibicen, assembly GCA_013399875.1. Lineage (NCBI taxonomy): Eukaryota > Metazoa > Chordata > Aves > Passeriformes > Artamidae > Gymnorhina > Gymnorhina tibicen. The sequence continues at coordinate 904,532 of VXAZ01004525.1, forward strand.
CTGCAAGGGGAGAAAGTCTTCTGTCAGATGACCTAAAATCATCAGGTTACAGTCTGGTAGTCGAAAAGTTGAAAAGACTCTGCGCTAGTCTTTCTAAGTAGTAAGTGAGAACTTCCTGTTCCCTCCAGGTTTCCCTGAGTCAGAAAAGGGACAACTGTCACAGTAGTAGAGTTTTTGACACCCATGTGTGTAGGAACGTGTAATACAGTGATAGATTTGGCCATAGAGAGTTAACAGGTGGGGTCCAAATATTGTAGTAGAATAAATCTCATTGGTAAGTTGTGAGCATGTGTGCAATTGTGGGCCAAAGTTAGGAAAAAAGATTGAAGCCAAAGTTAGGAAAAAGACATGATTTCAGTGATCTTGCTGTGGCTGCATACAGTGTAACAGCAAAAGCAATTTAGACCATGGAAGTTAAGAGGTTTTATTGATGAGGTAGATCATGTTGTACAGTTCCCATGTGGTCCTATAAGCACACCATCAGCCAGCTAACCCAGCTAGCAGCAAGTGTAACTCAGATGGATTTAATGAGATATATTTAATAAGTACATTCACAATCAAGTTCAACACACAGGATTTTTTGTTTTCCCCAGGCTTCTGACAAAGCCTGTGACCAGCTGTGAAAGTTAATTGTATGTTATGTTGTAACTGTCTGGGGCTGGCAGAGAACCTTTATCCTATGGTATATTTTTGTCCCTTGGCAGCAACACAGAAGGAAGGAAGGAAGGAAGGTTGAATTTCATTTTCCCCTGGTTTAATGTATAACTAGTATGGCAATGTGTTGGGACATGTTTTTATGTTGCAATGTTCTAGATGTGCTCTTTTAAAATTTTGACTTTTTGCTTTCATAAAGTGGAATACAGACTCTCGATGGTTCATTTTTGTTTAGCCCAGGTAAATCCTGCAATACTGCTTCCCTAGTTTGCCACTGCAGTAAACACCGAAGGAAATTTTCTGTATTCTTTTATATCCTTACAGGGCTTTGTTTTTCTCATCCAAGACATCACTTGGTGTTCATTTCTGCTTTGCCTTCTCACACCTTATTAGCCCTTTATTAATAATACTTTACCATCCCTTTATTAATACCACTGTGATACCCATCTATGCCAGTTGCGTGGCTGGCAGTATTTGCATTCTAAGACATCGTATTTGGCTTTTACTGATTGAGTTATTTGAAATCATAGCAGCCATTTTGAGTGGTCTGTTCCAACAGCAATTATGATAATAAAATGATTTCTATCAGTCAGATGATTTGTAAAGTCTCCTTTTCTTTGGCTTTGTGAAAAGTCTCTGCTGCAGCTTCCTGGGGACTACACAATCACATCAAAACCAGAAAGCAGCTGCATTTTTTTTCATGGGGTTTATATTAAGAATGTGCTTGGACATTCCTTATCTCATGGTGGGTTACGGGTTTGTTTCTTTGCTCCTGCAAACTCACAGATAAGCATGTCTTACCAGAATGAGTGGCAGTAAATGGATCGGATGGAATGGGCATACTGCAGGATTTATTTCCTTGTGTTTCAGAAACATCTGTTTTTTCTTTTGTCAAATCAACATTTTATTGATCAAACAGCAGAAGGACGTAATCTTCTTTTCCTGCTTCCCAACACTCCTAATCGATCAAATTTTTCATGAATTAAAGTTAAATGTTTGCAAAATAGTGATTGCTATAGTGTGATTTGAAAGTTAAATACTAATTGAATTGCATGCCCTTAAGTGAAGAATTTTAAGGTATTGTCTTCTGAAGGTCTCTATATTAACCTGCCCCCTACAGATTGTTTAGGTATCAGCTGAGGGGCTTTACAAAAAGTATGTTCAAAGTTATTAAAGGCAGAATAAAATCAGCCTCCCCAGTTGTATGATTTATAATACAATAGAATCATAGAATTGTTTAGGTTGGAAAAGACCTTTAAGGTACTTGAGTCCAATCATTAACCTGCTATTGACAAGGCCACCACTTAACCAAGTCCTATGTGCCACATCTACACATATTTTAAATATCCCCAGGGATGGTAACTCTACCACTTCCCTGTGAAGCATGTTCCATTGCCTGACCACCCTTTTGGTAAAGAAGTTTTTCTTAATACACACAATCTAAACCTCCCCTTGCACAGCTTGAGGCCATTTTCTGTTGCTCCATCATTACCTGGAAGAAGAGACTGACCCCCACCAGGCTAGAACCTCCTCTCAGGAAGCTGTAGAGGGTGATAACATACCCCTTGAGCCTCATTTCCTCCAGGCTAAACAATGCTCAGCTCCCTCAGCAGCTCCTCATAAGACCTGTGCTCCAGACCCTTCACCAGCTTTGTTGCTCTTTGGACACATTTTTGTTAGTCTTAAAAAAAAAACCCTGAAGGCTTTCTGGTAGCATTTTAAACCTAATCTGAACTGTCATCAGTTTGATCTAAAGTGAATCCTCTTAGACAGACTTGTGGTTTGTTTGTCTGGCTTTGGCTCTTCTGTCTGCTTGACCTCTGCAAACTTGTTAAAGCTATGCTTTTGCTCTTGCTCTGGGCAGTGCTAGAGCTGAGCTCAGGGGTTCCATGCAAAGGATGTTGCTCCTTGGTCTAACTTGGTTTCCAAACATGTTTAATTAAGCTGGTGAGGCTTTAGGAATAGAAAAAGAGAAGGCACCTGGGAGAAGCAGGAACTCTGTCTGGAAGTGGCAGACGTTTATAGGGTGTGGGGACTTCAGTTCAAACTGGCCCCTTCAGCATGAAAATAGATGCCTTGGGCTGACATCACCAGCACTGTGGGCACCTTGGTACCCCTCTACAGTCCAAGTCCTGCAGGTAGCTCTACTGTGCTCTCAGGTGTAAATCTACTGTGGCATGGGACCTACTTGTCAGGCAAATGACCTGCTGCTGATAAGGGGATGCTCTGTGGCTGCTGGCTCCTAGACTGGGAAAGCAATTGATTTTGAGCTGCAGGTGAGGTTAATAAAAATCAGGCCTTGTAAGGGTGATAAATTACTCATTTAAAAGTTACACTGATAGTCTAGTCCTAATAAACTTTAGCAATTCTCATCCACTGTGATGCTGCTACTTTCCTATAGGAGGCTGATAGAAAGATAACACTGCACTTGGGGAAATCATCTGCTCACATTAATTCAAATCAACACTTCTCCACAGATACCTTTTAGTGTTTTAAAATAAAAAGTGTTATTGGACTGTGTATTTCCTGTGACCAGTTTCACTTTTGCCAGTTGACATGCCCTCAGTTCTTCTCTGAGCACATCCCCAGCTGTGTCCTGACATGTATGTACATAAGATATTTTCCCTTTTTCTGTGTGTTCCTTTTTTCCTGTTCTGAATATTTGCATTTTGTTGATAGTTGATAATTTCCCAGATTGCCTCCCAGAGCCCTCTTGTCAATCAGCTTCTGCTGTCCCTTCCTGACAATGACTGGTTCAGCCCACATTCCGCATTCTGCTTATCTGCTCTGTGGAAGTGCAAATTCTTCTTCAGCATTGCAGAAGATACCTTGAAAGGATCATTATCTCCACTGGATAGGGATCAAGCACTTTGCAGAGCTGCTTATCCTTGATGTCACCTGGAAGCTTTGACCAGTACTGGACATGCTCAAATTCCTGCAGATAGAGAGAGCTTTTGGAAAATCACATCTGCACTGGCTGTGGACATAACCTCGATCAGGGTTCAGCCTGCACACCTGATTGGCTCAGCTTTTTAGTTATAAAGTAGAAATTCCATGCTTATCAGGTAGTTTGGAGTAAATGTGTTCAAAATTATGAGCTGGCATAAAACGTTAAGTAATTTATATGGTCATGGAGAGTTTAATCTCCACATTAGCTTTAGAAACAACTCTGAGCTAAGCAGAAGCTGAAAAAAAAGAGGCATTTTGGAGAATTCTACTGTTTAAATCATGGGAAATATATTAATATGTACCATCAAGAAATTACAGAATTGTTGTTTAATATAACAGCACTATGACTGTAGTTAACACCCATAGGATAAACTACAAAGTGTTGTTAAAAATTGAGTCATCAAGGAGAAAAAGATCATCCATCTTACATCCTAATGAGGTCTTCCAAATAGAACCCCACATAACCTTTACTCAGTAGGTACCTAACCTGCAAAACATATTTGTTCATTCAGTGCCCACATTACTGTATAATAAATATATTAATGAACAAATGTTACATTGTACACCATAGAAAAATGCACTCCCTCCATTTATTTCCTGTTACTAGATCTTCTCACAAAATTGCAAGTTCCAGAATGAAAGGTCAAACACTATAAAATAAAGATGTCATTAAATATTCCAAAAGATTTCTCTCTAGAGTTAGAGCTTCAGAGTGGGTTTCTGATAAATTCCATAAATGGAATGATTTTTATTTTGGTGCTCTGCTTCCTGTATTAAATGAGGGAAGAAGAGGAGTCACCATAACAACTGTTCTGCCACCAAGAAAAGCAGCATTTTCTTAGAGCAGTACATCTATCATATAAATATATCTATAAATATATATTTGGGGTGTATTGTCTAAGATTGACAGCAATTACATCACTGTTGGCACAATTAAATAAGAAGCACACCAACATCCTGTGTCCTAGCACCCACAGGGCCATAATTTCTCCTTTTTATTTTCCTCACCTTATTTAACCAGGTATATTCAGCAATATTTCTACATGGCACCACATAGTTCTGATGTTTCTATTTTTTCCTAGTGCAAAACCTAAAAAAATATATACATGGCACTGACAAAGTTTAGCAGAGAGCAGGATCAGTTTCTTTTGTTACAAGTGGACCTGGATTGCTTGGGCTATTTGCCTACATGGAAGAGCTGTCCTACTGACCTGGCATTTTAGGTAGGTGAGTAGTCTTAGAGGATGTCAAGGCCTGGAGCTTTGCTGTAATGTTAATATTTAATATCACTACTGAGCTTCCTGTGTTAAAAGTGTCTTTACCTCATTACCAAGATCAGTTCTTTCTTCCCATTATAAAGAAAACAACATTTGATACAAACGAGAAAGCAATCTAATCACAGTTGGAGTATTCCCTAGTTCATTCTAAAGTTTAAGTGTAGCTGGATAAAATAATTACAACACAGCAGTGTTGGTAAACAAAACTAATTTACATATAATATCTCACTCCGTACATCCAAAGAGCTCTCTTAATCCCAGGTGGCATTTTCAGTCACAAGATTATGCATGTAATAACAACAGACCTTTTTATCCCTCAGGTCTTCCATTTAGCCTCTGGAGGGAGATAATATCTCATAGCTTGTCAGCGTGACAAGGAAAATGCTCTAATCAAACACTCCTGTGGACCATTATAGCACGTAATAACAGGGGCTTTTGATGGCTTTATCAGAGATGCATTGGAAGGTTCCCTTTCAAAAGACAAACAAATTATTTTGTTCTAATGCAAGGCTTTGGGGTGTACATACATTACGAAGGATAGAAACTGAGAGACAAAATGGAAGGACAAAACTATTATATCTCCAGTGACACAGAATAAATGTGGTTTATAATATATTATGTTTAAATTGAAATGCTCTCATCACTGATTCCCAGGGTTTTCAGCATGATTTCCTGGGTTTGCCATGGGAGCTGGTAGTGTGCAAAAATCTGCAAATTGTATTATAACCTTTGAAGTTTAAAAGTTTTCCAGAGCTGCCCCACTTCAGGGGTGATTTTGTCAGGACTTGAAAGAATGAAATCAAGCCAGCATGGAGGAAGCCGGTGTGCCAGATCCCTGTGAGGAAAGCCTGAGGGACCACACGGAGCAGTGTGGGTCACTTTCAAGTCTTCCTATATAAGAAATAGCTGTGTAGGGTGTTAGATTGTCCAGCTGGACAGTCTAGCTGGAGAGGGGATCTGGTGAGTTCCTGCAGTCTCTGAGAATCTGTCATGGACATGAGCAAATTTACATGTGGACATTTGTACGTGCTACTGTTTTGCTTACAGGTGAAAGCAGAAGGTGGACTGTGCTGTGCACACTGCTGGGATGTGGAAGAGCACAAATAATTTTGCAAAGGACTGAAATTATGTCAGGCCGAAGCACGAGCTAACAAACACTGTGTTGTTAAGCTTTTGGAAGACCCCGTCCTTATTATTTTAAAGGATTTCTTAAAATAGATGTGTCTTTTCAGTCTCTTTACTGTTCCTCAAACAGCTTCTCTGTATTTTCCTATACAAGGAAATGGTGCTATAGTTCTTTAACCTTATGATATAATAATATATTTTAGGATGATCAATACACTCTTGTTTTCAGTACCTCTTTGGTTTCTCAAAATCTAGTTGAGTCTAGATGGGACCTCTGGAGATTGTCAAACCCAAACCCTTTGTTTAAATATGGTCAGCTAGAGCATGTGCCCAAGGTGGTTTTGGATTGGACTTTGGATATTTCCAAGGATGGATATTTCCCTGGAAGAGTTTGGCTATAAACATGCAGTTCATTACAGCTTGTCTTCCTGCACAAAAGTGTAGCTTTTCCTATGCTGCCAAGTGCTGATTATTTTTTTAATTTGCACATAAAAATATAACAGAAAACCATTGTTTCCAGCTCAACAACACATGGTTGGTTTATTAAGAGTCAGAGACAACCACTTCCCAGAGACTGGGTAGTGGTGTTCTTGTTAGAGTCCAGACCACTAGAAAGTTTGCTAGCCAGCTTTCCCAGAGCTCAACCACAATGCAAGCGTGTCTGTGAAGAAGCTGTGAGCAATACCCTGAAACTCTGGCATGTGTTAAAGGATCTTATACTGACCTGAGAATTCAGCTTCCAAATACATCACAAGAGACCAGGTTAATGCTGCAGAATGGATGCACCTGCTTTGAAATCTTAAAGGCAACCTGCAAATGGTACTTCATTTATGTGATGCAAGCTTAGCATGCATTAATAAACCCCTTTAAGGCAGCATAGATAACTTTTTAGAAATTCATTTAACATAAGTCTTCATAAATAATTTCTTCACATTATACAATATCTCAAAGATTGTATGCCGTCTGAGCAGATATCAAAATTCTGGGACTGAGCCCACCAGCTGATGCAGCTGTGGAGGCAATGACAAGGTCGGTGTTGCAGCAAAGATGCCAGGCACTACATTTAGTTAGCATGCCCAGCAGGTGGATTAATTCACAATTAAGCAACCATCTCTTAGGAATCTATTCACCTTTTCCTTGGAGCTGAGGTGTAGGCATGATAACCCAGGAAAGAGAAATGATGGCTTCAACAAGTACAAATGCAATCTTGAACAACTTAATTAAATAGGGAAGGTGTTATTCATTCCATTCACATAAGGCAATATTCACACTGTAATGAAAATAGTAATAATAAGCCATTGTATTCAACAGGACAAACTAGTCAAGGAAATACTCTCTCTATATCACATTTTGACACTTTTGGAAACATAAATTGGTTATGATTAACTCTAGAAGTGTTGCCCTGTCTTTCGCAAAACAGATGAGTGGATTTAGGAATTCATCCAGCAAAAAGGCAGCCAAGGGCTTTGCTACTGCCAACAAATACTCCACAATTTCCTCCACATCACTCTCACACTTGACCTCACCTCTGAACTGCAACGAGGTCTCGTGCTCCCCCTGCCTCTCAGTTTTTTCAGGTATTTTACTTGCCAAATACTCTCTAGGTTTGTTAGATTTTGTTTGCTTGTTTCTGAAATATTAACAAGTCTTATACAGGGATGACATTAAAACCAGCAGACTGATTTCTTTTGCAGTGCAAAACAGAGCTGTGTCTCCTGGCACAGCAGGCAGGAGTGGGCTTGCAGAGGCAGACTGTGACAAGATCTGCTCTGTGCACTGCTCTGCCTGCAGCTCAGTGCTGCGGTTGGGATAAAACCCACTAGCAGGGTGTCCTGAAACCAAACAATGCCCCAAAGAAGTTAAAAGCAGAGGGGATTGAATAGCTAGCTTTTTATTTTTTATTTTTTTAAATTATTAAAGGTGTAAGGCTAATGCTACAACCAAAACAGTGAAACACAATGCTCTGACTTCTTTAATCATGACTCTGGCAGAACATGAAGACAAAAACTCACAGTTTGGCTCACTGTCACATGTTTCTCTCTTTAAATAAAGAGAATCTTTAAAGAATCATTTCTAAACCCTGTATCAGCTTCAAGCACAGTCAATGATGCTTTGGAAGGACCCCTTCTCCAAGAATACCATTTCTTCAGGACTCGTGGCATAAGTCTTTTGCCACCCCTGATGCCCATCTTCAATTTTTCCCATCCTTTTATTTACCATTATCACAAATACATATGCTTCAACATGTTTTTGTTCCCTGTCCATGAATTATTCTAACATAAAATACCAATTCTAAATCCTAATATTTCTATCCTACTGCACAAGAAATGTAAGTTATTCACATTCATCTCTGCTAATGTGACCTATGCCAAGGCAATAAAAGTTGTAAAGGTCTGTAATTTTCCCCAGCTGTGATTGTGCTACTTCAGTTCTGTCAATAACACTTTCTTCTCCAAGGTGGTGCCATTGATAGACAATCTGATTTTTTCATGGCAACCTCTGAATAATCATCTTTCTACTCATGCCAACATGATCTCCAGGACATTTTCACAATGAGTTTCTAACATCTCAAGTTGGGGGCTAATTTTAAACTAAAAAAATGATTCTTTTAAAAATAACTGATATGTAGGAAACCCTAATATAATAATTTGATAGAGACAAACATATAAGGATGAAAAGGAAAATTATGTTAGCAGCATTTGCTTTTGTAGATTTTGTCAGCATCCATGTTTCCCAGGGAAACTCTACTAGTTTAAGTGCAGGAATTCATAATTTTCTGAAATTTCTGTGATAAATATGACAATTGACACTTTAGTAATATGTTTTACCAAACCCAAAGGAACTGTTTTTGTCCTGAAATAGACCATGCAACCACTAAAATTTTATGGCTTCTAGTCATGAATTTATTTTTCACCTTCTCCTTCAGGGACAACAAATATAGCCTTATTACCAAGAGGAGCAGCCTTTCCTTGGTGTGACAGATGAAGAATTTAATCATTTGCCTTAGGCTTTGTCAAACATTCTTTACTGCTGTGTTGACAATGAAATGTCGTTTAGGTCCTCAGAGCACTAATTTTATTTTACTTGTTTGTTGGATTGGTAAGGAATGACAGAAGAAATAACTGGTTTTTAAACTTAAACATCAACTTAAGAAAATAAACTACTCTTGCGTCATTGGGAGAGGAACTGTTTCCAGAATGCCTGCATGTCAACAGATGAGAAGGGGACAGAAATGAAGGTAACAGGGCCCGGTAATTTTCTCATTGAAAAAGTCTCATTCATAATTCGTTCACTACAGAGAAATACTTGCACTTCTCAAAGCTGAAATGGGAACCCAGCTCCTTTAATCAGTGCTTCATGGGCAGCAGCACGTACACCACATGCACAGGGACTGGTCTGTGAGGCTGGATCTTGCCTCAGCTCTGTCTCCCAGTCTTTGCTATCCCTCAATATGCACAGGTAAAAAAATAATGAAATTTTTTGTGAACCTCTGGAATAATAGTATGTCTTACACCTGTATATTTCAAACATTTGAACGTCTTACACCTGTATATTTCAAACTTATGCAAAATACAGTGTAAGTGCACAAATATTGAGTTCCATCTTCAGTCTGAGTTGAGTTTCCTGCTAGAAAGAGTGTTTCACTTGACTGTTTCTGTGGTTATTTGGGATGAAAGAGTTCACTGGGAGGGAGAGCTGCTTCAAAAGGCACAAAGTTACTCTTTTGGGAGCACTGCTATCTGAAATAGTCTCAAAAGAGAACAACAGATCCTATTCAAGCAGGCTGTGGGCTCAGGGTCAGACATAAACCATAGCTTTAGACCAAACCAGAGCACTGAGTCAGAACATGGCCAGGTCCAAGAAAAAAGTATTGGCTACAAACCTAGAAATGAGCATCATAGCTCAGAGCCTGTTTGAATGCATGCTTCAGTCCTTATTATCTGTTGCGTTCTGACCAAGCAGGATATAAGCAAGCAGCTGCAGGCTGCTGCTGGGTACCCTGGGTCATGCTCTGGCAGAGGGATGGTGGCAGCAGTGGCGGCACTTTGTGCACAGGGCCCTGTTAATCTGTACACATGTGCAAATGCAGGGATACCACTTTTGGGATGCAGAGCCCTTGACCCAGAGATTGCTGGAGGCAACACTAAGGGAGTGCCACAGGAGGTGTTGCTGTCTTTGCTTTGGTTTCGGACCCTCCCAGCCTATCTGCTACAAGTTGCTTCTGGAAATCAGAGAGTGAACCAGGTGAAGCTTTTGGCTCCTTCGGTGTGGCCAGTCTTAAATGCTGAAACACAAAGGCATCATTTAATATATAAATGCTAAAGATCAGCACTGGCATTATGAAGAAGATAAGCCAGAGCCAAGTACACAGGCTGTGAAATAGCCTTTTGCACTGCTTTTATGTGGGCTTGGGGGATTCTGAGTCTCAGAAGTTGCTCCTCTGCCAGCCTTTCTTGGTGGCCTCCTTCCCATGAGAATTGAGAGTGAGCTGTGCTCTGGTTATCTGTAACTGCACCAGGGCCTGATGGGAGCCCTCGCCAACCAGTATAAGTCAGAAAAAGGTTTGGCAGGCTCATCTCAGTACTCGCTCCTGCCCCCAGAGTGATCTCACAGGGAGAACTGAGGAGTACTGCTCCCAGAAAAGAAGGGATGCATTTTCACACAATCTGACTTTCCCAAGGAGCTACAATCTCAGTCTCCGCGGCGGTGTGAATTATTGCGGTAAGAGGGATGGTGCACGTGGACAAACACTTCTGTCATTTAAAGTGCACTTGAAATTCTTCAAAAGACAGTAATAGCTCTTTCTTTTCCACTTTAGAAAGACAAGATAACATTTAGTAGATGATAGGTCTCAGAACAGGAAAACGGATGGAATATTCTTTACCAAAAGTGTTGTTAGTTAAGCTAGTCCTTATTTATCCCAGTGGAAGATTTTAACTAAGGTGGAAGCTCTGGGGTTAACCTCAACATCCAGATCTAATTTGTCAAACAGTGATAGTGATGCCTCCTTCCAAATGCAGTTTTAGATCCACAGATGAATAGCGTTAAGAAAGAGGATGGTGCTGCACAGACACTATATGAATTACTCCATACTCATGACTATGTCTACCATTTTGTGGAAGTCCAGGGAACTGCCTCGGGGAATGAAGAATGAGACATGGCTTGGAGCACAGCAAAACTGAAAAACAAAGTTCCAGGATAGTCATCCTCAGCAAACCCTTTTCTGAGATTACAGCTGAAGTAACGGCAACAATTGGTAAACAGGCATTAATCAAGCTAGCAGACTTCTCTTAGTGAGAGTAATTAGCTACTCTGCCAGCTCCCAGTCTGCTCTGGAGGGTTGATTGGCTGGTAGAAAATTTTCATGGCAGACATGTGAATGGACACACCCATACACAGATCCTGACCAGATTATAAATTAGCTTCACTGTGGAAGCTTCTATGCATAAAGGCTATTTCGAGAAAGAGACGTGCTCTGTACAAAGCCACTTAGTGTGATGTCTTAGTTCTGTGGGTGGCAATGGGACATTTTCTATTTATTTTTATGAAGCTAGGATTTTACCGTCGGTTTTACTCACATGTATTCTCTCTCTGCAAGATTAATCTTCACAGGGTTTGAACATCTGTCAGACTGAAGTGGCAGAAGGAGACGGGCTGGTTTTTGTGCAGTGAACATATTTTGGAATCCAGTAATGTATTCGGCTAAAGCCTGAATTACCCTGAGAGCAGATACACTTGGGTAACCACAACTGAAACCAGGGCTAACTCTAATTTTTGAGTCTGATCTGCCACCCACCTGTAACACAGGGAAAACTCATGGGAGTACACTTCCTCCATAAATTAAGTTACTCATAGATACCTTTACTTGACTAATCCCTCACCTTATTCCACTCCTATGTTAAACTGCAACTGAAGAGTCCATCTGATAGAGTGGATTGGTAGCCTGGGACTAAATAACCATGGAAGCATAAAAAGGAAGGTAAAAGAAAATGAAAAGACAAACATTTACCTTCTGTGGGGTACATTCACAAAGAATAATGCTTCTGAAAAGCAAGTAACAATTCTGAGTTCTTGAGCAAGTTGATGAAAGAGAGGTCATATTTCCAGAGGTCCAATGCTGAGTACTTGGTAATGATGCATCTGGGATCTGAAAAGTGAAGAATTCAAAATTGTTAATCACCCAACAGAAATATTGATATTCTCAGATTTGGTAACATTCCTAATTTTCAAACCTTCAATTTTTTAAACAGTTGCTTTTCAGTTCAAGTGTTCCTCTTCTACGTTCTTGATCTTCCTGCTCTCTTGGCTTCTTTCATTAAAGAGAAAGATGGATAAATAGCAAAATTGAGGGAGCTCATTTCACATGCAAGAAAACACAGTTTTTTCAGCAGCTTCTGCATGTTTCTCTCTTTCTTTTTCTACTGCTGTTGTTTAAGTGCTGGCATGAGCAACCCATGTAGCTGGAGGAGGAGGTGTGTATGGTGCAATTTCTGGTGCTTGTGTGAGATTACAAAGGCAGCACATAACTGTGTGGAGGTGCCTCCTGTTGTAGAGAGCTCGTAATGTGCAAAATCCTATTTCCCAGCTGTTCCTCTCATGTATCAAAGAGTTTAAAATTAAATTACTCAAATCCAAGGCCATACAAGACTCTCTCGTAGTCAGCAGCTTATATATTTATGTGAATCAGACAGTAGAGCTGAAGTCAAAGGTCTGAGTCTTGCAAAACAAAGCTATTCAAGGATGTTAAATCTTCACAAGACTGAAACATGACTGGAAAACCAAATGGATAATAGAGTCTGTGTTAACTAGTAATTCCTGCTGGAAGGATTTTTAACTCATCAAAGTAGAGGAAATCAGCTGCATTAGTGTTTTATACAAACTATTAGGCATGTCTGAGCTTTCAATTAAGTAGACTAGAAGGAGAATCAAGTGCCAATTTCATTAGAGTCTTTCATTTGTTGTTTACCTTAAGGGTATATATATATAATTTGTGGGCTTTTTATTTACAATCAAAAATAAAATAATAAAACTACTTTTATCTACTTCCTTGTGAAAAACAAATATTGCATAGCAAGCCCTGCCTTCTTCAATATTTGTACAGATTGGTAAGGCAGGGATTTATGTGTACGTGTCTAATACTGCAGATGTGTATATACAACATGCAATATGGGATATTTTATATCCTATAAAAGCATGAAGAGAAGAAGGGCTTTCTGGGTTATGTCAGAATCATTATGAGAACCAATTGATCCAGAATTTGAGACAAGTGGCACAATATTGTGCTTCGAGAGATGCCAAATCCAGCCCTGCATAAACCTGTTGAGGTACCAGCCGTGCCTGTGTTAAAGGGTGTTGTGCCAAATGTGAAGATGCATGACCAGTTTCTGCAGGTCTCATCTGGCTATTCTGCTTCTCCAGGCTGAATTTAATGAGGCATTGTTCAGTTTAGAGCCGTCTGTTTCTGGCTTCTTGAATATTGTTCGCTTTCTGTATAGTGGGACAACAGAGGGACAGTGTCTTGCTTTTTCTCTATGTATGTCTCTTACAGCATCAAGATTGGGACCTCTACTGGGAATGATCAACGTGTGCATGAACTTTTCTTCCCAGGAAGAACTCCAAATTCTGCTTTACTACTTCCATTAGCTATTGGTAAAAATTGCTATTACTGTCCCATCTATTTGCAAAATAGGGATGCTGTTTGTCGTAGAACAGTTCTAAGTGCCACATTTGGAGATGGGGAGCAAGTTCAGATGCTTGGTTTGGTATTACTGAGGCAACATTTATTTGGAGGTATCAATATATTTTGTTAGATTAGCTGATGAAAGTGGGAAAGAACTTACGTACTTGAAATTATAAAAAGTTAGGAGCTTCTCTGCTCATCCTAGACATTATTTGTGTCAGTCTAGAACCCCAGTTTACAAATAGTTTGTATGCTAACTGTAGCCCTTGTGTTTCTTTCTGGCTGTATAAGATAAGAGCCTAACTTGTTTGTGCATAAATGTGTCCACTCGGAACAGACACTTAAAATCAGAGAGGAAAAATCATGGAAACAGTGAATACACTTACCTTTAAATTTCTCACGTGAAAACAATTAACACTTTATTTTATATTACGTTATTAAGAAGTAATAAAGAAGGGCTAAAACTCTAGAGCTTTTCTAATGACTCTGCTAGCTATAACACTGCCGATAACATAACACATCTCCTGATAATGCTGTTTTGAGTGCTCCCTCCTTTCACCTCTTGCTCCTGTCCACACTCTCATTTTGGCATCTGTAATTAACTGTGGCCTTCAGTAATAACTACCATCTCTGAAGCCTGTCTTCTTCCCAGGGTTTCAGTAGCAGTATCCATTTCAGGGCCTCAAATCAAGTAATAAGGGAAACTTATCCCGTTCCTATAGTAAGTCACAGATAATTACTAGGCACAGAGAAAGGAAGAGAAGGATCAGAAAAAATTGAAAGACAAACTCTCAAAAAATGAAAGAATAGCCTGTGTCCAGCATCTCCGTGAGGAGGCCTGGGAGCATAGAAGGAGGGTGTTGGGTCAATGATATCCATGTAACAGTGACACCCTTCCCATCCAATAAACCACAGCCTGTGCTCGATGCCTCATCTATCATTGCATAAGACATGCTGTTGAATTTTAAGGAGTGAGTAATAAGAACAACTCCTACACGTGCACACCCCCTGCACAGGCACACTTGAAAGGCAGGAGCATCTCTTCCCCATAACTGCCCTGGAGGTGCTTCCTTTTAAAGAACCACCCCATGGAACACGTGGCAGTTCCAGCTGCTGCTGTGGATGCCCCATAGGATACAGCGCCTAAAGGGTCAGCTCCCGGTTACGCAGAGTCCTCTTAGTAATCCACAGAGAGCAGAGGAAATGAAGGGAAGAGAGTGATAAAGCTCAAAACCCATCCTAAATGCATACACGGAGCTATGGGTTCCTGCTGCACCAGGGTACCTTCATGCAAATCCTTCCTGGCCCGACTTTGGGAAGTCTGACAGAGGCTGAGGGAAATGCTGTGGTTCCACAAATCGTGCCGTGCCAAACGCGTAGGGGAGGACCTTTGGCAGCAAACCCTTTATCCGCAGTGGCTGCTGCTTGTCCCTGCAGCTGAGCCCTGTCTGCCGGCACGGCTGGCTCAGCTCGCCCAGGGGCGGGAGCCAGCACAGCAGGGCAGAGGCCAAGCGGGGCAGAGCTGCTCAGGGAACTCAGCCTTTGGCACAGACATCTGGCACGATTTCCTGCGTTATGGGATATCTGTGGCATCAGGGGTCCTTCCCATGCTGCAGGGAAGCTAAGCCCACCTGGCTTTTGAGACCACACCAGTCTCAAGAGCTGACAGGATTAAAAATGCATAGGGTTTAGTGCAATAAGCTTGGCTGCTGCCAAGCATAAAAAAGGGAAAAATCTCACAAACTTCTGGTATTTAATGATGAACAGTCTTCATATTCCCATTTTAACTGGGTAACGCTCCCTTGGGAATTGTGGCAGATAGAGGTCTCAACAGCAGTCTGGGCTCTGATATGGCTGCAGATGACTGTGAGTGCAATCAGAAGCGTGCTCTGCCCCACTCGTGCAGTAAAATCAGTCAGGCTGGGATGTAATCCTAAGGCTGACTATACTGTTTTGATCCAACTTCCCCAAATCAGTGCCATGCAAAGGAAAGTGATGACAGTTACAGAAAAGTAGAACCATATTTCCTTTGAGGATTCCCTGCTTTCCCTAAGTATGTCAATTTAATGTAACCATTAAGTCCTGTGACTGGTACATGTCAAAATTCTAGTGCTCACTGTTATCTTTCCATAACTCAGCAGAAAGCTGCTTATAGAAGTGACAGTGATTCTTGCATGTGAGATAAATACTGATGTCTTGCTAGAGAGGTTTGCATTTTTCAATCAGAATAATTAAAGGAGACTGGGTATTATTAAAAGGGCATTAGCAAAATTTTCCTTCTCAAGACTGACAAAAAAACCCTGAGAATACAAAGGACAACACAAGGCAAAGATCTGTTCAAATAAAGGCAGTTAGAGAACTGCTTTTTGTTGCATTGAAGTAATATTCCACCTATAAAAATTAACCACTCTGGTTTTCCCCCACACTTTATACCATACTCAGTTCTTCTTAGGATTATGTTTACTGGAAAGTTTTGATTGTGTCATTTCTTTTTACTGCAAGCTAATTTATGGTTCCATGTAATTTAATCACATTTTCTTCAGTCTTCTACTGACAATACAAGTCTGGGACAAATAAAAAGCCATCACTCAAAGGAATAACATACCTCCTTAACACAAACTGACATAAGAAAGCAGGCTAGGGTTCAGACAATCCCAGACCTGCTCCATTAAGAGATGACATTTTTAACAACAGATCTGTTGGATCCCACTGGAAATAATGGGCCCTCATCATGGCACAACAGGTGATTATGTTCTGGAAATGTTCCAGTGCCAGCTGTGTTGCTGCATGTTATTTGTAACCTCTGTAATTGCAGCTTTTCAAAACCATTTTTATTTGGAAAGCCAGCATAGAGGACAAAAAAACCCTAAAAACAACCTACCACCATTTGTTCAGAGAAGGAAAAATCAGCATATCAAAGCCTGAATAGTAGTGGCCTGTTTTCTGAATTGCTGGCTTAGATACCCTTCTTCTAACAAACCCCCAAACCTTAACGTAATCACTGTTACATGTTTTCCCCTTTCCTCATAGTCCAGTTACTGTTCCTGCTTACAAATGAATGGATCAACAAGCATCTGCTTAATGCCCGCGCAGGCAGTTCCTTCTGAAATATTAAAAGGCTGAGAAGCTGAGCCTGTTCATGAGGGTTGCTTGAACAGTAAGTAGAGAGTGTTCTGTGTGTCTGGGGTTGAACCAAGCAGGAGTCAGAGAAACGAGACATCTATATTTGCTCCCAGCTAAGCTTCATGTGTTTGTTCAATTGCTCTTGCTTTTAAATATCCTGGCACCAGCAGGCTGTGCCTAGAATGAGCCTGAGCAACCACTACCACCAGCTCTGGATCCTGCTGCTCCTCTGGTTAGGTCAATATTGTCACACCTAGTCACCATTCGTTCAAAACAACCCATGGAGAGAGGGCAATCATTTCCTTTCCTCTGTACAGAGCAGAGCAAACTTTTGACGTCCACATAAATTCTAATTCTTTCACACTGTTCATTTTGCTTGCCTTGGAACTTAAGGGACATTCTAGTCCTTGGGTTTCTTTCCTTAGGCCACATCTGAATATAGATTTAGAAATTAGTGGGAGAGGGTTACTCTGCCCCCCAAGTTACAAAAATTGCCTACCCGTTATGCAAGTGATGTATTGCTAAGGCAGGAATGTGGGTAGTTATATTCCTGGTGGAATACATAATCTAGGCATGAATCACCTTTCCTCCATTGCTGTATATTCCGAGCAAATACTTTTATATCCATGATTTCTCAAACCATCCAAGGAAAAAAGTATATAAAAAGAAGTCACATGAGAACAGAAGGAAGTTTAAAGAGCTTTCCTAGGATTTTTAGTTGCCAGGGTAACCATTTTACTCTGTAATCAATATGTTTCTCGTGTTTCTATTGCTTTGTGACTGCTCCCACAGACAACATTGAAAGGTGTTTGGGGAAAACACTAAAAGTGAAGACAACCACTAACTTTGGGATAAAATTATTTGGATATGAAAAAAGGAAATAACTTATCCCCCGAATAGTCTTCAGACTATATCTGATTATTTTCTTGAGAAATAGTGGAGTAATTTTGTTTAATAGGTTTGCAGGATTTGAGAGGGTCCTTTGGAGTGTATGAGTTTCAGCACAATGCCTACCAAGTTGCACAAAACCTACATTTTAAATTTTTCCCCATGTTAAATGTATTGCATTGTGCCCAGTATTCTCTGTCCATCAGTGAAGAATTACCTTTTGAGTGAGCACCTCCTAAGTTTAAAAAAACACATAACAAGCCCACTACCAAGCTGCTTTAGCAAAATATCTGACCAATGTTACCTATTTAAATTTATTATTGATAAGACAACGCAAATATTAGCCACTGATCCAATGCACATTATTAAGAATTTTAGGAGTACCCCTATTTTTGCAGTGTTTTGCAGTGTTTCAGAGTGTTTCTGTAAATACAAGTAAACATTATTCTTAATCTAAAGGCGGACATATACTGGCAAAAACCAATAAAACTATTTCCTCAACTCTTTCACAGCAAAGCAGGACATGGCTTGTTGCTACAATTATGGCTTATTCCCTCATAGACATTTCCACTGTTCATGTGTCTGCAGCTGCGTGGAGCAGCAGCTTATGACCCAGTCCCTCTTACTCATCTCCTCTTGGCCTGTTTCTTCTCTTTCTTGGAGTGGTGCATCAGACGTCTGTGATGGAGCTGACCCAGGTTAAAGAGGTTGCATGACCTAAAGCCCTGTGTTTCAGAAGGAAAACAGCAAGGGAGCTTTAATACGTTCACAGTTTTTCAGAACCTCCTCCTACCCCCGTGTTCTGAACCCATGAGACATCAAAATGTTAGAATAACTATTTATTCAGTTCAGCCTATTTTTTATCGCAGTCTTTTTCAAACAGAGTATCTTCAAAAACTTCACAGCTCAAGATAAAATTAGAAACTGCTTTAAAGAACTTGCTGCAGAGATAGCAAGATTGCAAGAGAGGAGACATAAGGAGATATGTCAGAACAGAAAAGGAAGAAGATTTTATTTAAATGAACGTCTCTATGGATGGGCATTTCCCAGAGCTACAAAGCAGAGAGAAAGGGGAAAATGAAAAAAACAATGAAATGAGCTATTAATTTTATCCATTGACATTTACTTAGATCATAAAGCATCCTTCCATTTGTTTCTGGATGGTATTGTTCAGATTTTGTAGTGTCTGCAGATGACCCATGTGAAGATTTCTCAGTTCAATCAGTTCTTACTGAACCAATCCAAATTTTCTTTCTCTGAAAAAATATCAGAGGTCTTGCTGGTGAATTTAGTGAAAGGTGACAGACACTTCTGTTGCTGATCATGCCCCCGTTAACTGACGGTGTGATAAAGGCTATTTCCCCTCCTGGGAAGTGCTGCAAGGCAATATTGAGATATTCAAATCAGGTGTTTTCTTCATCTGTGGCACTTGTGTTCCTTCATCTTACGTTGTCTTTAAATAATAACTACTAATATTTTTGCTTTCTATTATAATTAAGGACTTGTTTTGTGACCATACCAGTGGAACCAGGAGCTCAGGTACCATTGCCTGAGGAAAAATAAGCCTGTGGAGTACAAGCCTGTCACGCCAGAGTCTGTTGCTTCTGATAAAGAAAAGGGAAACATTTTTTCATACCAAACTGTAAAGGCTTCCCATCTCTGCTCAGGAAAAAGGACAAACAGCATGTTCACTGTGAGCCACAGATGATGGTCTCAGTCAACTCCCTCCAGGCAGGTCAACACTGCAGCTCCCGGATCTGCCCCGACCCCAGGGTGCACCCAGCTACTTGAAGTAATGGGCAGTAGCATGGCTTTTGCAGGGTCTGTTGCAAAATGCACCACTGCAGACTGCATCGAGACATTTGGGAATTCATCTGTGCTGTGCCCTTGGCTGTGCCATCTAGAGCACCAGCAGTACAGAGCTGGCTGTTTCAGGGCTGGGTTGGATGCTCTCATGATGTTTTCAGATACCATCAAGGTTAGCCTTCAAGCCCTTCCCAAATTCTGTCTTTTCTTTTTTTTTCTTTTTGTTTTCCTTAGACCTGTGAGAAGCTCATCCTGCATAAATAAAAAAGGGCAAAACCACTTTCTTATCCTCACACTTGCAAACACAAAAACCTCCAGCCCTTTCCCCATATCTTTTTTTTAACAGCATGATCAATCTCCTGATGTGGAAGCCTCAACTCCTATTTTTCTTGCTTCTTCTTTTCTTGCCACTGTGTAAAAGTCTGTTTTACCAGCAGGAAGGAGCCAGCAATGAGATGGTACCAATTTTTTTGAGTCTAACCTCTCTTGGCCATTCTTATGGGAAGGACAGTAATGTGGACAGGGTACATCTTTCCCTCAGAGACACTCCTGATTTCTAAGTTCTCTGCTGCATCACATGCTTGTCTAGGCTACGTATTAATTATTTAAAAATACATATTAAACTAGAGTTAGGGTTGAGAATATATACCACTGTGTTAAGGTAATAAAACCTTACAGGGATGTTATAATTATCCCATAAAGAAACATGACAATTCCAGTGACTTGAGATGAAGCACAAAATAAATGAAATTGGGTTAGAGATAGGCAAAATGTCTCCATATAACCTTTACGAGGCTCTCTAGCGAGTTCTGGAGAATTAAAAAAAACAAAAAAAGATCAGTTTAAAGTAAAATATCTTCTTCATAAGCAAGCAATCATTGCTTTATGTTCCTATGTCTTACAAGAACACTATACCTAAACCAGACTAGCTGATGGTGTTCAAAACTTAATTAGTATTGCTGATTGCAGTGTCTGGGTCAACTCTGCCTTGGTTTACAGTGCTCTTGAGAGACAGGCTGCAGCATACTGGAGCTCCAGTGAGGCCATAAACATGGCTTTTGTTTGGACAGAGCTTTCCCAGACTTGTTGAGAGTGTGCTCTACTTGCTCTCTTCTCGTAGAAGAAATTTCATTGTTCACACTTGATACTGTTGTGTTGTCTGCAGATGTTTCTTAATTGGTTTCAGTTTAAGTGACACCCATATGACACCTACAAAAAGAAAAATAAAATAAATTTGATTAAATGTTATGGAAAAAGAAGCTAAGCATAAAACACAAAGATTTGATGAGTAAAGGGAAAAAAAAGTCATAGTGGAATATAAGATGGCTTGGTTATTATGGTGCATTTTCATTTCCATATTACACTTGAATTCAGTGGTATTGAGATACACTGACTGTACAGCCAAGATTATAACAATATCAAACTCAAACAGACTTCACAGGTTCCAACCTTCCCAAAGGCAGCTTGCAACTGTGAGGTGATCTAGTTATCCATGCAACTGCAAAGCAACCTGTCTGCACACAAAAAGTGGAGAAATGTGTTCTAGGTTACAATATAAGATATAACCAACAGTATATATTCTATTATCATCTCCACAAGCTGTTAAAGCAGGTGGGGCAGTGCTCGTTATCCCCTACCATGACTCACCCCTGATAACTCCCTCTGGGAGCTCTCTCTGTTTAATGGGCTATCCAAGACCCACTGCATGACTCACGGAATTACATCACCCCATGGTGAGATGCTCCGCCCAGGGGGAGGAGCCAAGCATTCCCACCTGGATATAATCTGGGGTTTGGAACAGGACAAGCAGCCCTTACCTACTAGTTTCCCAGAGGACAAGAGCTACGTAACCACCATTGGACCTTCTGAGGAGGACCAGACTTTTCTACAGGATCACCGCTTCAACAGAACCACTTCAGAGAGAACTGCAGCCACTACCTAATTGGACTGCTACCACCACCCTGCCCGGCAGGGTGTCAGGTCATATCCTGACTCTCAGGTTAAACCAGTGTCTCTGTATTATTGCTTTGTTATATATACTTATGTATATATATATATATATATATATATGTGTGTGTGTGTGTGTAAAGAACTGTTATCCCTATTTCTCATATGATTGCCTGAGAGCCCTTTAATTTCAAAATTGTAATAATTTGAAGGGAAGTGGCTTACATTTTCCATTCCAAGGGAGGCTCCTGTCTTCTTTGGCAGACACCCGTCTTTCAAATCAAGATAAATGTCAACAAATACCTGTGGTAATTGCCACTAAATTGGAATTACAGGCTGGTTGGAATGCTACAGTCATGCAGAAGAATGATATGTGGGAAAATGAAAGGAGATGACTTAATCAAAACAACTTTCTTGTGTGTTTATGTACATAGGCATGTGTGCCTGAAGTAATGAACACCGTGTTTGCCTGGAGGAGGAGGAGGAATAGGCCAATGCCAACCTGGTTTTGATGTTGTGTTTAGGTACTTTAGGTACCAGGCAGCAGTCAGCTCAGGTTTAGCTGAGCTCAGAAACCAGCTCAGTTGAAGCCATAGTTCAGTTTCCAAACTGGTTTTTGTTAATTCCCCCCTTCTGTATTGATTGCCATCTGTTCTCACTGTTGGGTTTTTTTCATGTTTATATTCACCCTTTATTATTCCACATTGCACTACTCTCATGTATTAGTAATGTCAGGATTGGCGTCTCCACAGGACGAGCCCCACACTCCTATTACCACTCTCTGGCAGTGCTGTTCCTCTGGTTCTGCCCCACTGCCATATGCACATGTGTTGGGTGTATAATTTTACTTGTTCTTCAACTAGTTTTGTTCACAGATTGAAGCATCCAGTGGACTCCCTGGTTTATGTGATGTATTATATTCCATATATTCTATATTATCCCATATGATGCAGCAGCAGGTAATCATCTTGATTACCCTTCTGATATGGAGTTTCTGTGTTGGTTTAACTTCTCAGATTGGCTGAAACGTGGCAAGGGCATGATGGGTTTTACTTGTGTGCTCCCCATTTATGCTGTAGGTACTATCTATTTTGCTACAAGATTAGTCTGGGCTGCTGTACTTGAGACAGTCAGAGCCCTGGCAGGAAGGGAGAGAAGGCAGCAGCAGGGAATGCTTGTGGATCCAGGGCTGGTCTACTCAAGGACAGATGCTGCATCAGGGAGACTGCCACACAGAGGGGCTGGAGGCTTCTGAGCAGGGCAGGAAGTGCAGAAATGCAGCCAGACCTCAAAGGTGATGGAAAGAAAGATGTTTCCCCACCTGTGTAAAGTTTCTTGCAGTTAGGAAGTCAGTAAAAGTTTCTGGTCTGTGAACAAGACTGAAAGAAAGGACCTAATCTGAAGAACAGGGGTTTGGGATGCGGGGAGGAGAGTATTTATTTATAAGATATTATTTTCTAATCTTTTTGAGATGCAGCTGATTTGGGTTTCCTTGGCTGCAATGGTGACTAGCTTGTCATTTAGTGAAATGGCTCTGCAGAGACTAAAACAGTTCTCACCTTCTCAGCAGAAGGAAAAGGTGTAAGGAGATCTGCCTCACATCGGGTTGTGTCATGTTAATTTGAGTAGAAGTCCATTTTCACCTTTTCATATCTAATTCAAATCCACTCTATTATGCTTTTCTTAAACAAAGCAGACAAAATCCAGCCTGGCTTTTAGTACAAAAGCAGCCCTCTGCTCCAGAAACCAGCATCAGTCCTGGCACTGGCTTTTTCCTTTCTTGGTGGCTTGTGCATACATCTAAGTACTTAAATCCTCCTCAGCTCCCTTCTGAGGACCCTCACAGAGAGAGTAAGTCACTTCAGTAAATCATTCTCTATTTAACAGATGAGTAGTCTCTACAAAGCCAGACTTTCTATGGCAATTAAGTGTTAGGGATGTTGTCCATGCAGTTTACCTTCCGTCGGTCTTAGTCTGTTAGCAACATCCATACTGATCCTTTATGATTTTCAGTCACAAGTGCTACTAGTTTAGATGCAATCTGTGCCCTTGGATATTTTAATAATCATCATCTACAGTAATAGTTGCATTTTTTTATAGTACCTCTCCCACCTTCTTGTCACTTGTAAATGTCAGTGCTGCTTCAGGCATTCAACTGTCTTCTTTTTCCTGCTGTTTCCTTGGTTTGATTTTTTGATCCATCTAAGCGTAGTCCAGACTCTGTGCTCACAGCCATTGCCTTTAGGACATGACTGTTCTTTGTATGCCTTTAAAAGGATGGTTGTTAGAGCCATCGATCAAAATGCATGGTAAATTAAAAGTATGACTCTCCCTGCTTTTAGATGTTATTGTTTGCTGCTGTCTACTTAGCCCTCAGCCATTTTTCTGAACCTTTTAGTCTCTGCAAGCTTCATTCTGTTCAGGTGGCACGTCACATCGAGGTGCTAATGAGCTTGCAGCTCAAACAATGACACATATGTTGCTAATATAAATGCTAAGCACACGCGTTTGCATGCAAAGTATGTTTTAAAAAATGGGCTGATTATCATGAACAGAATCAGGAATGTGCAGATGGCAACTCCATCCCCATCCTGCTCTCGGCGAGTGACCCCTGCTCTGTTGTGCCATGAGAGTCCATTATCCCAGCTCACAATGCTGATACAGCCAGAGTCCCTTCATGCATATGCAGCATCAGAGAATTTTTCCTCTGTCAATATCCCTGTCTCCTTCATTTCAGAGGTCACTGTGGCTCAGATAACAGGATTTTTATTTACAGAACAAGAATGAAATTTGGCAAATCCTTGCACAGCATTATAAACTCATTGGGTTTAAAGTATTTTCTTTGTGTTGTTTTCAAAGATTGCCAAGATACTGGGCTTGGTATGAGGCTCCTGCACGCTCCTAGCAGGACACAGCACACTAGAGATCATTTTTCATTAATGCCACTATGCATTTCTAAGACACTGCAGCGTATAATTCCTTCTCCAGCATAGTTGAAAAGCAGAAGGACTTGGAACACCTAATCAAATTCTCACATAAGAAATGTGAGACTTCCCACCTTCTCAACCCATTCTTCTGCAGCTCTTTCACCTGCAGCATCCTTGCCTTTCTGGCTCACATGCTGCTCTCCCGCCACAGGTGTGTACTATCATAGTAGTACAAGCTCTCTCTGTTTCAGGCCTTCTGACCTAAGTATTGTGGCTACCTATCTCCAGTCAGGTGTTTCTTTTTTCTCAAGCTTTTGTGTTATCTAAGCCTCATGTTCCTGGTTTTCCACATAATTCTGACTTCTTGTGTCTGTGAGGATGCTGTCTGCCTTCTCTCACCTGCTACATATCGTCTTGCTTGAGATGGTATCTCTACTTCCTCTGCCAAAATTCACCTTTCTTCTCATCTTGACAGATCTACAATTTCAGGCTCTGAACTCCCATTTTCTCCAAAGTGCAGTGTCTTCAGTCAAAGGTGGAAAAAAGAGGGGTGCACCTTCTGCCTATGGTGTTGCCACCTTTCTCCCATCCAAATCTGGGAGGACCCAGAAACACTACTCTGTTGCACATGAGTTTCCCCGAGCTATCCTGCCCACCTCCAGCCTCCTGGTATCACCTTCCCTTGTAAAATCTGTTATTCACACTCTTAACCCCCCCTTCCCCCCCATTATTACTATTTCCTCTCCTGTATTCAGCATGAAAATCTTCTGAGCTTTCTTCACCATTTAGCACATGAGCTCCCAGCCCCATGTGTTTCCCTTGCACGTTCCCATTGCAAAGACTAGGCTAGACCTTGGGAGAGGTCTTGGCGCCAGCACAGCTTCTCCTGTCATTGGAGAGGGGCAGGTGCTGCTCAAGGGAACATTAATACTTCACACCATGGGCGGAGCTGTGCTGGTGGAGACCCTTCTCTCTGCTCACATGGGTGCCAGGTGTATCTTGTCTCTGCACTGCCTGTGCTGGTGGGAACGGGTGTACAAACCAGGAGAGCATGTCCAATTTAATTTAAATTTTATACATATTCCCTATTGCAGGTACAGGCATACTAACCATTATGTTATATGAAAATTATATTTCCACATTTTCCCAGATGAAAAATCATACAGATTTCATCTCTTTTTTTTCTCCTGGAAAGGTCTGGAGGAGAATAATTTTTTTAATCTACTTTCAATTACTACAATTGCACAACCATAAAAACCCTACTAAGATAAAAAAAAGCTCTGGAAACTATTATAGAGCCACAGAAATGAACTCTTAAATTGCTGTGCTACATTTATTACCTAGCTCAGTAGGCTCTCAATGGTTTATTATCATTTTAAACTCAATAAAGAGTGCATCCCTCAAAGGGCAGAAAAGTCTTCTTACCATTATTTTATTGTTTATCAAGTTAATGCAAAATCATTTCATAATGAATACACTTTTAGTTTCTAGAACTTTTCTATTTTAAAGCAATTTTCTGGGAAAATAAATGTTGCTGAAACTGAGAATCTCTAGTCTTTGACAGTTTCATTTTATACTATTATTGTTTGGTTGTTTTCTTCCCTAGTGAGATACTGACCTGTAGAAATACTACCCAAGTTACAAGCACATTCAATTTAGGTATTCCTATCACCATTTCTGTATACTCTGTTTTTAAGTGACTGTTGGAAAGATGATGGTTGGTTTGCTGAACAACTAATTTACTAAAAAAACCTGTTTACATTGTCCTTCCACAATTAAATCTTTTTAATAGAATATTTCAGTGGATCTGAAATGAAAATTTATTTTACTGAGGAATAAGGAAAGAGCTCATTTTTGTTTCATTTAAATCCTTTTTTCCCAACCCAGCCTCAGTTAAGTTCTGAGCTGATGACTCCATCTTTTATAGTTCTACTTACAAGTGGTTGTACAAGTACAACACTGGTTGCTCCAGTGTTGGTAGAGAAAATTTTTGCAGGCACAGTGGTCACATTCTTGTATGAATTGTACAGATGCAATTTAGGAATCCTAGCATCCACCATCTATTTTCAAGTATTTGGCACATATACATAAACATATATAAACAAAATACTAATACAAAATAAAAATCAAGTTCCTAAACACCTCAGTGATTATCCCACTGTCACTAAGTACAGAACAGTTTAGAGTCTGGTAACTGCACTGAGAAATTTCCTACCAAGTTTCTGAATCAAATTAATTCAATACCCACTGAGATCACTGTTTTGTGAGAAGTATTACTCAGTCAGTGAAAAATGGTTTAGTCTGGTTGGCAGTGTCAGGACATACATGCAAAGATGGGGAGGTTTCACATTTCAGGCGGGTTCAGTGTAGTGCTGGATTGACTGTATGGACAGAGACAACTTCTCTTCCACTGCTAGGACCTCCAGCTTTCCACCGGGACTCACCCTGACTTGGAAGGAAAGGCATGACAGATGGAGAATCTTCCCACCAAAAGAATAGATTCACTGTAGATAAAATTTCAGTATACAGTATTCCATGAATGAGTCACAAAATTGTGCAGGTTGATAGCTCAAAAACTCCTTTGAAAAAAAGAATTAGCAAGGACAAATGTCCAAACAGCATACTTGCCCTGCTTTCATCCTCAGCCAGTGCTTTGAGACTGGCAATCCCTCCCTTCAGGGAATTCTTCACAATTCAATCACTAGCTTTTAACCCCTAGACGTTCTACATGGTACAAATGACTGTAGTCTGGCCCCTGCTCAAAAAGCCAGTTGTCCTAGGTAAAAATATAGATGCATTCAAGTATTCTATTACCACCAGCTGTGGGCCATTAGCTGTTATCGCCTGCTAATGACCCACCCCTGATAACAGACAATNGTCTGGCCCCTGCTCAAAAAGCCAGTTCAAACCATCATCCCAAGGGCTAAGATGTTCTGCAAGCATGTGTGCTTACACTTAGATGATTTTGTGGACACACACCCAACGCTGGCAGTAGGGAGATAGGGATGAGTGCGTTCTCAGAAGCCTCAGTCCCTCTTGCAGGATTGCTGATGAGGTCAGAACTGGCACTTGTGAGATAGTCACAACTGTTCCACTGTTACCCTCTGGTGTGTGCTGTGTTTTACCCACTTGCAGCTCTTTGGTCTGCAGCCAGTTATTGGTACTGTCTGTCAGGAGTGACTTCCAGTGTGGGTCTAGAGCCTCACAGAACCCTCCTGGAAATGGTTCTCCAAAGGCAAATATACAATAATAGAGAAGAAACTTTGTTCAGTCAGTCAGCACAAATGCAGACTGGCAGGAACTTAAAAATGCTTGCTACCTGTGAGTAGCTTTGAAAGCCTACAGACCATCAGATGCCTTGCCTACTTATTGAAAGGTTTGCCATTAAAAAAAACCCAAAACAACAGACCTCCTTTGTAGTGCTAGTTTGATTTTCTTGTCTGTAAAAAAAGGACACTGAGTGTATATAGAGGGCAGGGGAAGATGGATTTGATAGAGCTTTTAAAGCAAAAATGAAGAAATAGTGGGGAAAATGGCAGAGAAGAATAAGAGCTGCACTGTTCCCTCTGCAGAACAGAAGAGTGCAAGAAGATACACAGTGAAGAATGATTACCCCAGGACAGCTTTACAAAGTGATTTGCTAAGAACTCTCTACCCTGTAGTGCTAATGGTCTGATGACATCAGCCATTACAACATCATATTTAACATATCTAATGATGGAGGAACCTCACCCTGCTCTCTCTTTATCCCCAAGTAGGATAAATCACTGGGTTACATCCCAGATGTCCTCTTTTGGCCCACTAATAAGTATAACACTAAGGTGTTATCTTGAATTATACCTTCACTACTTTTTTCACCTTAAGCTAAGAAGTTTTTCACACAGTTTCTTGTAGGGAAGTAAATGAAGGGCTCAGTTGGTTGGTCTTGTGAGCCTCACCAGACTGGGTTCTCCTGTTGTGGACTCTAAATCTTTGTCCAATCTAGCTTGGAAAGGTGAAAAGTAGCTTAGTACAAAGAAATTGGACTAAGAGAATCCTCTCGTAGCCATTACCCCTATGCAGCACTGGGTTATGCAGCAGGAGCAGTGGAATGTCCCCAGCTTGTGCCAGGCAGTGGCTCCCTTATTGTAGGAAGCAATTTAAAATCTTTAAAAACGTTGCTTACTTTGGAAAGAATTTGAAGTCACAGGCCATGAAACTGGAGGTGTCAGGTTTGGTGTTTCCCTCATGTTAGGGGGACAGTGGAGGTGGGAGGCAGGAGACCTTTTTGGGTGCATCTCCTTTTTCTACATGCTGAGGTATTTTTTACTTGTTTCTTTGTAGATAAGCAATTTGAACAGAAGGGAATATGATAAATAACTCCAGGTGTGTTTTGGTTTTATGACTTTGTTATGTTACCTACACCAAAGAAAGATGTTAAAATAAAAGTTAAAACCTTTTATTTAAAGGAAAATTTATTTGTAAGGTGGGATGCAGGTATTCTTCCTGCCTTGCTGCATATATCTTGGTCTTACCTCAGCTCTTTGACTTCTTGAAATTATCAGAGAGCAAATAAATTCCAGTGTTTGCTAGTAAGGGAGGTAATTCAGATCCAGAGAAGGCTTGTGGCTGTTTCTGCTTTACACTACCCCTTATTATTCCTTCAGGCTTTTCTTTGCCATTTACAGGTTCATTCTCAACAGCTGAGAAGTGTTGTATTTTGCAGACCATGGATTCAATATCACCAGACAGTAGGGAAGCTGAATGGTTTTGAAAGTCTACATGTCATATAAGGCAAATACCATTGTTTTCTTTCAAACCAAAAATGTCAGACACAAAAGGTCAGCTCAACCCTAGCAAAACCAATACTATCATGGCCTGTGTATGCATAGGGCACCCTGTTTGTATTCCTCAGATCTTAGCAGCTAAACTGAGATGTGAAAAGTGAAGAAAGACAGACCAGTGGCCCCTGGGGTTCAGTGGTACTGTTCAATGGCCTCTTTGAAGGAGACAATGCTCCAGCTCAACCCAGGGACAGCTATGCCTGGTTACACTTCTTTAGCCTGGGCGTACCTGGTTTTCCTGTGCAGCTGTGATTTATTTCTTCAGCCCTAAAAGTTTTCAAGGGGGAGGTCACGGCTGCTGCTGCAGGAATCACAGACTTGAAATGTCAGAGAGCTCAAATGCCCTGTGGAATGCACTCAAAGTTCCCATGGAGCAGTTTCATAACTGAATAAAGAAGATATTGTAATAATTAGAAGAACCTTGTGATTATAGTCATAAGATGCTAGCAGATAAAAGATGAGTGTGTGCTTTCAAACAACGAACATCTGCTTACTGGCTGTGGAAAGTCTTACTCTTCTGGATGGAGTCTCTGCCTTTTCACAGATTAAAGTTAAAACAGAGAAGAGCAAAAAAGTGAAATTAAGTGCTATGTTGATGTAAGATGGAAAAAAATTGTGTATTGAAAGAGACACTTGGCCATTTTTCACATAAATTTGCCTCTAGAGTGAGGAAATGTGTAGTGGACAGTTAGTGTTATGCTTTAGTATGTTTACTCTGGTGAAATGTTCAGCAGTTCTTCCAAATTTTAGAGCAGGCAAGACAAAAATCACTATAATATGCAGAGTTTCACAGAGTTATCAAAGAAGGAGCAGCATGCCTGGCCAATACTTACAGGCGAGTTTCTTAGAAGAGATTTGTAGAATGCAGAATGCAAGCTAGGGTGTCCATGTACATGTGGATGTGTGTGTGCGTGTTCAAGAAGACTGGAACAGGCTGTTATCCTGAGTCTTGACTCTTGCCACTGGCAGTGCTGCAGGCTGAGAGTACTCTCTGCATAGATGGTGAGAGTAGCATAGCCTCCCCTACTTGTGTGGGATTTGGCATCTTGTTATCCCTTCCACAGAGGATAATGGGAACACGGTCTCCCAGAAATAGTAGGATTTAGAGGGTGACTTGCAAATGGAGAGGGCATTCAGCTCCCCCGTGGTACTCCTGCCCTCAAACAGCTGAGCATTACACTTTAAGAAGAGCTCGTGTTTTGCCTCTGTTCAGGATCCATGTATTTATGCAGGCTGTGTGTTCAGAATAGAGATGAATACAGAATGCAGTAAACAGTATTCTAGGGCTCGGTGATAAAACTGATCTTTTCCCCCTCTGGTGGTGTCACTTCCTTCCTGTATTTCTTCAGCCATCACTTTCTCTTATCACAGGGGCTGCACCTCTGGTGAATTAAACTTAAAGGCTTTTTTCCAGTGTTAATGAGGTGAGGTGCTTTTCCTGCTATGAACACTTGGTGTGTTTCTATACAAGAACCTTGCACAGCCTCAGCACTTTTACTAAGCTGCACGGTGTTATTGATTTCTCCAGCTTCTGCTGTGAGGGGTTTGTGGTAAAAAGCAGTGACTCAGCTGATGTGCTCAGTGGAGCTGTTTTACATGCTCAGACTGTGCTGCTGTTGCTGCTGAGTGGTTAAAAAAAATCACAGACAAACCTTTCAATTTGTTTGAAGTAAAGTGCAGGCAGCAGCAAGGTTTTCTGGCAACTTTGCAGAGCTTATTGCAAATACTCTTAATGGCAGGCCTAATTCTGGGGGATAAGCCTGTGTGCTTCTGCAGCACCAGAAGGGGAGACAGAGATCAGGACTCCAACTTCCCTCTTGGATGGAGCATGATACACTGAAGCTAAGAAAAATCCCACCTGGAGAGCTGGGGTGTTTGGAAAGGGACATGCCTGGAAATGCTGGCCCAGCTACTGAAACAGTTCAATGAATACTGGGGCAGGTTTGTGCTGGTGATCTCAGCTCTCTATCTGCATCTGCCTGCCTGGCTATGACAGTGATTTACTCAGGGTGACAACATTCTTAATGTGGTCCCATGGAAACCTGCAGATGTGAAATGGTTGCTATCTCAACACAGAACAAAGCTGAGACCTCTCTGAAGTTCTCACAGACAGGAAATTCAGCAAGTATGCAACCTGAGGAAGGAGAGGGAAAAAGTACGGCTGTCCTGGGAGGAGAAGTGGAGATTGTTTACCTGTTTCTGAAAGATAAATAAGCTGTTCCTGTCTGTCATCTTGCTTATCTGAAGAGCAGGACTCCTAGAAGCTTTGAAATCACCACAGACTCGTGGAAGCGTAGGTCAGAAGGCACCATTTGGAGCTCTCTAGTTCAAACTCCTTCTAAAAGTATGTTTATCACCAACACTGCATGAATTCATGGCTTTGTCTAATACTTCTAAACACTGAAAAGCTCAAAGGGTGGAGATTCTACAACCTCACTGGATATCATGCTTTGGTGCTGCACTGCCACCTCAGTAAAGGCGTCTTGTCTAATGCCTGTCCTGAACCACCAAACACAGAGCTTGTGACTATTGCCCTTTGTCATATGGTCTGCCACTACAAAGGATTTGCATTATCTTTGCAACATTGGTTATATTAAATAACCTGTCCTATTTATTATCTTCATTATTGACATAGATGAAGGGATGAAGTGCACCCTCAGCAAGTTTGCAGATGACACCAAGGGATGCCATCCAGAGGGACCTGGACAAGTTCAAGAAGTGGACCCTCGTAAGGTTTAACAAGACCAAGTGCAATCCAGTACATTGATCAGGGCAACCTCCTGTCTCAACGCAGGCTGGGGGTGAACAGGTCAAGAGCAGCCCTGCTGAGAAGAACTTGGGGGTGCTGGTGGGTGAGGCTGGACATGAGCCAGCAATGTGCACTCACAGCCCAGAAAGCCAAACGTGTCCTGGGCTGCATCCAAAGCAGCATGGCCAGCAGGGCCAGGGAGGGGATTCTGCCCCTCTGCTCTGCTCTGGTGGGACCCCACCTGCAGTGCTGCATCCAGCTCTGGGGTCCCAGCACAGGAAGGACATGGACCTGATGGAGCAAATCCAGAGGAGGGCCACCAAGATGATCAGAGGGATGGAACACATCTCTGATGAGGGAGGGCTAAGACAATTGGAATTACTCAGCCTGGAAAAGAAAAGGCTTCAGTGTGACCTAACTGTGGCCTTCCAGTACCTGAATGGAGCCTACAAGAAAGATGGAGAGGGACTATTTACAAGATCATGTCGTGACAGGACAAGGAGAATGGCTTCAAACTGAGAGTAGGTTTAGATTAGGTGTTAAGAAGAAATTCTTTACTGTGAGGCACTGGAACAGGTCGCCCAGAGCAGCTGTGGATGCCTGGTCCCTGGAAGTGTTCAAGGCCAGATTGGATGGGGCTTTGAGCAACTTGGACTAGTGGAAGCTGTCCCTGCCCATGGCAGGGTGATTGGAACTGCATGAACTTTAAGGTCCCTTGCAACCCAAACCATTGCATGATTCTGTGATTCTGAAAAGCTGTAGGATCCTATTGAAATCCCCCCAGCCTTCTCTTCACCAGACTAAAGAAGCTCAACCTTTCATTACAGGATTCATCCTACTGGGACTTTCCTGTTAACCTTCCACTGGATATTCTCCAGTTTCTCCAAGAACAAACAACTTGGAAAGCCCAAGAGCCCCACCAGTGGAGCAAGACCAGGACTTCTGCGTGTCTCGGGATATGCAGCTGAAACACTCAGGCTTCCCACCACCGTGCTAAAAGCCTATGCTGTGACACTACAGCTCTCATCTCCAAATGTTTACCCGGGATTCAGGAGTCTGTAGCAGGTAGCCAGATGTACCAAGAGGCACTTAGGCAGTTGCACACAGGAGAGAACCTGGGTGCATTGAAGCAGAACTTTTTTTTAATGCGCATTTATGTTTTGACACCCTGATGTTCTTCAATTCCTGTAAAACTTCTGAAATCATATGGGTTACTTAAGGAGAAAGGCGTTGGCTGGAGGAAGGGACTTTTGAGGGTCTTAACCCGTGCATGCGCTCTGAATTGCTCAATAGCACTGCTTTGCGAAGCAGAAATGGAAAAAAACAGAGAACAGAGTGACCTGAATTCAAAGAGCCTGACAACAAGCCCAGTTGTTGAAAGACTGTGACACAGAAACCTCGCAGTGGGATCTCTGAAGCAAGGAGACCTAGGATCTTGGGAAAAAAAACCATGGACATACTGACTTGTCCATAACAATCTCTTGGGTATCACTAGATCCATTATATGTTGTTGAGATCTCAAACTGCCAAATGTAGGAAAAATATTTTCTGTTGTATTTAACAGTTTTGTAATGTCAAGAAAACTCTCTCACCCTTCTGAGTCCTAAGAGAGCTGCTGTGGGGAAACAGCTGAGCTGCTTTCTTTCAAAGTCTGTACTCTCCCTGGGTTTATGCATTCAATGACCTTGGCAGACGTACAGAAGGAGCACTTTACCATAGCAATGGACTGTTTTTCATTTCTTTCCAGATTAGGCACAAACAAATTTTCTCTCATCAAATACATAGATTTTGTAATTCCACTTTTTTCCTCCCACAATAAAGGGGTTTTTAAGTGCAGAGAAAAACCACATACTCCAGCTGTATGGTTTCTCTTGCCCTCCTACAGTATCCTAAGACAGTAGATAAAAAGATGATGTTTGAATTCTCTTTTCTGACTCCAGCATTTAAATTGCAGCTGAAGTTACTATCTACATTGGCAATTTTAGCTCTGTCATGATTGAAACCAATTCTTATTAGGTAGACATGTGAAGATGTGGTACGTTTTCCTTCATCTGAGAATATGCAGGAATAGTATTGAGACACAGATGATCAGAATTTGAAGGATTCTCAACTTCAACAGAATATTTGCTATGCTGGATCAAACAAGTTTCCTATCCCACCCCTCTGCCCCCCAGTCAGGACTGCTGCATTTGGTAATGACTGGGATTCATGTGAGGAAAATGACAGAACCTCTCTATGACTGATATTCCATGCCAGCAGCGCAATACTGTAGTGGAGAGAAGGCAATTTCCTCCCGACCTTGGAAAAGAGCAGCTTAAGCAATGAAGTTACTGTTATGAAGTCCAACAAATGCTGTAGTTAATTTTAAAAATCTATCCCTGTTTATGGAAAAAGAAGTTAATACTGGATGTGAAGGCTATAGTACAGCCAAAAAATACCAGCCAGTACTATTATTGATATTCAACAGATTTTGTTTAATTACATGTCTGGACATTTACATATTGTGGAAGATTTTCTTATAAAATGCGAATCTTTTTCAAAGTTGGTTGACCTTCATTCTATCCCAATGCCTCCACACATTTCTAACTAGAATTACTCCTTCTTGCTGGGAAGCTGCCTGCAGGATACACTCTTACAAGCATAGCAAGAGCCATCTCTGCGTACAATGAGTTCTTTCCCTAGAAACTTCCACCCTGGAGCTACTCTAAAAATCCTTAGAGGATTAGCCTGCAGTTATCCAGAAGGATAGAGAACTGCTCATGTTTTCAAAGGAACACTTGTCTATCTTGCTCTTATCATGATATTAGTGAAAGCCAGCAGATTACAAAATGTCTCTTAATCTCACACGAGCTGTTATGGTCACTGGGTGTATAAATGTATTCCAGAAAGCTGGGTTCATTCAATCCCTTAGCCCCACCGCTTTTCTTTTTAGTCAAGCATTACAGTTACAGTGATGAAAATACCTGACTGAAGCCTTTAGATTAGAATTTGGGTGGCTTAACTAAATTGTCTGGTCTGTATTCATTGCCCTGAAAATGATATAATTCCTTCTGGATAATCCTGAAGGTGTGATTACAGTAAGTTCATCAGTTGTAAAACAAATATTTATGTTACACCTTTTAGCAACATCAGTTTTTTACTCCTAACCTGCATGCATGGCTCTTTATAGTCAGTGGCATCAGCAGCCACTCTAAAAAGGTTTGTTCACAGAAACACATAACTGATGCCAAATATTTGCCAACTTCCAAAAGATTTCCTTATTTACCTTTTTGCTAAATAGTACTAATGTGGTTTTCATTAGCCCCTCTTGAAGGGCTAATCAGCACAATTTACCTGTGCACACATCACAGCGAGGGACTTCTCAGTAGACTATTGACAAAAAGAGGTACCAGAGCTACCATTGTGACAACACATATTTACAGGGAAGCTGTAGTGTGATACACAAACAGGTCAAAACCTTTTGAATTAGAGTATAGCTCTTCTGGCTCAATTGCTCACTGGTTTATCTTCAGAAGGGGTTGCTGTTCCTTGCAAACAGCGTAGCAACATGAAGGCAAAATGGGAACAGCCATGTTTCCCATAGAGATAAACATCAGTGATCTCCAGCTGTTCAGTGGTGCAGTAGTTCTCATGAGTGCAGCCCACTGTTTTTGTTCCAGGTCTGGCTCCCCCTTTGACCATGACCTGGCTATTGCCATGTGTGGGAGAAGGAAAGCAGGTCATGCTGCCAGCGGATTCCCCCACCAGCCTGTCCCCCTAGAACAGGCTCCAGGGGCTTCACACACACCACCATGCCAGCTGGGCTGGCCAGGGTCCAGCTGTGGCTGTTTCTCTGCCTTTCTTCATGTCTGGTGTATTCTCACAAGAATTTCTGGCAAGCAACAAGCACCAAGGGTCTAAATTCATCACAGTTGTTTGCAGAGAGCAGCCTGGAGATCTGCATCTTCCCACGCAACCCAGCTGCTGACAAGAAATACAGACCTCTGAGGCAGACCTGGCTTTAGCCATTCCCCCTCTTTCTTGTCTGGTATTGCACATCCATTCCTAAAATGCTGTCCACCCTCCCATATGGTGGGGAAGAGAGCCATAGCAGTCAGTGCCATGCAAGGATGTGGGCACAGGTGACACAGCTGGGGAGAGACATCCATGCTCGCCCAGACATGCTGCTCCCCGAGGCTGTCAGCAGAGCAGAGAGCTGCAGGCAGTGCGTCTTGGAGAAATCTACAGAAAGAGAGGAGACTGTCATTTATAAAGATTGTGAGCCTTAGTGAGAGGAGGGGGACATTTACCTTACACCAACCTTCCCTGGGAAAGAAGTTCACAAGTAAATTTATAATGTACAAGTGCATTTACTGTTTCCTGTCTTGACTGGGCCATAAAAAAGAATGAATACAAGATAGACAGAGAAGAAGGTAAGTATTTTGTCTGCTGGGCTTTCACTTTACAAGCCATATATTGGGCTAGGGCAGTTGCTATTCAATTTCAACTCAAAATTCAATTGATAAGAAACAACCTTGTAAAACCTTGTCTTTTGCAGAGGCATTTTTTTTCCTTAGGAAAAAAATTCTGTAATGTCTTTAAGCCACCTGCAGGCAGACAAGAAAACAAGATGAAGGATTTCCTCCTGAACGGAGAGCTTTGTGAGTGAGACCTGCTCTTCTGAGCTTGAAGAGACACACCATAGCCCACCTCCATTTAAAGCCCCAACATGATGTCTACTCAATGAAAATCTCTTAGACATTATACAGATGCACATGGGACTCTACTAAATCTTCTAAGCACTGATGCAGGTCTCTCATCCTCTGAAACCTCAGCAAATTAATACTACCTCAGCCTCTTACAAGTGAAACATGGTTCTCCCCATTTCAGATAAAAAGCACAGAGACAATAAATGGCTTTACATCCACAAAATAATCTCTGTCACACACCTAGGCTTTGAATCCAAACTGATGGTGTCCCAGGTGGAAGTCTGCCCCCAGAACAACATACTGGTGAAATAGTGCCTATGGACACATCCTGAAGCTGGATGCTGTGCTATAAGTGCAGCTCATTGCTCACAAGGATGGCAAGGATTGCTGCAAGTGAGCATAGTCCTCTTCTGGGGCTCAGAACAACTGGACTAATACCTATTATTTTCTACACTAGAGTTGTTCAAGAGTAAGGGACCCTGAGGCCAAAACCATTAAAAACTTGGAAAAAGGACAACAAAGCCCTGGGAAGAGCCATTTGCATTCATACTAAATATCACAAAGGAGACTTAAATTCTTGGGGTTTATACATGCTGAAGAAACTTTGCAGATCTTACTCTCCTCTCCCTCTTACTAGAAGCACAACGTAAAAATATAACTGAGAGATTAAAAAGACCTCACCTTGCATTTTTTCACATGTGTGTACTAGGGCTTGACTAACTTAAGCTCTCTCTTTACAAGCATCTTGTTAGCTCCAGCTGATCAGAGGCTCTGTGTGAGCACACTGGGCTGGCAGAGCAATGCTCTTTCTCAAGAACAAAGACTTTTCACAGCTGGGGGCTGGCTGCTGTGTGAAGCCTTACAAGCAGGTTTACAGCTCTCCCATGGCACTTCTGCTCCGAGAGGTTTATGCTCATTCTACAGCAATCTGGTAGGTTTGGTACCCGTCCTCAAGGCTGACCTCTTCGTGTTTAAGTTGGAATCCGTGCTGGCTTCAGCTGGCATGGATGAAAGGGTCCATAACCACTTGGATATGTTTTGTTTGGGAATAACGCTGTCTGCCTCTCTCAAACAACCTTTTGGAAAAGAAGAACTAATCTGCCCTCAACCTCGGTGTCATAAGTCCTCAATGGACTCCATCCCACTTTCTTCACAATCACTGTGAAGGTGCTTGGAGGAGCAGTAGTAGTGCTTGGTAGTAGTTCAGCTTCTCTGCTTTCCAGTCTTTGGGAACCCTGTTTTTATTCTCTAGGACATAGTTATTCATCAATCTAGCTGTGAAAAGATGTGAGAATTAATTTAGATGTGTTCTCTTTTACATACCGAAAGCAAAGTTGTGGAGATTTTGTTATTTCACAGTTGGGTTCCCAGACAAAAGTATGATTGAAATCTTTTGGATTTATTACAGCTATGATAATAATGTAGTCTAGTTCCTTAAAAAAAGAACTCTTTTAAATAAATATTTTTCTGCCAACACTATAATTCTAGAAATGGTACACTGCTACTAATCTTATACTCATTCTAACAAGCTTTGGTTAATTCAGACTTCTTTGCTTTAGAAAAAGGGTTTCCTTTGATGAGTCACCATCCCTGGAGGTATTTAGAAGATGTGTAGTTATGGCACTTAGGGACATGGTTTAGTGGTGGACTTGGCAGTTCTGGGTTAATGGTTGGACTCAAGGATTTTAGAGGTCTTGTCCAACATGAATGATTGTATTATTTTATGGGTCTATGATGCTGCTTTGTTTCAGCTGCCAGGTTGTGTGAGCTGCAGTGACCTGAATATACCTAATTCCTGGGGTTAGCCAGCAGGTTTTCTCAGTGTGTTTCTTCTAGCTCTTTTCCTTCCCAAGACACCTTAGAAGTCTAATTACAGACAGGTAGGAATAAGAAGTGGGTAAGGGAACTGGAAGGGGACGGAGCTGAGTTGGCATTGCCTTGTGGCAGAGCTCAGCAGGGGGAGAAAGGCAGAGCACTGCAGTCTCTCCATCCATCTTCTACCTTACTGCCTTCACAGCAGTTTTGGGAAACTATCCTGGAGGAGGTCAGAAAGTTTCTGCAGCAGTAAGAAATGAAAGTATTTAGAAATTTTGCTTCAGTCAGATGTACTTTCTTTCTCTTTCTCTCCCTCTTTTTTCTTAATGGAATCTGTTGCCTAAACATTTCTGTGCCTTTGTCTCTGGTTTCTATTCTGCTCTTGAAGGCAGCAATTTTGCTCAAGAGATTCTTAACAATAGAAAATAGAAGACAAAAGTCTCATTGATATTTTAGACAACAAAGGAAAAACTGAACAAGAAGGTAATTAAAGTAAAATCCTGAAAGCTCTTCATTCTACAAGGTAAAAAAAGTCTCTAAATCCCAGTTTCATTTTTCTTGTCATGTTGACAATCCAGATCCAATGAATAGACAAAATGTTCTAGTGTATCTCCCTTTATGTACATATTTTTAATTCTTTTTCCTGTACTTATATTACAAAAGGTTGAGAAGCTGGAAGTGGTTATGTGCACAAAGGAAGAGTATTTGCTCTGCAGTCTGATGCTTATTAGGTTTTAAATCTGTTTGAAATAATGAATTGCAATCTACTGTAATTAAACATAAAACATTAATTAACTGAGTGTTATTAGCTAAGCAAACCAAGAACAGTTTGTAAAGTTTGTATTTCCTTTCACAGACATTTCCCTGCATACGAGACCTCTATGCTAACCCTTAAAGACACCATGTCAATCACAAAAGATATTTTTCATTTTCAGATGGGAGAATTGTATATCTTTATTCAATGTAATATTATATTATTTGAAGTTCAGAATTATTGTATTAAAAGCTTATGCAAGAATTTTAGCAGTAAACCCCATATTTCTCTCATTGGAGATATTTTGCTATACATCAGTTCCAGCAGAAAGATTAATAGGAGCGGTATCATTAAATTACTTGAATACACAGAATATTCATGATACATATTGCACGATAATTTGGCTCTGAAAAGCCACACCACAGATAATTATCTTGAGCACTCCGACACTAAGAAGATGCAAAAATTCACAGCAAAAATTCCATCCAGGAGCAAGTAGCTGAATTTATTACATGTATCTCAGATCCTAATTTTTAATAGTTAATTGATTCAGTCCCATATAGTACTTTGAAGGGCAGCTGATGAAAATTACTTTGGAGCAGAAGGTATTTGTCTTTGGGAGACCTTAATGAACCTAAGGCTTCTTCAGTTTGGAGAAGCACAGCTTTGCCCAGGATAGGTATGGTAGCAGATGATTACTGAAGCAGAACATCTTTGGTTGCATGGTATTGTGCACCACCTATTTTCCTTTTTTCTATCTCCCTGTTGCAAGGAACTTGCTCACTCTAATATATCACTGGGTTGCATGATGTGCCTTCCAGCATCCAGCAAGGTACAAACCCAGGTAAAATTGCTCTTTCCCCTTTTACTCACACTAAAGGCAGCCATTTGCCCAGCACACCAAAGCAAATAAAACAATTCCTAAAAACTCAGTAGCTGCTGGGCTTTTGAAAGAAAATAATTGTGAAGGAAAAGTATTTCCTTCCAGGCTCTGAGGAGAGAGAGACCGAAGAATGGCTCCAGTGTACAATGAGGATTTGCCTTGAGCAGCATCCAAATGCCAGTATTTCACCAGAAGTGCAAGTCTTTTCTGCACCTTGAGTCAAACCAGAGTCTAATTGTTAAAGCAGATGTTTGTATTAGGACACGTGGCATCACACCCTGCAAAAGTAAGGGGGCTCCATAGCCTCCACCCTGCTCAGAGAGCAGCACCAGCAGTACTCTACTAAGCTGTATGCAGAATGATGTCATTTACGCCCTCCTAAGGAGGGTTTTCACAGGATTTCCTCCCCATGTTAGTTTTAATTCTGTGACATGGATTAGGAGTAAAGCTGAAGCTCTGCAATCCCTTTAGCCCATTACTTCCCAGCTTCTCAAGACCCACTGTCAGTAAACGATAGATGGGTTCAGGTTTATGTCTTTAGCTCTCTGTCCTCTGAAGTGCAGGGGAGTGTTTGCATGGGTTTTGTGTAGCTATCCTTAGCCAAACCTCAGTGTTCAACCTGGTTAATCCTCATGACTTCTCTGTGCACACATAATCCAAACAGCCATCTTTCCCAATATTTTACTTTCTTATTTTCTGTTTGTATAGCTCCTGTGAGGTTTGCAGGCTGCATCTAGTTCCCTCAGGGAGGTGGCAAAATCACAGCAAATCAGGCTCTTTGCTCTAAAATTTCCCAAAGATCAAAGTTTAGTTATCATTAGAATGTAAATGTCACAATATTATGAAACTGGTGCATCAGAAAAGAACATATCTTCCTCTTTGAAAGTGTTTCTGTGTGATGTGACATTTTGGTAACATTTGAGGTAGGACTTCTCTTTCTTTTTAATGATCTTTCCCTTTCTTTTTTTTTTTTTTTTGGGCCATTATAAGTATGCTGCTCCCACCTGCTAAAATAACATTCAAAATAAAGTATTTCAGGAAATCTTTTCCTTTTTCAAACGGACTCCAACATCCATCTTGTTGTTTTACTTAATGTGTTTTTCAATGCTAGAGAAATTTGAATAAGTTCATGAATATTAAGAAAGCAGGGCTCCTAATCTCTTCATAAATATACTCAAATTATCAATATACCACAGCAAGAGATGGGTTGCTGGGTGTCTGGGAACAGGGGATCCACTTGAGAAAATATTGATGAAGAAACAGAAAACATGAGTTGATGACATGCTACATCTCACACTGGAGGTGTTCTATGCCGGTCAGGATTGAAGCATCTCATAAAAGCAGACATTAAAGTCCTTAGACTAATGGGACAGAGATTTCCAAAGATGTATTGCATAAAGCATTGACTGTAGAAACCATGTAGTGATTATATCAGGTAATGTTGGTACATCGGGTGATTACTTTAAGCCAACAGCCTGAAAATATTCATCCCCACAGCAGCCAAGTTTAATAAATTATTAGTGATGTTAGTCAGCTCAGCCTGAAATAAGCATTTATTATTAGCATTATTTTATCTCAGGGACCTGGAGACACTGGTCAGCCAGTCAGTTCTGGGCTGCAGATGGATATCCCACCTGCCAGTCCCTCCATGGTGCTGTGGGTCAGCCTCCAAAGCACAGGCAGATACCTCTCATCTAGCATGGCCTTCATGTGTGCAGGGAGAGGTAGGAGCAGCTCCTACTACTTTCTAGTGCATTAAATTCAAGTTAATAATTTTAAACTAGTGCACTTCTCCAGCCGCAATAAATATGAAAGCAAAACTGGTGAAAGTCAGTGAAATGACTTTTCAAGCAGAAGCTGAGGGATGATGTTCTTTTTCCATAAGCATTAAAAACCACCTGTATTTTAAATTATACATTTTTGAAGATCAAAATTTGCAACTGTTGAATCTTGGCCTGTAAGTTTTAGTGGAGTTATCCCTGAAGGATCCTAATTCCCTGATGCCTTGGAGGGGCCACCTGAAAACAGAGGCTAGACAAAATTAAGAGAATGAAAGCAGGTATTTATCGAAGGGCCTTCAAAGGTACACCTTGGGCAGTCAAAAGCTTCCGAGAGGCTACACCCAAGATGGATGCTGGGTCATGGGTTTTTCACACTTTTATAAGTTTGGTGCAGTTGCATATCGGGGTTAATTATCCAATTACAATTTCAGGTAATGATGTCATTCCCCCAAGTTTGTTCCCCCTTTCTAGAAGTTTAGTTTACATATTTCGGGGCCTGGGACAACAGGGTGTCCATGAGTTCAGGCCCAGAGAGGGTTTGTTATGTCTAACCAGAATGGGAGAACAGTAGCTAAGAGGCTGGGGAGTTTTAGAGATACACACTAAAGCAGGATCTGAAAAAATATAAAAGCTAAATCCTAAGGAATCATCAGGACAAAACTCCTGAAGACCAACAGCACATTTTGGTTTTTAA
The DNA here is from genome assembly GCA_013399875.1 of Gymnorhina tibicen. Lineage (NCBI taxonomy): Eukaryota > Metazoa > Chordata > Aves > Passeriformes > Artamidae > Gymnorhina > Gymnorhina tibicen. Next base: position 947,096 of record VXAZ01004525.1, read on the forward strand.
CTTTACCACTCAGAGACTCCTGCAAGTCAGGAGACAGTCTGTAGCTGTTTTAATACAAAAATCTTTAATGGCACTGCTAGTGGCCATTAAAGAGAAATTTATTAGAGTGGATCTTGTAAAAAAGAAAACAAGTCCAGACTATATTTATTTGCACATTTTGGCTTGGACATCTTAAGGAATACTTGCACACTTAGCTAGCTTAGGTGTTTGGTTGTTTTGTTTTGGTTTTTTTCATTATAGTGAAGCCAGAATTACACCCTGTAACAACTCTGGTAAAACTTGGAAAGGAAACATATATTCTAAGAGTTTTAACTTGGCTTGCCTTATTTTCCCTTTTTTAAAATAGCGTTTTTCAGATTATGCTTATATTTCTAGGGGTTTTTTCCCCGTCTGTAGATAAACACTATCAGCTTACACCATCATATCATTGTTAGTGTGCAGCAGGCTACTTAAGTAAATTCTGTTGTTCAGCCTCTATTGTTACAAACCCATTTTTGTTTTAATATGACTAAATTGGTGTGGAAAGGTAGGAATAGTGCCTGTTATTGCAATGCCGTAAATACATTGCATATGGAAAACCTAAGTGATAAAGAGCTTAATTAACTGTGATTTATATTGATCTATATGATCATAAAATCACCAGAGTTTGGAGCAACCTAATTTGTTTTTAGTAAGTGTTGCCTGAAAGACTAATAATTACAGTCATAAACCAATTACTGAAGTAAAGCATAGTAAATTTAAAAACAAAAGCAGTCACAAGATATTTCATTAGGAAGCCCACTAAGTTAAAACAAAAGTTAATTTATGTTTATATGACACTGGAACTGCAGTAGCACCTGTAACAGGTGAATTTTCAAGTAGTTTCCCACTCTAAACTCACATTTTTGAGGTTTCCAGAAATATTTATGGTTTGGCTCAACATTTGTAAGCATAGTTGAAAGATGTCTTGTTGATTTAAGTGGACACTGTTAATATTATTTCTGTGCTGTGTGTAGGTAAGAAACCCTGAGTAGACCCAGAATTTGGCAGGCTGGGGTGAGGCCACAGTGAAGGACTCTGGAGAGCAAGTTTGTGGATTAGTAGAGCAAGAGTCGCCCTTGGCAAAGCCAACAATTGTTGACTGATATATGAACTGGACAAGTAAGAAGCAAAATCATTATTTTCACTCTTTCAAGTCAAATAGAGTTCAGCAGGAATAAGCCAACATGAAGAGGTCAGGGTGTCTGAGAAATGGTGGGAGCCCCACAGTAACTGGACTCTTATACACATATACCACTGTGTTTCATCTCTTTTCTGCTGAAAATAACTTCTTTTTTAATTAACATATTTCTAAGGAATCTGAGAGGAAGTTTAAAGTGTGATGGCAAAAGGAAAATGAAGACACAGCTGTACTAAAATTTCCTCTGTGGTGGCATTTCATGGTTATAAGAATCAGTTGCTAGAGTGGACTCTAAGTTCTTCTGAAAGCTTGTGCTCCAGGCATCATGACACTGGGGCTCCATTTCTGAGGGAACGGAAGAGAAAAGGAAGTTACGAGGAGAAAGTAACAACTCCATGTGGTGAATGGTGATTGATGAACACTGTGGCTGTCTTTATGTGATCTCTGAAGACAACGCTGAGGGTTACAGATCTGTAACCCTCACAAGTTCCCACAAGTGTATCAGTAGGGTTCCCTCATTAAAATCTGGCAACGTCTTACAACAATAACTCATTGAAAGAGAGAATTATAAAACATTACTGTAACAGATCATCAATCTCGGGAACTGCAATTGCTTAAGAGCTTTGAAGAACCGTGGCTCTTTTTTAACAGATAAAAGAATTAGCAAAATCTGAAAATGGAGCAAAATTGTTTTGGTTATGCCAGAGCAAGCAAAGAGCCTGTCAGCTGCTGCACACTCTAACACAGCAAAGTGCCTGGTCAGAATGATGTCTGGTGATGTTAACCATCAGCTAATACAAGGCCAAGTGTATTGAAGGGACAGTGTACAGCTGGGTACTAAGCTAGGTGTAAATATTCCAGAAAAAGGGGGTCCTAATAAGGATTGGAATGTGCAGGTGACCCAGGGCAGCTGCTGATGCCATCACTCCCCAACCCCATTCTGTCACTGGGATCTAGGTTAGCCTTAACACTTTGAGTAATGTGTTGCTTTTTTCCTGTTGTTCTGTGAATTGGATCATTGCAGCTGAAGTGGGTTAGGGAGAAATGGCACGTGGTGTTGTGCTAACAGGTCTGGTGACTTTCTGCCTTGTGAATGGCAGGAAGGGGCAAGGCTCTGGTCAGGGGTAACTTCAGACATGGCCTGCGAAGCTCAGCCATCGCTCCAACACGTGCAAAGGCTGCCCAAAACCAAGAGAATACCATTAACACTACATCCATGGTGCATGCAGGGTTATCTTGGCTATGCTAGTCACTTCTGCTAGGACACCTTGGAATGGGTAGGATGAAAATCCCTTCATCTGACAGCTGTTTGGTGTACCCAAGAAAAAGTTAAAGGCAGACACACTCACAGTCTCTGTGCAGTGAGCAAAGCTGTGGTAGTGGGTTCTTCAGCCTGGCCTGGCAAATGTACAGGACAACCTCAGGGCTGCTCTTTGAATCTGGACAAATTCAGACTGCAAAGGAGATTACAATTTATCTAAGCAGAGGGTTATTAACCACTGAAATTATTTAGTAAAAGCTGTTGTGGGTTCCCCATCACTGCCTTTGTTCAAATCAAAGTAAGATTTCTCAACTGAAATACAGTGTAATTCAAAGGGGAAATAATTCATGTCTGATTATAATTGGTGTTCTAGAGAAAGTCAGGCAAAACAATTAAAGTGATCTCATCTGGCCTAAAAATTGATGAGTCTGTTTAAAAGGAAAAAAACCCAAACCAAACATAACAAAACTGACTCAGGAGGAATTAAATTCTAGAGACCGCATTTCACAACAGCATATCGCTTTCTATTAGCACAAATCTGTACCTTGGGTGATAGTGCTGCATTTCTCAAAAACACTGGTTAAGGAGACAAGCTACTTTTTAAAGGAAGTTGCAATTGTAATTCTTGGGTGAAATCAGAGCCTCAGTGACAGAAATGACAGGAGTTTCATTTCTACAGGAGGTCAGAATTTTATCTGCTTTTTCCCTCCTTTCACAGCCATAAGTGTGTCTCATTCTGCAGGATTTTATACAAGGATACAGGGGATTTTCTGCTCCACAACTTATGGTATTTCTTTTGGAAATGAAGAAAACCCAGCACACACTGGCTGAGTGGCTGGTTTTGATCTGATGCTGTCTTGAAGTCAAGGATTAGATGAACAGAGGAATGTCACTGATATTTTTCAGCTACAGAGGGTTGCAGTTATATCGGCATGGAATCCTCAGAAATAACGATCTGGTGGTTTTTATAGTTTATTGTTAGGAAGGTCTCAAAATCAGAGTGAAAATGCAGAGTACATGAAAAGAATCACTGCTAGCAGCCCAGAAATTTAACTACAAATGAAAACATATATGACACATTTTAAACACATTGAAAGAAAACTGATTGGGTGAAGGAGTTAACAGATAAAGTTTCCAAAACAAAGGAAAGACAACAACCCTCACTGGAGCAAGGTTACAGTATGCTTACTGTGCAGAAGAGGTAAATATTGGGTCCTCAACGTAAAGCCTGCTGCATTTTGATACACTGAAGTCTTATCTCTGTGCACATATTGAATTGTCAGAGACATTCCACTTGGTGTCTGAGGACCCCAAAGAAGCCTCCCGTTCAGAGTCAGACCAGGGCTGACTGCCAAGCTGAAATGCAGCATTGTGTTTCTCATGTTCACATTCTGAGGTGGCACTTTGTTTGAGAAGGCAGTCAACCCAGTTCCAGCTCTCAGTGGTTGCCAACTCGCAGCTGTTTTGCAATCTGAAACCTAATGTGCATAAAGAAAAATCTGTGGCCTCTGTTTATTTAGATTTCAGTGGTTTACATGTGACAAATGTACATATTTTACAATATTTAGTATGAGCACGGACCCTTTTTCTGTAGTGTGAACACTCTTGGAGAGCCTAAGAAAAGGAGGTTTTATTCCTACATTTTCCTACACAGAACACATCTCTATGTTTTTCAGATTTTCTCTTGGAAAGAACTGGGAAAAGGAGGGGCTGTAACTGCTATAAATGCCTACTTCACCTTACAGATTAGCCTGAAACAACAGCTGGCAGTTGTGCTGACAAAAGCAACCCTGTCTCAGGAAAGAGTTCTCTCCAGAAAACATTGAGATCTCAAAATTCAGTTTTCAAATGATTTTGAAATCTCACAAAGAGCAGAAAACACAAGCCTTTGTGGTGCAGAAGAGCAGGGTCTCAGAGCAGAGGTGACTTGACCATGGGACGTATTGATTTTGATGTCTGTGAATTCTCCAGGCCCCAAAGATCACCCAGTTTAGACATGAGTTGCTTCATGCCAGATGCGAGCTGGTATGTCAGAGGACACCAGTGGCTTCACTGCCCATCACCAGTTGTGATATCATGTTGTGAAAATACCTTCACACAGTGCCATGTGTATGCTCTTACAGAGCACATTAAACAATTCATGGTGGTGCAAGCGCTGCTCATGTTTTTTGAAGGAGACTTGCCTTTGGGAAGTGGGGAAAAGAGAACTTGGTAAAGCAGCTGCCATCTTAGAGCCTAAACCTCTTCATTTTAGAGATGGAGCCAACTCCACTTGTGAGCAGCAGCCCCTGAGCAGTGGGCTGGGACAGCAGTGGGGCAGGCTGAGGGCAGCATCAGTGCCCTTCCACTCCATAAAGACCACAAATCCCTGGGAGCAGAGATTTATTGCACTTTTGTGACTCACTTGTCAATCAAATTCTTTGCTAGAAATAATGCAGAACTGTTTCAACTGAATTATTTGGAGTTCCTCTAACTTGAAGGTAGCTTTTTTATTTCCCCTGTTCCACATAAAATTTTCTCAATGTCAGTTCTATTATGCACTTTTGAAAAATAAGCAGAGCTCAAAATGAGTTATTTCTTGTGGGAAAACGGTCTGTTGGGAACACATTACACATTCCATTTACTAATCAGAATCTTCTGATAATTTTTACTGTGCATTGCAAATGCAGGCAGCCCGCATTACATCTGCAGTGCTCAGATAGACTGGAACTGCTCCAAACTGCTCCTCAAAAATTTATTTTTAAAATTTTCCATGAACTTACTGTTCCTTCAGCCTGGTCACAAATGCATATTTATGCAATGGACTAACTACATGCATGCAATAGTTTAGCAGAGTTACATGTACCATAGCGTTAAAAAATAGACTGTCCCTCAAAGAATGTAGAAACTGTTGCCTAAAGAAATAAATGCTTCAACCTGAGGAAGCTGGAAGACTGAAAACATCAGCAAGGAAGATAAATGGCCTCAGCTTACAGTAAAATAAAGCAACAGGAAAACTAAAATTTTAGTGATATGCATCATGAAACAGTTTCCTATGGCTGGTCATAAATAAAGTTGAGACCCAGGTTGTTGTCAGAAAAATTTCAAGGATGAGCCAAACAGCTGCAGCCCTGGCTTCTGGTTTCAGCACTTAGCACCAGAATACAAAGGTCCAGGAGAAAGGATGTTCAGCTCCTGAGTAGCTGGTGTGGAAACATAGGGCTGTGAAAGAAACAGCAGTGGTGAAATACAGGGCAAACACAGAGGCAAGAAGCATTGCTCTACAGAATACTTCTCTACCTTCCTACACCATGGTGGGAAGGGACACGTGAGCCAGTGAGCTCCTGAGTGTGTCATTTCTCCCCACACCTACTAAATCACTGTAGAAATGCTGCTTATTTTGCAGCAGCAAAAATGTGGTGGCGTGCAGGGCAGGACTGAAAAAAGTTGCAATTTGTTTTCAGCAGAAGCTCTGAGGGTGTCTGGATTTAGCATCTTGTTCAACAAGGCGGGTAATTCCTTTCCAAAACCTTTAAAGGATGCAGGTCCTGCCTCCACTGTTGCAGTGCCTCCCCCAAAGGGGGCGGTTTCGGAAGGGAACCAACTGAGAAAAATTTCCTGGACTCCTGGACCTTTCTATCGCTCTCATCTCTGCTGTGTTTCACTCCTAAGAGTACAAAGACCTCCAGTATTCTTATCTTGGCATTCCCCACTTAGGGGAATGAGAGAAGCATTACAAATGAGTCTGTAGGGATGTATCGTGAGAGCAGTAATAAAAACTAAAAAGCCGGCACCAGCGGCCGTGGCCAGTCAGATCCTTTGGGAGCCCCGGGCAGTGAAACTGTTCCACATCCCTGCTCTGAAATGCCTGGCATTTAAACCTGGTGACAAGCTCTGCTCCTGCAGACTCTTCAAGAGGAAGATCTTATGGTCAGACTGTCACAGTTAACGTTATTTTCAGATCACATTTCTGTTCCCCCATCTACCCTCCTGCAGTCCATGTGCTAAAGCAGCCGTCTCTCCCCTCGCTGTCCCCCCATACCAGACAGGACATGATCAGGATACACTAACACCAAGGTTGCTCTAGAAATTCATGCTCTCTTTCCTGCTTTCTTGTTTAATGGTTTTAAAGACAGCAAGTCTATCTATATTTTTGGAGCCTAACAACTTACTTGTAGCTGTTGAGAAAGATGTGCAATAGTCAGCATAAGTCAGGAAAATTGTCTCAATGTTTTATTTTTAATAATATTTTTCTGAAGAGGTTCATCTTCATAACCCAGCTACTCATAACCTACTCACAACCCCATATAATTATCTACATGTCCTGCTCTCATCTGGCCCAGTAAAAAAAAAGGTGCTGTGTGTCAATAGCTGCCAGGGGTTCATATTGAACTACTCCTCTAACTTAATAAAAAAAAAAATAAAACAAACCACCACTATTCACAAACACATTAAGCCAATGGATTAGATTTACTGTGTATTATGAGGCTATAAATTATTCTTAAAAATACTGTACTAAAACATAATTAATTGCCTAATTAATTATGTCTAGCGGCATGGCTTTGTAGACCTAATCCCTCCTTCCAGTGCACTCAGTCTTCCCCATGGCTGGCATGCTGTGCTGCATCACGGAAGGAGCTTATGCAGCTGCAGGACTTCACTGCCCCTGAAATCACACGTGTTCTGCCCTTCAGTAAGCCCATCAGACCACTGACTTTTGCCCAGTGTCTACTGAATCTGAGTGCTCTGCCAAGATTTCAACCATAGGAAATGCCATTTTTTGCTCAGCAAAACATGGTCAGGAAACCCCTTGCCATAAGCTTTCAACACATTCCACGATTCCATGGCATTACACATCTGTTCACTCAGCAGCCCCCTGAACACAGCATGACCCTGAGCATCAGCTCTGTGTAGAACCAGTGTGGGAATGAGCCCAGGACAAAAATCTTCAATCCCACACCACAGCTGCCTTTGGGTATCAAAGCATCCACGTCTCTGAGCTATGACAGCACGTGAATGTCTTGCATATGGTGGGGGAATTGCCAGAACAGGGCCCTGAAGAGCTCTGCTTGCTTGGTCTTCTGTAGCAGAGCTGGAAATAGGACAGCCACAGGAGAAGTGCACACTTTTCCATGGTGACCTCCAGGGAGCAGGGTCCATCCTGAAAACTTCAGAAATTATCTCTCAAATAAATAAACTCTCATAAAGATTTTTGATATCACAGCTGACTACATAAATGTGGTTTGAAGTAGGGTAAATTTGTTTTCAAATAGCACTGGTCATACACTGATCCTGTAGGACCTCGTTGGTGGTTAGAGATGAGCAGCAGGGGCACCCCTGAGACTTGACATGAATATTCATGATGGCTCATTAATTTGCAGGTTTTCCATAATCTGGTCATTAGCTGTTCAGTAAAAATTCAGAAAACAAATGATAACGTGTGCTACTTATGTGTAGAGACACACCCTGTGCTGGGTAGGTAGGTCCCGACCTTCTCCTCACACCAGTACTAGCGGTCTGTGCTTCACCAAACCTCTTCTTTGCCTCATCTCTGCAAGGTTTCAGTCCTCCCAGGGCTTCTAGCTGCAGTGTCTGCAGGGATTTCCCCCTTGTACTTTTTGAGCAGACAGAATAATAGATGAGAAAGTGGTAGAAACCTAGTGCATGATATTCACAATACAGAGAAAGAAACCCCATCCACCGCCAAATAGGCCAAAATATCAAGTTCTCACAGTGGGTGAAATGCTGCCTGTCCCACTAAAGAGCAGTAGTAAAATTCCCATTGACTTCATTGGGGCCAGAATTTCGGTATTCATTTTTCCATGGTCTTCCCAGATGAAGCATCCAGACAGGTTTTAAGATTTCCTTATGCTAGACAGGTTTTAAGGTTTCCTGTGGGCAAAACGCAGAATCATGGAATGATTTGGGTTAGAAGAGACCTTTAAAGGCCATCTCGTCCAATCCCCCCGCAATGAGCACGGACATCCTCAACTAGACCGGGTTGCTCACAGCCCAATCCAACCTGACCTTGAATGTTTCCAGGGATGGGGCATTGACCACCTCTCTGGACAACCGTTTTACCACACTCATAGCAAAAAATTTCTTCCAAATATCTAGTCTGACTACTTTCTTCCAGCTTAAACCCATTATACCTTGTCCTATTGCTACAGGTCCTGTGATATATTTTTGCACTTCTATAGCTACACACACGCACACACAGACACACTTTATTAGCATCTTTGGCTCTCTTTGACTGTACAGCATTTCAGAGGAAAAAAACCACTAAACCAGCAATTTCATCATGAAAAAACAGCACAAAAATCGTTTTACACTATGGATCCATGCCTGTTCTCTACCTCCTGACTTCAATACCAGAGAATATATGTACTGATACAAACCTTCTATTTCTACTCAGTGTGTACGAGAGGCTTTGTAAAGCCTTGTTGGTTGAACACAATACAAACAAAACCATGGGAAACTGAAAGCACTTTGACAGCTCTTTGTTCAGAGTCATTAAACACAAAACAACCACTGAATCTCTTAGGTTGGAAAAGACCTTTAAGATTACCAAGTGCAGCCATTAACTCAGCACTGCCAAGTTCACCACATGTGAACAAAAACCCATGTCCCTGAGTGCCACATGTACATGTCTTTTAAATACTTCCGGGGGGGTGACTCTACAATCCAATACTTTTCCCCCTTATTCTGTCACTTTTTATTTAGAAGAGACTAACTCCCACCTGGCTACACCCTCCTTTCAGGTAGTCATAGAGAACAATAAGGTCTCCCCCGAGCCTCCTTTTCTCCACGTTAAACAACCCCAGCTCCCTCAGCTGCTCCTCACAGTACTTGTGCTCTAGAGCCTTCACCAGCTCCGTTGCCCTTCTCTGGAAACGCTCCAGCACCTCAGTGTCTGTCTTGCAGCAAATACACCAGGTGGACACAAGCCCATAAGCTTGCAGAAAGTATTTTCAGATGGGATGAGTGAGTTTTGTGCCAGATACGTGTAAGCTGATATGCTCCGAGGTATGCAAAACATGAATGAGGAAAATCAAGCCTTTGCCAAAACCTAATACTGTAATTTTCATGCAGACACATTAACCTATACTTCTCAGTCTTATTTGCAGGACAACAGTAGTAAAAGTAAGAGTATGTTAATTTTCTATTGCCCCCTACAATCAATTTAAAATAAAGAACAAAACCACCACCATCCAAAATTTTAGTAAAATAAAGTTCACATTCAGCTAAGCACCCTTTTATCCTGTTATTTAAGTCACTCCAAATCACCATTGGTACATTTCTAAATGCTGTGTGCTGAGAGTAGCAAAGCTTTTACAGTTCAGAATGGCAAGACAGACTTCATAAAAGATTAATATACTTGAAAAGCAGGTCATTTATTAAAAGATCTTTTAAAAGCTTCCTTTCTTAAAAAGCAAAACTATCTGCCCACCTCCACATCTTGTCTGAAAGCATTTGCATACACAGCTGTTCTCCAAATTTCAACCCTGTTCCTTTTTTCGTCTTCATGTTTTAAGACATGAATAGCAGGTATTTAGCGAAACAGTAGCAGGCTTCAGCAAGTGCCTTCTGCTTCCACACACTGATTTATCCTGTTTCTCAGACACCCTTTTCTCATACACAGGATTGAAGTCTCAGACCTTCAGCCCCAGGGCTGCATGAGATGGCAGTTTGGGGACTTCAGCTTCTAAACCTTCTCTTACCACAGCTGAAAGGTTTCCACAATAGCCAGGGTGAGGACAGGCTTTGTCTCTCCTGCATCTTCCACTGTCCTTTTGTTTTACAAATTCTTTTAGGCAGTGCTCTCTGAGCTCTGGCTGCCTGAGAACTGTGCATGTCTGGATGCCAAAGGTGCAAGACGCACAGGTACCCTGTTACCAAACAGCAGAAGGCAAAACAATAAATATTTCTTGGATAGCATTCTGTTCACTGGAAATTGTACCACCTTTGCACATTGCAGTCCTAAAGCCAGCATTTTATTTGGACACAAAGAAATAGCAGGAGTATGCATTGAGTGAGATATGACAGAGAAAAAAATACAGACAATTTTGGACCAAGAGGTTGATACTTCTGAGATGTGTTTGCTATCCTGTTCTTCACAAGTGTTTTCAATCAGTGTGTCTTCTTGAAGAAGTACCTCTCACTGTTTCATCTTGCCTGAAAATAATATGACAGAAAATTAAAAATAGTCCATTAAAATATTACTATCTTTTCAGGACATGGCAGCTCAACTGTAGCCACAGAGTTACTCTCTTGGGAACAGGCTGTCATAAATACAGTGGTTATAAAAGACAGAACAAGTTGTGGGAAAGTTGCTTTGGAAGGAGGTTAAGCGAGGAGAATATGATGACCTTGGTTGTCAGTTTCAAAGAACAGATGATGTAAAAGTCAGACATCACAAGGGAAGGAACACACAGACAAGAAGAAGGAAGCTGGGAAAATTCAGAAAGGGCGAAACACCAAGAAGGTGGAGATGACTTGCTGTGCCAAAAGAAACAATAATAGCACAGATACTAGCACTTTCTTACTCGTCTTAAGATCATCAGGAAAATTACTTTAAATTTAGAAGAATGACATTCAAGAGATTACTTTTTAGTTCTATAAATGATTATTTTTCATGATTTTTTTTTTTTAAAAGTCACTGCTTATTAGTAATCAGTTTTGATGGGCAGCCACAACCAAGTTCCTAAGTGATCAAATGTAGAATATGCTTGAAGGCTGTTCATACCTACCAGGGCAAGACAGATGGTGCAGTGTAGGTGTCTCCACTTTAGATTGCACTGCAGCCCAAGGGACATCAACTGAATGTTTAGCAATAATATAGTAATTGCAACAAATGGTAGGACTCAGCTATCGATCACCATTTGGGCTTTCAGGGAGAAAAATAAAAGGCATTTATGGGTTAATACTCCTGATTGAAATGTGCTTATTTAGAGGTTCACTTAACAGATGCCATCATCAGGAGATAAAAGTCCTTACACTGAACAGACAATTTTAATGGCCTTTCCCATTAAGCTATGGATGACATATTTCAAAGGGCAGATTACTGGAGTCTTTCTGCTGACAGCAAGGAATGTCAAATGAATTCAGAATATCAGTGAATGTTTAAGCCTTGGTAACAAGGATTTTAATACAGAGCTATCGTATAATTTAGGACAAAACACCTTGACCAATTTATTCTCCTCTATAGCACATTTATATCTGCATTTATATTCATTGCCAAAACAGGCAATAGACCCTTACTGTTCATGGGAACAAAACTCCAGATGCTCTTATATTCTAAGCTTAATGTGTTCAGTTACTGGTGTGGCAGCATTAATCACAAAGAACAAGAGTTTTACAGCCTTGGAAAAATGGAACCTCCCAGATTTGTTTGACTACGCTGCTTAATAAAGTTTCTTATAAACAAATGAGCTCTGAATATAACGTACTAAACATATCATCCCATAATCAATAGGTATCAGGATGACTGTTTTTAAAGTTTAGTTCCCTTCCTGTTCTCCTGAAGACTGTAATTATTCAGCTCTGTACTGCAGAGCTCCATTAAGCACTTTGTTTTTCATTGAATGACTAGAATCAAGTGCGTATGGCCTCCACGGATGGATAAACTGCTGTAAAAAGAGGTAAGTCAGCAATACTGATTGGGTCTGTTGTCTTAGCGTGCCTTTTGATTTTTGAATTACTGCCAAAGCATCATCATTCTGTGTTTACCCTTCAAAAGCTCTCGGTCACTCAGATGGTGCATACACTCACAGCACAGAGCTCTCCCTTGCAGAAACAGTACCCATAAAAAAAAGACAATTTTAGTACTTGTATTTGTTGAATGTAAATTTGTGGCACAGATCCTCTATCTCTCATCTTTCATGACATTGTTACTATATAATATGAACTGACTAAAATATCAGTTTTACTTTGATGCCCATCTCTTACACGTAGATAAATGGTTTATCTCTGTGCAAAGCTGTAGGTAGCTTTCCAAGTGTACTTGGTCACATCATTTTCCTCTTCCTTTCCCTCTCTGGCAAGTCAAATTAAGAGAACCACCATAAACCTCTGTGGTGGTTTCTTTTGTGTGTGTGTATGCGTGTGCACACGAGTTCATACCAGTCACTGAAGACACACTGCATTTTTTGCCACTGCTGGGGCCAGGACTTTCAGCACCGGGCTCAGTACCTGCTTTCACAGGACACCACAGGCTTGCATTTCCCTCCAGAGCCACAACAAGAGCTGTTGTTCAGCTGCGAACACCTGCTGTGCACTTTGTACCTGGGTAAATGCCTGCTGGACACAGCAACAGCATGACCAGAACAGGTCCCTGATGAAGCATTTGAGCTGGTTACAACTCCTTGTGAATTCAGCATTCAGCACTCAGCAATCTCCTAAGGCACAGACAAGTAATGCACTCCTGACATGATAGGATGACCTGTCTGCAAAGGCAGATAATATATAATATTATATTATACATCATGGTTATTCCCATTTGAATACAAAACCAATCAGACATCAATGATTTGGGTTTTATGCAAACATACAGGTAATAACAAGACTATAAATAATTAAATACTATCTGCATAAATGGCAATAAAGCGACAAATGAAGGCAATTGTCACCTGCTTGTTCAAAGCCGTGTGGACATTTTGAAATCCCCTGGTTTCTATTACTGCAATCTCACCAGAGTTGCAAGTTCAGCTGCCTGTGAAGGTGTAGGTCCTGTAAAATCTTATTCATGTGCACACTGTAGGAAGCAGGGATAGCGAAGGCAGAGCATGTGCTCTTTCAAAGGTGCTGCCTAAGATCTTGGGTGAGGAAATGCCCTCTTACAAATAGCCCACAACCCCTTGCAGGATTAAAAGGAAATGATTTTGATTTCTCAAGAGCTATGGCTTCCCAGCAAACCTTGGGAAACAAGTTCAGAATATTAGCATATATTCTAATCCATTTTCTAGTTACAAAGGCTTCTTTATTACTGTTTTTGGCTGACAACACTTGAGATAGCATGTTTATCATCATTCTTTAAACACTTGAGAGAGAACAATATAAGTGCATTTTTTATTTCAGTTTTAACTTCTTTATTTCATTGCTGTACAGCTGCATTACACTTGGCTTTAATCCCTCAAGCATTATTTTCCTTGGCAAAATAGTCACTGAACTGAGTAGAACTTACTATTGGAAAAATATGCTTGAAAAACCAGTGTGATGTCAATGCCAACTGAAACCCATGGAGCTTAAAATGTCACAAATGTGCCTGTAGCTGAAATACAGAGCTCCTCAATTTTTTTTGTCTGAGCTAGGAATGTTGTAAGTCTTAGGTTGTGAAGTCAACTGTTAAAATCATAGAGTAGCCTCCTGAAGCTGAATATGTGCTGAAACTGAATGTGTGCTTCCCCCCCCCATGAACAACCATTTAGAGAACAATTATATAAAACTGGATGTAGGATAATTCCATAGGAAACAAATGGCTGCATGGCTCCACTTCCAGTCTTGCCTGCATTAACTGTAGCTATCTGTAAGAAGTTGGGCTACAGGCTTCTCAGAGAAAAGATAGAACCCGACTTTGTAAAACATCTTTAATATTCAAATATATAAATAAGCACTACTGAAGAATAATTCAGAAGACTGCGGTGATTCATTACGAACAGATGCTATAAATGGGAACAGTAACATTGCTAGGTAAGGAAGAAGCAAGCTATTTTAGGAGTCTTGAAAATCTCTTCTAGTTCTTCAGACAGATCATGCTGCTATAGTTATTTTATAAAAAATTATATTCTGAAAAGCACTTTAGTAAAAGAAACCTTTTACTGGAACTATTATTTAACCAAGACCTTCTACAGCACTAAAACACACTGCAATTGAGTTCCTGATATAGTTTTAAGAATGGGAGGGGTGAAAATAAGAACAATAAAACCCTACCATACCTGCACCAGGAGCTATTTATTAGCATAACACTCTTCCTTTTAAAGATTTCGTAACAACAGAAGTATATACAAAGTCTTACAGCATTTACACAATAAAAAAGTTTCCTATTAGCTGATGTAGTATAAGGTAGTGCTGCAATTTACTTCAAAGCATGTATACCATAATAATGAAGCAGACCACTGTACTTTCAACTTCTCCACTATCACACCACCACTGCCAGTTGAAATGACAGTTAATTAAACCACTGGGAAGACACAGATTGTTGAAAGATTTTTAACAGGTTGATTTGCAGCACTAACCATCTTAAGGAGGAAAAAAAAAAGAAAAGAAAAGCTACATACTGTCATGTTTCTACACTTTCATAGAGCTGGAACAAACTTTCACAGCCTTAGATATAACATATGCAAGACAATATAATCACATTTTTTCAGATAATAGTTCAGCTACTGAGTTTATTTACTTCTGAATAGGAGGCGTTATATTGATATGGCTGTGTGTTTCCATATTTGTTCATTAACTGTCCAAATAGGTCTACAAAAAAAATTAAGACAGCATGGAGTTTGTAGTCATGATGTGTTTTGACTAATAAAGGCATTCAATATCAGCTATAGGATCTAATTATTCCTGTCAAAAGTTTAAGACCAGGAATCTTTGAGTAAAAATCACAAAATCCTGCACCTGCGCTGTTTTCATCTGTTGACTCCAACCTTCTTTAAGCTTTTCCAACTGGGATAATACAAAATCATTAAAATGCTTACACCAACCCAAATGCAAGACTCATTTAGTTTATGAGAGGTCAAGCAGATTCACTAGACTACTTCTGCTGTAAAACAGAGGGAGATTACTTAGGAAAAAGAAACTTTTACTGAACAGTGCCTTACTACAAGTAGGGATATACAGTTTAACAACGATACATAATTTAAGAACATCGCATTCTTTGCCTTTTAGAAACAGCTTTCGTGTGCCAATAATGCACTTTCTACAAGAGATAAGGCTGCTTTGCCTATCGTCGTATGCCTAAACCTCTTATTTTGGCCAATTTCACTTTTCTTTCCCCCAAAGGGATTCTGTTTCAACTTAGAAACGAGTAACGTCAGTTGACAATATCTGTATTAAGACAAAAAGTGACATATATAAAATCCACAAGGAACCACATAAATACCAAAGAAGTCATATAACCTTTCCATGTAAACACTTTGATTATACTGAAGCCCTAATCAGATTCTTGTCTTAAACTTTTGGCAGATAATGTGTATGCTCAGCCAGGCTTTGTAGTTAGTTATTGTTCAAGTGGAAGCCAGGTCAGCTCACATGTTGACAGGCATGCAACTTGGAAACATTGCACAACAAGCAACACAAAGAGATTTGAGAAGGGTACAAGACTTCAAGTAGACTTCACAACCCTTCACAAACTGAATATTCACAGACAAAGATACAGTCCTTGCTTTTTTCTACGGTGGATTTCTCTCTCACACATGGGACACTTTCTGTGACTCTCTAGCTTGCTTGATGCTATATAACCACTTGATGATTCTGGCATTCCTTTCAATGGCAGAAATGCCATATGGCACACGGTCATTGGCACTGTCATCATTTCTAAGGTCACTGTTGCTGTCCTGAGACTGTTCACAGTCTGAGCTAATCATGCTTGCACTGCGAAAGTTGAGGGATATAATATCAGAGTTAGCCCTTGCAAAGTTTTCCATCCCGAGGTTTTCAAGCTCTTCAGGATCCAGTCCGCAGTAGTTAAAGAATCGTTCAACATCTGCGTCAACGCGAAAGTATCTGTCGCTTAAGTCTGATTTTGATCGCTGTAGGGAGGGTCTTCTACTAACTCCACATCCAGACTCGACTGCCTCAATCTCTGGGGATTTCAGGGTGGCAATGGCAGCGATTTTGGGCTTTGGAGGCAGAGGTGGGGCTGAACTACTGCAGGGTATTGCTTTTAAGGGCTTTGCACTAGTTACTTTCCTAATGTCTGAAGAGCTGTGAGAGACATGCAAGAAAGTCTCTGCTGACTGATCTAGAAGCCTTCTGCTGACATTGGAGCTGCTCTCCTGTGGGCTGCTACGGCCCTGCGTGGGGTAAACCTTCAAGGATTCGGCGAACGAGTGTCGGTTCAGCTCTGTTGAATCGGCTCTGTGGGGCGGCCAGTTTCGGGGACCGTGCTTATGCCCTGAACCTGAGCTGGAGCCTTCAGAGCTGTTGATGATGTTCTTCAAAATCTCAAGTTTCAGATTTTCTCTCTGGACTCCACTCTCAGTCTTTGCATTGTTGCTGAAGACTTTCAAGGTGGGGCTCCCCAGCGCTCGCTTGGCCGCGGGACAGACCGGCGGCTTCGCCAGCACCGCCGGCTTCACAGGCTCCTGCTTGGCATTGATGACCTCCTGGCTCTTGACATATTTCGCCTTGTCGGCTTCAAGCCTCTCCACTGCACTCAGTCTTTTTGGATTAGGCTCTGCCTGCCTGCGAAAATAGTCAGGTCCTTTGTTCAGGATGCGGAGAGGAACAGCAGATGTGAAAGTCACGGCAGGGCTGACCGGCTTCACCATGCTACCTGTCGGTAGTGTTTCTGTAGGCATGTTTGGTGGTCTTTCCCCCGCAGCCGTTTTGGATTCTTCTCTGGGATCTCCTAAATGCACGGTGCAGAAACATGTACATTAAGCACAATGAATAGCCGATGAATCCTGGGATCTGAGCGTTAGCAGCAGTGCCTCATCTCACAGCTCATTAAATAACACTGCGTTTCTCTTTTAAAGGCAGCCTTTGTAGGGCAAGGGCACCCGACACAAGTCCGTATTAGTCTGCTCCGCTGACTCCTTTCTTCTCGCTGAAAGATGTGGGAGTCTCGCCGTCCCCTCTGCGCTCCGCGAGCGGCAGCGATCTGAAACGCAGAATAACCAACCACACGTTAGCGGGAGCGCCTGACATCAGAGCGATAGCAACAGCCGCCTCCCGGCCCTCCACTCCCACCGCCGCCCGGGATGCTGCCGCGGGTGGCACAGGGAAGCAGCGCCCAGGGTGCTCCTGCCCCGCTCTTGCCCAGCACCCCTCTGCATCTTACAAGACATGTATTGCTTGATATTTACACTCTGAGCTTGGATTTAACGAAATTACATTGGGAAATTAAAAAAAAAACCCAAAATCCGAAAGAATTAGGCCCCACCACAATACAGCCATATATTTCTAGAGGGAGAAAGGGAAGCAGCAGAATGAGACAATTCAGAGACTTAGACCCACCCATCTGCCAGCAAAAGAGAACTTCATATTCATATACTTGGCTTTGTTAAGTTGGATTGTGAACATATTTTATCTCTAAACCCCAAACATTTTTCTCTTTATAGGAAACATACTGTATAAATCTCAGCAATTAAGTGTACTTTCCTTATTCATTGAATTGTCCAGAAAACAATCTGGTCTAAAAAGCAGGGAGCAAACAGAAACATGCAGTATTTCAAGTGCAGTGCAAATCTTTCATTGTTAATCTAATTAAAAAATCAACAAATAAAAACAGGAGATGTCACTAAATCCACCAATTCCAGCTCCAAGTCTGTTTGAACATTAGCACCCATAGTGCCGGTGTCCCAGCAATAAAAAAAGGCTTTCAAAGCTCTCATGATCACCTTACAGGCTTAACAGAACAACAAAAAATGGCTTTGGTTTTTTATGTAAGATTTTGGGAACATGCAAAAACATTCTGACTGGCTTTGAAAAAAAAAGAACTTGTCTTCAACATGTAGATATAATCATTCAGGTTTTCTATTAGGCAGTAAGTACAAATGAAATTTATCTTCATCTAAATTATTTTAAGGTTCTATCACTTAGATTGTCACAACAGTCTAAAATCCAACACCATGGATGATATTACAAGTGCTGAAACAATTTTTCCAACACGAGGCACTGAAGGGCCCTTATCAAGGAATCCACTTTTCAAGCAGTGATTTTGCTAATGGGTCTCATTTGTTTTATTACTGCCCCATTAATCTATGCTGCCCTCTTTAATATCCCATTTCTATTATCACTGTGATCTTCAGGGAGAGAAAGAAAAGCAGCTGCTATTTCTTCACTCTATCCTAAGGAACACAGAGCAGCATCCTTCCCTTGGATGCATTCATGTTACTGTCATCCTGCGTGTGCTCATCCATCAATACCCAATTTACTAATACAGGGTTTACATTGTTTTGACAAAAAAAGCCCCACAAAAAAATTAAATTTCCAGCTGAAGTTACATTAACAGTAAAACGAAAACCACCTCAACTACTGATGCTCAGAAATACATGATATATATGTTGAATATTCTCTATATATTATCCAAGGTCAAAGCAAGCAAATAAAATATACAAATGCTATAATGAGACTATAGGAAAAAGCTGGGCTTTCTCCTGAAGGCTCACTGTCACAAGCATTCTTCAAATACAAACTAACACATTTAGGTGGGTGATAAACCAGACATGCGTTCAGTGCAATTAGAAGGGTAGTGAAATGTTAATTAAACTTCTCTTTCAATGTTGTTTTATAAATCCTAGTGCTAACTCCTCAGCAGTTTGACTTCCTGAATTTAAACTAAGTCTCTCTGAAAGAGAAAAAGCTTTCCTCATTTGAATCAACATATTTATTGGTGCTGTTTTGAAATTAAGTATGAAATTTCCAAATGCGCAGAAGGCAATTCCAACAGGCATCTGCACACACATTTCTCTTCCATACACACAAATCAAATCTTTCCACGTTGCCAGCTCAGAGCTGGATGGCTAAGTGCCTAAATACCCCACTGATGTGTATATTTAATACTTGTGTGTGGAAATCAAACCTATGTGAGAGCAGGGGTTTCGTCCAGAGGAAGAAAACCCCACAAACAACCCAGTTCTCTGTACTAAACACTGTCACCCAACTCAGTTAATACTACTTGAGTAAGCAAGACAACTTTCCTCCTTGACCACGGTCCTGCCCCAGAGGACAGCTGCCAACTCCATTCTCCTCCTGGTGAGTGGCTCCACACACATCACACTACAGATCAGAACTGTGGGAACTGGGGCCTCGGGCTTGAGGCTGCTTTTGGAAGCCTTTTCCCAGCATTTAACAACTTCCTCACTTTGGATAGCCCTCATCAACCTCAGCAAGCATTGCTTAGGAGGCTGAGCATCCACACTGGCTTCAACACCACTCTTAAAAGGAAAAAAAAAAGAAGAAAAATAAATCCCACCATGCAAGCATGTTTATCTGAGCGAACAAGTGTGCTTGTTTGCAAGCACGTAGGGAGCCAAGTGACCCGGAGTCAATGGAAACATGCTGCAACTGGCCACGTGCTTCAGGCATCTAAAAGAAAAGCAAGGACCTGGTGAGGAGCCAGGACAGAAATGTCCACCTGAGCCAGCACAGGGAGCCCAGGGGGTAACAGCCAAATGGTTACGTGGCCAGCCACGGAGACTTTGTACCTGTGGGGCTGCTGGTATAAATTAAGGAACACACAGCTATGAAAAGGGATCAACTTTTTGTGTATTGTTTAAATTGCTTCGTTTCACTGAAGTGCTGCATTTGAATATCACCAGAAAGCTTACTCAGTATTCTCATCTCAGAGAGATAAAAATTACTAACCAGATACAGTTAAAAAAGAAAGTGGGATGAAAGAAAAGTGGGTGAATGTAAAATCTAATGAAACTTCTGCCTGTGCTGGTGATGTCTGTAGCCTGATCCTGCTGTGAGCTGGGACAGTGAGTTCAATTCCTACCAGCCTCTCTTCTGTCCATGGACACCTGAAACACCACAGCGACACTACAGAGCCTTGCTACGTTTTAATTTTATTGCTAATGATAGAGGCTGAGAGCAGCAGTACAGTGTAGTCTCAGGAAGACTTAGATTCCAGTTGTGAAAATCACCATTGCAGCAACCAGGGTAGAGAAACGGCTTTTTTCTGGCTTAAAACTCCAAAGAAACTCACTGCTTAGGCATCTGAATTCCCTCTTGGATGCATCTCTGGTACCAGTAATGCCCTGCAGAAATTCAAAGGCAAATAGGTTTTCTTCACCGACTCCCAGAAAATGTGTGAAATATACCTAGGGACCCAAGAAATGTTCCTTTCTCTCTGTTTACACCCAGATGTCTGCTCTATAGGTGTAATCCTTCTATGGGCTGAACTGTGTTTTTCAAGATTCACTCTGGATTTCCATTATTGCTCTTCCTTACAATACTGCTGGACTTAAGAAATTATTTCAAGAAAAACAGACAAAAAACTTATGCATGCATTCATAGTTCTATTTAATACTATGCATACATTAATAAAACCTTCCTGAAAGTTCTTACTGAGCTCCTCCAATATCCTGTGACTATTGCAGACCTGCTGAGTAGAATACAAAATGCACAAATTTTGGGTTTTTAAAGATGCATTTTCAGCCAGACACTTCAATTCAGGATTCCTTTGTGGCAGAGGCAGAGATTCAAAGCATTTAATTCATTCTAGGCATCACACTCTAATCACTCTTAGTCCATAATATGTCAGATATTCATATTTAAATAACCAATGCACTATCTGCATGATTTAGGGGAACACAACACAGCCTAGAGCAGCAATAGCTATACAACTAACATTAACTACAAACAAATCTCCTATAAAATATTCTTTCCTTAATTTAAAGCCAAGGCAGTAGAAGGAGATAAACTATGCAGAAACTTTGGAATCCCAGGCCCATATATTCTAAATATGCAGTTTCTTGAAATGTATGAGAAATCTACGAACAGATCCCATCTGTGGCAAGTATTTATTTCTAGCACTATTATGAATACAATAGTATTGTACAATAATAGAGTTCATTTTTTTCTCTCATACCTAAAACTGCATTCTAAACACAGACTGAATGATGTCAACTGACAGTAAATACCACGCTTCTCTCCTCAGCTCTGTGGTGCCCTGTAGCTCCTACGCGTTGGCTGCGTTTCAGCCAGTGTTTCTCTGAAGCTATCCACAGAAGGGCATTACATATTTTAGCAGTATCCAAGTTACAAAAAAAGCAGCAAAAAGCAATGTGAAAATGTGGTCCAAATGAAATTAGTGAAACTTCTGTCCTTGACTTTGGTGAGGACATTGCTTCACCTGACAAAGTTACAATGAAGCTCATGCTCTTAATTCATCCCTCTGGGACAGCAGATGAAGGGATTGCACAGAAGGTAGGATGATGTAGAGTGGATAAATATAATGCAGGCTGACAGCCTTTACTCTGCTTTCCTTGATATTTAAAGGCCTGTGTCAATTTTATTTTCCAGGTGATAAAATATCACTACCACTACCTCAAGATGTACCATAAACATGACATAAATTCCAGTATAAGTAATCAGTATAAGTAATAAGAAGTGTCTGCAACAGGACTCAAAGAGTTCACGAGACAAAATCTGAACAGGAACACAGGACACAGATGGAAAATGTCAGGTTCCTCTAACACCTTGGTGCACTTCAGAGCTGCAGGTCCCATTATGAAGATGCTGGTTTGTTAACAGTCACTGCAAAGCCTACAAATGAGAGCTTCGCTGAGAATGACTGGCTACAGCTCTATGCACTAAGTTATACTAATTTGTATGCCTAAAACTGATACAAGTTCTTCTGAGGAGAACTGTCTCTGTAAACCTCACATATGTATGATACTAAGTTTAAAAATACAGGCAAAGCCTAAGTAAACTTGGCTGAAATTGATAAAAGGTCATCCATATCCAGAATGGCAGCAGTATTTCAGTTTTTAAACCAGTTTTAGATAAAGATGTGTATGCTATGTAGACTTGGTCTCACATAATATTAGCTGTCAAGATAAAGCCTAAGGAGATGAAATAGTCTTTCAGATATACCATGACTCAAAATTCTAATGAAAGTGCCTATTTTCAAATCTGTTTCTCCCTAAAACATGGAACAGTGAACAGTAAGAGCAATGTCTGTCTGTTCAAGTATACATTTAAACCTTCAAAAAGTCATTAATAATGTGAACTACAGTGACCCAAAACAAAGAGTGGCAGAATTATGCAGACAAGAGAAATTTCCACCAAGTGGGAAAGTAGTAACTTTGGCAAAGGCAGTCACTTTTAACTGCTGATATATTACTTCCAACCAAAAAACCCCAAACTACAACTACCATTGTTTGCAGTAGCTTACATAGCTGAGCATAATATGGGCTGATATATTTATGCTAATTCTGCTTTGCTCTTACATCAAAGCCTTTTAAGACAAAACTCTCCATAAATACAAGAGTGTCACCACTGACCACTCCTTCTATTTCAATGCGCAGTGAAGATGATGAGGCTTAAAGCAGGATGTTGCCATAACCACAAATGCTAACACTGTTAAGCTGAAATAGCTGCTGGAAGATCCATGAAAGTATAAACATCTGGAAAGCAGGAAAGCAACCTAACAGCTATAGTTACATACTAACCCTGTAAGGTATGCCTAGAGCTCACTGGGAGCTGGATAGAGATGCCTTTTTGAAAGAAAAAACTTTAGAAAGTATTTTTCTTCTTTTTAGTTCTGAAATCCATCACTGTTACATCTCCTACCCAGTAGCAATAATCCACTCTCAGTGATGCTTCTGGGTTAAATACTGCCCTATAGATACCTCACAACGATGAAAACTGATTTCTTTCAACAGGCTGCATAAATGCACAAGAAAGCCCAGCAATGAAATCTCCCTTTCTTCCAATGAGACAGTACAAACCAATATAAAATGTCTTATTATTTAGAGCAATACTACAGGCTGTGTTTGTAAAAGCTGTAGTGGAAATCAGTTCTGTTTTCTTTGGACCCCTTTGTTGCTTAGACAGTATTGTGTTCTTCACAATAATTTCAGTTGCTCATTTAATCAAAAAAATCAGAGAAGGGCCTAAAAAATTATAATAAGCAATGCAATTTTTTATTACATTTGTAGCCTTATGTGAATATTTCTATTTCAGTGCTCATTTTATGAGAATGATGCTGTAAACACTTCACGAAGTTTTAGGAAACACCCTTACTGCTTGTTCATCAGCCAGTGTCAATGGTCTCAAGTCAAAACCATTTTTATACTTTTAATTCTGCATCTCTCCATAACCATCATGTTTTAAATTTACAGCCTCCTCCTTACAACAAGGCCACAATTCCCAGTTTATCCTGTGGCCTCCTGAGCCTACACAGTTTTCCCAGGATCTTTGATGCACTTCTAGAAATCAACACAATCCCCTTCTTCAATAAGGACACTTGGCCCTGGTGTTCGGTTACATTTCAGAGGTTCATCAAACCCTGATATAGGTCCCTGTTGTACCAAGTCCCACCTGCTTGGGCCGTCTGCTCTGGGAAAAGGGGGGCTTTTACTTCTCTCCTACTTCTCCACCTCCTCTTCACACCGCTTCCCCATTTCACTGTCCCATTTTCGCAAGATGCAGTAACTCCTGCTCTGATGGAAGGAGCAGTGCTATCTGCACTACACTTTTCCCTTCTTCTCTACTGATAGGAAAAGTTAGCATCTCATCTCCTTGCTCCTGATAGATGTCCTTCACAGCCATGCTTGGATATGGCACCCTGGTAAACCACCTTTTTTTCCTGGTGGTAGCACTTCCAGTGTGTGGGGGAAAAAAAATGTTAATTGGGGGTTCACTGCTGCAAGCTGGGGGAAAACAGAGGGAGGTGGAACAACAAAATAATACCAATTACGAAGCTCAGCAAAAATGTTTTAAATGGAATACTATTCATTTTCGTTCCCATCTCAAGTCAGTGGTAATTCCTATGAAGTCCATTTTCAGGGTGAGACATATTTTAAGCTACCAAAATCTTTATGGCAACAGGTTTCGTAGAAATCATATGCACTTGCCAAAAGGAAATAAAAATCTATCCGCAAAAATATGGAGATACACCTGCAAAACACCCTCCTTCTAGTGTTACCACAGATACGTCACATCACTAGCAGGATTTTCAGATGCCATCACCCACGTAGCCCCCAACAACACTGCCAAGTCTGGTCCTCGACAACAGAAGCACAAGTGTCATCAGTGATCACGCAGCTAGGAAACAGCTCTAACTTCTGCAGTGTTCCTCACCAAAAAATTATAGTCATTAACTCACCTGCAGAACAAACATGTCGATAGCAGTATTTTCAAAATGCCAATTCTGAGTCATTTGTCACACTGGGATAAATTAAACATAGTCCTAAATCCTTTAAATGTTTGAAAACTTGTATGAATGTTAAAGCACTCTACTGCAGCATAGCAGCGCAGCTACAGGATCAAACTAGGCCTTAATTACACTATGGAGTAAGCCCTAAAACATAAATCACTTTGGCTTAGAAGAACTTGTTATCTTGGAAATACTAAGAAATAAAGCCAGATTCAAATGGACGAAGTGCAAGTACAGATTTTCAAAATGAATCTTTATATTAAATGCACAGTGTGTCTACCAACACAGCCTTGTAGTCAAAGACTTAAGGACCCATGACCAGAAGACTTCTGTATGTTCATCTCCTTCATAGCTACTGCTGCAAGGCAACGTGACGACGAGCTGAGCCCTCAAAACTCATCAGCACTGAAACGCACCCACCTAAAATAGCATATTCTGTGGGGAAACAGAGTGTCTGTTCACCATTTAAGTGGCAGCAGTGCTCATAAAGTTTTGGGTAACTGATATTTAAGCTTGGATCTCACCATGAAGCACATGTTCCTCTGCCAGTACTTTTCCCCCTCAACTAATAAACTGAGAATCACTTCTGAGCTCTTTTGTCTGCCTACAAGGCCTCAGCTATGTCCTGAACATCAAACCAAGTCAAAACCTGGACACTTTCCCCATCTCATGTATATGACTTCTATGGCTGCCCATCTCCCCTATTTCACGTCTATGAAAGGGAACTGTGAGAAATCTGGAATGATCTTGACCATGTAGGACAGAAGAGATGTTCGAGGAAAGAAGTCCATGAGCATGCCCTGAACACTTATGTCACCTAGCATAGTGAAGCTCTTATTTCTGCTAATAAGCCTGATGATAATTCCCAAACTCTAGAAAAACCAGGGATCTCCTCAACTTAGTCATCCACACTGTCTTACCCAGCAGGTACCTGCCAGCCCTAAAAACGCAGTCAGAGTTGTGGAGGATGACAAAGAAAACACTTCCTCCACTAGATTTGGAGTCAAGACTGGAAGCAGCCCTCCAGGGCAGATACTCAGAGTACCAGGCTAAACCTGGTACATATTATACAAATGTCTCAAATGTGGGTGTCAAGAGGATGGTGTCAGGCTCTTTCCAGTGGTGCCCAGTGACAAGGAGCAATGGCCATAAATAAAAACAGGGGAAGTTGCACCTCAACATGAGGAAGACCTTCCTTACACTGAGGGTGGCAAAGCACTGGAAGAGGCTGCCCAGGGAGGCTGTGGAGTCTCCCTCTCTGGAGACATTCAGAACCCACCTGGACATGTTCCTGTGTCACCTGCTCTAGGTGGCCCTGCCTTGGCAGGTGAGTTGGATGAGATGATCTCCAGAGGTGCCTTCCAACCCTAACAATTTTGTGATTCAGTATGTAGAGACAGATCCTTCTCCAGCACTTGCTTTCAAAGGCTTCCACTTAAAAAACCCCCTGTATATGCAAGTTTTCTTTAAATAAAGAAAAGAGCAAAAAAGACCACATAGGGTACTTGGCAAGCAAATTGGATTACTAACCCTGCTCCAGTGCAATTAAATAATTTCTAGCAAGCAAGACATTTCAGCCAAAACAGGAACACCAACTTGGTTCTTCCTCAGGAGGTCAGAAACTTGCCCCAGTTTGGGGACTGGGGATTTGATCCAATCTCCAGTTCCTCAAGAGAGTGCAGCAATCTCTGATTTTATGTACATAAACACTGCTGCCAGCTTGTTCTTGTGGGAAAGGCAAGAATTTACCATACTGTCATAAAAGGCCCAAGGCCCTGAAATATCAAATTGCCATGTTTAGACTCTTATTTATTGATGAAAGTTCTCTAAAACTGTTTACAATAAGAAATACATTAAAGGAACATAGTATCATAGGTATGAGCAGATTTTATGTGAGAAATAACCATAAACCCACAATAAAAAGAGATTCAGTTAGACATTCCCTTGCAGTTACTAATCCTGCAAAACTCCAGAAATGTTCAAACACACGAAGACCCAAAGTAAACAAATACAGCCCAGAAAAGAAAAACAATTCCAACAATTTATGCAGTGAAAAAACCAGAAACTAGAAAGAAACAAACCAAATGCAAAAATACATCATATCTAGAATTTCCTTTCCTTAAGAGATTTAATTAGTAAAAGAATCTTCTGAAAATGCTTATTTTCAACATTTCAAAGCAAAGCTTAATAGCATCTTCCTGAAGTTTCTTACATGTTGTGAACATATATTTGAAAGAAATAGTGCCCAAGCATACGGAATGCTTCTTATAATACTTGTCAAGATTTTACAAGCAAGAAACCAGAAAGCCATCTAGTTATTTATATTTAAATATTTTCTCTCTTATTTTAACAGCTTATCTTGTTGCATGGAAAATTCTTTTAAATAAATTCTATACATGATCACAAGTATTTAATCTTTCGAAATAAACATTAAAATATAGCTAATTAACATCTTCTACTGATATTAAAATCTTACAAGGCCACCTTTAATAGGCAGTACAGTAGGCACAATTGAAAAATGAGTATGGCAAAAGCAGTACTGTTAGAAAAATGATAATGTTCAGCCAGGGGGATACAACAGAGCGGCCTAATTCTGACACCTGCGGACTTTGGGCTGCTCTTCTGATTAGCTGTGGGGTCTTGTTTGTCAAAACTCTTTGTATTAAACAGCCTTTTCTGTAACATGAGATATTACTGCAGGAAGGTCAGCATGGCTATTTAAAAATAATGTCTACAACCTAATTGCCCTTAGTTAACCATTTCTAAGCACTGCAGCTTTACACACATGAAATATTGCACTTTAATTTTTTTCTTAAATAAACACACCGTAAAAGTTTTGACTATGTAAAAACAAATCAAGTCTTTTTAAAATTATAACTGGGAAAAAAAAAACCAACAAAAACAAACCATACATGATTTACAGCAGTGTTCCAGGGCACTGCAACCTCAGAGCAACTCAATGAATGATAGCTTTTATTTTTGACTGGTACGGCTATGTTTTTCTCTAGATAAGAGGACACTTTCCCATACCACAGGATAGTTCATTCCCTTTTTCTCTAACCTCATGTCTAAAGGTACATGCTGTTAGAAGTCAAGAAAGAAAACTGAAGGACTGCATAACACTATGTCTTGAAGACACATCTGTGTATTAGAGAGTTCTTCAAGCAGATGGTTAAAAATATCAGTTTTGGCACTGGAACACAATGCAATTTAGATCTTCATTGTTATGATGATGTTGCAACTAATGATACAGCTGTATAACTCAACACAAGTGCTACACTTGTGCAAGGTCACACGCCTGTGTGTGCAACCCCTCAGACTACACCAGCATTGACGACAGCTGTTGATGTGTTTGCTGTTAGAATACACTGAGTATATTTTCTTCTTGGTTGCTCTATGGGAAATATGTGCCACAGAGTCCACAAGTTAAACTAAAGATCTCCACAAATTATTCACAACCTATTTAACTGGAGATCAACATCCAGTTAGCTACTTGTTAATGAGCATCCAAACTTTTGTTTAATATGCAAATTTGACACTCAAAGTGTGGCTCTGTATTACTGTTTAACTTAATGACTCTTCACTAAAACAATATTCTTGGAAAGCCTCATTTAAGAAATCAGACTGTCCTGACTCTTTCAAATGGTTTTTGCATATCTGAGGGGTTTGGTGAAGTTATGATGATGATGCTGGAAATTATTCCTGACCACAGATTTTAAGAAACCATAAAATCCTCACCATTTTAAAGAAAACAAAAGCTGTATCGAATCATGACCACTGCACTTAATTAAATGAAGAGAGAAAGGCAGTGCAGGGAGAGTGGAGGCATCCCCTCTTCAAGAAAACAAACAAAACAAACGAACTAAAGAAACCCAAAATCTGGAATTGTGAGTGTGGGGACAGACAAAAGAAGAGTGAGAAATGACAAGACACAGAGAGGTAGAAGAGAAATGCTATTAACCGGGCAAAGAGCAGAGAGGAGAAGGTGGTGGGAATAGAGAAGGAGGCACTGAACAGTGAGTTGGGAAGCAGGAGTAGATTGCAAGGACAGAGACCAATTATAGGAAAAAGGAAGAGACACCTCAAGTTCTCTTCCTCAGCTCCTCTCTTGCAGCTCCTACATCCTGCAGAAAGAACAGAGCTGGCATAAGGGCGTTGCGGAGAAAGCTGAAGCTCCCAGTAAAGCTCCTCCTGAAGCAAAGCTCCAGATCATTTTTGGGTTGTAGGAGAGAGATACATCTTCTCTCTCCTGCAGCATCCGTGCCTGGGGCACACTGTCTGCTGAGCTTAGAAGGCTGGTGGCAAAGGAGCTGGCACTGGGTGGTTGGCAGGAGAGTATCACAGAGGGATACCAGGCTCAGAGCACGGCACACTTTCAGGAGAAAAATGAATAGTGGAGTAAATCCAGCAGCCAGAAATACTGACCAGTCAATTGAATGAGTGCTGAGGTTTGCTGCAGACTCCTCAGTAAACCCAAATTCCAAATGCCAAATTCCTTTTGGCAATGCTTCAGACCCCTTTCATGTGCTGATTGCATGACAAGATACACAACAGGCTTGTCCCTGGGGAGTGCTGAACGAGCGATGCTGTTCACCCTGTCCTCACAGGTGCCACAGACATTTGCTTAGAAAGACTGCTTAAACTACTCTATTCCTGCCCTCCCTTAGAGTATCAGACTACCCTACTAGAAACTGGGAGTGCTACATAGCCATTCTCCTCTAAGATATGTGATACACAGCCACATAAATAGATCTCCCCTCTTCTGTAAACAAAAGTAAATCTCCAAGCTGGAAGTTAAATACAGGATTGATATTGGCTACCCTAAGTAACAAAAGAAATTTATTCCAAACCCAGAAATCGGATAGAGGTATGCCAATCTTGTATCTACTGCTTTATCTTCATTAAGAGATGCGTATCAGCAAACTTTTTAAGTAGTTAGCTGAAATAGTGCATTGCAGGGTTAAACTGCCTAAGCCAGACAAATAATGGGACATGGAAACCAAGGTGCCAAACCTCAAATGAGGACACATGGTGTCTGTTTTCTCATCTGTTCATGCCTGCTTCAAAAAGGTAACCTCTCCTGCCCAGCTGCCCTGCCAGCACACCATCCCCACCACCACTGGGGAACTGAGTCCCTCCACTGAAGATGTCCCTCACTCCCAGTTCCAGATGATCACTGATCTGGACTGGTTTCAAGGCATTCTTTAAAAGCTAATGAAAAGGGAGGGTTGGCTGTGTCACCCCAGCCAGTACTGAATACTGCTTTCATCATAAATCACAAATCCAATCTTTTCTGTTGAGAAAATGAGCAATATATTTCCAACAAAACTACAGACCTACTGGAGCATCTGTATGAACACAAAACATTGAATCCCAATTCTAAGACAGCAGAATTAAATCCCATATAGCATGACATGAGGAAGGTAAAAATATGAAATGCGACTGTAAAATTAGTGCAGGTTAACTTGTGATCACAAAATTTAACGCAGATCTTTGAATGTTCCTGGTGTCAGTCCCTGGTACAACAGCTAAAATGGTTTTGCTGCCTTCATTTCATACTGTGTATGAAGTGTATCTGGAATTTCAAGTTCCCAATTTCTCAGCTGACAGAAACGGCTTCTGAGATGATTTCCACATTCTGGGAACAGATTTTTACCCTTAAATTAGCCATGTGTACTCTCAGACTTAACATTTTGTCTTGAAATAAAACAGCAGCGATAATTGTCAATTTAAGACCCCACACAATGCAAATTTATGTTCTGGAGCCAAATATGGTGATTAGAAACAGATGAACATGAAATGCCTTCTACTGAGCAGAATTAAAACTTAGTATTAGTGAAGTGTGTTGGACACATGACACATCAGACATTGATTACTGATATTTTTCTTTGCTACAATGAAACACCAGAAGTACTCTATTAGTCTTTCAAGAATTGTACAACTGTTGCTACAAAGTGCCACACGTTCAGCTCCTGTCCCCTCCTGCCCACATAGGTTTCAGCTGGTTTCCTTGGACTCACCCAGGATGAAGCTACTCTTTCCATTATTCCTGACACTTGACTTCCCCCTTTTGTTTAGGAGCTTTAGTGAAAAATTAAAGATTTTAAGCTTTAATGCTCATCTTCTGCTCAGACCTCGAGACCAAGCTCAGAGTGTTGTGGATGGACTTGTGCCTGAGGACTGGAAAAAGTCCCCCAGCTCTCAAAATGGGCAGGAAAGAGGATACAGGGAACTGCCAGCCAGCCAGCCTCACCTTCATCCCCAGAAAGGTGATGGAGTGCCTCATTCTGGAGGCCATATCTATCCACATGGATGACAAGAAGGTGATCAGGAGTACCAGTTTATTACCTCACTAGTATCTGTTTAGTACTTCACTAAAGGTAAATCATGCTTGACAACTTGATTGCCTTCTGTGATGAAACAACTACCTGGATGCGTGAGGGGAGAGCAGTGGATATTGTCTGCCTTGACTTCAGCAAGGCTTTTGACCCTGTCTCTCACAACATTCTCATAGGCAAACTCAGGAAGTGTGAACTGGATGCCCGGACAGTGAGGTGGATTAAGAACAGGCTGAACAGCAGATCCCAAGGGTCATATCAGTGGCATAGGGTCTAGTCAGAGGCCTGTCACCAGTGGTGTCCCCCAGAGTTCTATACTGGGCACAGTACTGTTTAACTTGCTCATGAGTGATTGGGATGAAGGAGCAAATGCCTCCTCAGCAAGTTCACTGATGACACAAAGCTGGGAGCAGTGGTTGATTCCACAGGTGTGGCCCTTCAGAGGGACCTTGACAGGCTGGAGAGATGGGCAGAGAAGAATCTTCTGAAGTTTAACAAGGGCAAATGCAGGGTCCTGCACCTGGGGAGGAACAACTGCATGCAGCAGCACAGGCTGGGGGACAATCTGCTGGAAAGCAGAGAAGGACCTGGGGGTCCTCGTGGACAACATCTGTCCATGAGCCAGCAGTGTCCTGGTGGCCAGGAGGGCCAATGGTGTCCTGGGCTGCATTAGGAAGGGCATTGCCAGCAGGTAGAGGGAGGTGATCCTGACCCTCTCCTCAGCCCTGGTGAGGCCACATCTGGAGTGCTGTGTGCAGTTCTGGGCTCCTCAGGACAAGAGAGACACGGACCTCCTGGAGCAGGTCCAGGAGAGGGCTACAAAAGTGATTAAGGGACTGGAGCCCCTCTCTTATGAGGGAAGGCTGAGGGAGCTGGGCTTGTTCAGCCTTGAGAAGAGATGACTGAGAGGGAACCTCAACAACGTTTGTGAGTATCTGAAGGGAGGGTGCCAAGAGGATGGATGCAGGCTCTTCTCAGAAGTGCCAACCAATAGAACAAGAGGCAACAGGCAGAATCTGACCCACAGAAAGTTCCACCTGAATATGAGGAAGAACTTCTTTACCAGCAGAACTTCTTAACCAAGCACTGGAACAGATTGCCCAGAGAGGTTGTGGAGTCTCCCTCACTGGAGATATTCAAGAACTGTCTGGACAAAATCCGGTGCCATGTACTTTAGGATGATGCTGCTTAAGCAGGGAGGTTGGATCAGATGACTCACTATGGTCCCTTCCAACCTCACCCATTCTCTGATTCTGTGTGACTCCGTATTTTGAAAGTAGTAGTAATAACCGAATAAGTAACAGAAAGCTCTGAAGCACTGAGGCTACCAGTGCTCTTTTGCACTGAAGGTCTCTGTCACAAAAAGCTAACACAATCTACTGAATGGAAGAACAGTAACTAAAGTACAGGCTGGGAATAAAGAATGGTAAAAAGCCTGGAACTAGTGGAATACTTCCAAAAAGGAGTCAGATAAGTAACAGAAATAAATAGAAAGCTCTAGAGGACTAAGGCAAGAAGCGCTCACTTGCACTGGAGGTTTCCATTGTAAAAAGCTAAAACAAATTTACTGAATGGAGAGATTGTAACCAAAGTACAGGTTGGGAATAAAGGGTGAGAAAAAGCCTAGAACTACTGGAGTACTTCCAGAAAGGATTCTGCAACATTGACACATACATTGACTGAGGCCAGCAAGAGAAGAGAAAGCCTCAATCTTTCTGAAATGGTATGGAACTATAATCTTGCAACTACTGAATCTGCCAACCCAATCAACTAGTAGGTGGAGGAAGAGAAACTCATTATCACAACATAGCTCCCCAAACAGCAGAGGAGAACATGGTAAAGTCTTTCTGGAATTGCCCTCCCTTTATCAACCCCTGGGAAAAAATGTGCATTTTAATTCAAAAAGGTACCTGTAAAAGCAGAATACCAAACTCTTGTCCACACTCCGAACAGGGAAATGTAATACTCCAGAGGACTCTGAAAAAAAGACAAGAAAAGAATATATGAAAAAGGCATAAAAAACGCCCCAAAACACAACGTGGCAGGAACACAGCAGGTGCATACACATCAGTGTTGAAGGTCATGGAAACAAGACACCAAACCTAGTCCTCGCCAGGAGAAGGGAGGGGAAGAAGTGCAAGGCAACCACAGCAGCAATCAGGACTATTTCACATGAAAGGTGAGATAAATTATGACATCATCATGGCTGAAGCCTATGAGTTGTGTAATAATAACAACTAATTAAAGGTCATTTGGGAAGTCTCAGAACACAAGCTCGCACACAACACAGTATCCAAAGTGTGAGATGAAACGCATCCGTGCTGGGGTCAATGAATAAATGCAAACAGGGCCAAATGTCAAAATGCAATTTTTAATTCACTGATGAAGGACAACACAAAACTGTGCGTTTTAAATTCTTGTTACGGACAGACAATCTTTATTACGGTTTTGGCTATTTCCAAAGGAAGAAGAGACAAAATACTGCAAAGAAGAAAACACCACTCTATTTCTATGATACAAATTTAGCAGGGTATGGAATCAATGTCAGATACTTTACAAGTAACTGAGGGAAAATATCAACATGTAAATATTAGTGTTATTTCAGGGCAGCTGCTAGTTGATTTTGACATGAAAATATGGAATCTACAGTGATGATCTGTTTTCCCATATTCAAAGTTAAGGTCAAAGAGCAAAATATTTGTGTGCTTAAAAACCCTCCATACCTCCCCTGCTGGGAGGGCTGACAGGATATGTTCCAAACCAACAACAAAAAAAAGCACCAAATACCTACACTTTAGTTTTTATCCCTCTACGTGTAAAAATTTTGGTTTTTTTTTCTTAGTCTCTTTCTCTTCTAAAACATTTTAGACAATACTTTTTTAAACCATGGCAGTATTGTATTTACAAAACACTACTCCTGCCTAGTCAATCAATACATCTTTCATTTCATATGCAATACCTCCTCCTTTTTCTCCCCAAAATTATTAGGTATTTTTTGAGATTTAAACCAGTTAATGAAGTCCACACAGAAAAAGAAATCCAAACCTTTGTATTTTGTTTCACCTGCTAAAAATAATTGTGAATATCTTCACAATAAACTGGCTGACAGAAAAGCACATAAGTTTAAAATTTTGAGATAATATTCCTGTAATTAAGCATTTGTGTATGCAATAGATAAGAGAAAAATAAGTCAATGTATTCATTTGGGAGGAAAACAGCTCTGCTGTGGGGTGCAGCTTTCTACACATATTTTTATGTGCAAAAAAGGCAGTGATGGAGGAAGGGAAGAAGCAGTTTTCTTCTCTGCTGTGAGGCTGGTGACAGCCAGGAGAAGGGCAGAAATGCCAAGCTGAGGAAGACTCACCATCACAATGGTTTTTAGGAGAGCTCCAGAACACAGACACCACATAAGGGCATACACCAAAAAGTTTTTTTCTTCCCATACCAACAAGAATACACTTTTACTTTCTAAATGATACAAGTATATAGACATAGTAACTCACATGCGGTTTTCTCCAGCAGTAGTGATTCAAACAGACACATATATGATATGAATGTCAGTGTGAACTATATAGTGGAATATGTTGTTGTTTAGTGAACAGCAGTGTACACTATATTAAGAATGTATAGCTTATTTTATCTTCTAAGCGTTAGAGAGAGGTCACAGTAATAAAAAGTGGAAGTATTAATACTGGAGTAGTTCTTGTACAGTGAGTTGCCATAATCCTCTGGTGCCACAATAAACATACTGCTCCAGGTCTCAAGGATTTCCCGAGAGGGTATCCAATAAATTGTGAAACTACCAGGAAGGGACACACCACACAGGCTTCACTGAGCTTGGCTCTGGACCTAGGACAGAAATGCCTGAAGAAGATATACATACAAAACTCAAACAGATAAACGTTCTGTGGAGCTTCTAGTGCATGGCTGGTTTCATCATTCATGCCACAGAACAAAACCCCAACAATACTATTTAGCATCTGCACCAGCAGTGTGCACTGACAAAATTGTCAGTGGAGAACGCTTATAGAGAGATGTGGAGGCAGACCAAGTTCTGAACTAAGTTACAGGCTGTGTAAGTTCTTCAACATAACACACAATATTCTCAAGACTATGCATCTCATGCATGGGACCGTGAAGCACCAGTGTGGACAACCCTCTGTGAGGACTCATTTCTCTGCCAGCAGGACAGCAAATCCTCAGACAGGCAGCACTGGTAGGTGCAGGATGAACAGCCCAAGGCAGAACCATGTCCTAACTGCCCTGTTCAAGCAGATGAACTGTTCTGGTAATAAATGCCCAGTAGCACTTTATCAGCCCAAGATAGTGCCCTTCAGCAACATATTTCAGACAAACCTCTTAATCAACACAACACTCATAACACAGCTGAGAAGGGCCACATACACCACAAGTGAGTATTTTTAAACATTAACACAGAACTGCAAGAAAAAGTAGAGAAAATGAAGAATATGGCACAAATTTCAGTAGAATTTATGAGCAAGGATTTATCAGGATAGCTAAAAGCACCAGATCCTCCTTTCCCAACTTAATATACTGTTTAGCAGTGTATAAGAGGTGTCACATGTATAGGTCTCAAATTCTAATTACTCATGCAAGTGCAATTCTTATGTGTTTAGCAAGCACCATGCCAGACCCCTGTCAAAAGCAAATTTTGCTTCCTCCAGCTACCTCCCTGTATGGCCCAGTTCCAATGCAGAAAAACCCAGAAAGGCCACCACCAAGTTACATGCACTTGTTTTTCTCCAGGAAAAGTTGAAAGGAAGATGAATAATAGACAATAAATAAACAAGATCTGCTTTTCCCATTCCTTCTGTGGAACTTGCAGTACAATGCACAGCCAGCCCTGCATTGGAAAACCAACCTACTTGTGATAAACCACTACCAAATGCTCGGCCTCCAAGAAGGAAACTTTTGCCTGAAAACTACTATAGCTGATTCTTATGTGCTTTTTAAACTCTTTCTTATATTTCTTCCTGGAGGTGCAGGATTTCATTTCTCCTGCAGTTGTATGGTTCAGATTAAATTACAGCAGGGTATGTTGCTGGACAGTTTTACACTGGATGTACAGTAGAGTTTGCAAGTGTTTGTTACCATTGAGAGCTCAGTGCTTCTTCCTGGTGATGGACAGACCTGTTCCCTGCAGGCAGGCACAGTGGGGCACAGCTGCCACAGTGTGCACTAACAGCTGTGCACAGCCATCATTCCATTCCTTTCTCATTGACACTCTTCCTCAGATCTTTCTTTCCCCTTTAAGTACCTTAACAAGGCCTGTGCAAGCAGATTTCTATTGTAGAATCATAGAAAGGTTTGGGTTCGAAGGGACCTTAAACATCATTTGGTTCCAACCCCCCCACCATGGCCGGGTACACCTTCCACTAGACCAGGTTGCTCAAAGCCCCGTCCAGACTGGTTCACTCCAACAGGAAAGACTGATCTCCACAATACTTTCTTTTAGGAACACTAAGTGTCCCCACAGTACTTCTCTTAAAAATCAATAATGGATATGCTGATATAGTGCCAAACACATGGTAACTGAGATTCGTGCAAAGAACGGATTGGTCACGGGCTCCTACTAGACAGGTGCAAATGGCCTCAACACGAATAATTAAAGCAACTTTCCTTATCTTTTCGGTTCTCTTTGGGAAGAAAAAAAAAAAGAGAGAAAGTAAGAAAAAGAAAAAAAAAATACTCTAAACCATTTGAGATCCAAAACAACATAAGGACAGGTGATATCAGACTTCTTGAAATCACAAAAAATCATGACACTGAGTGACACACACAAAGCTGGTTCCCTTTCTGAGCTTCAGCTAAGATTTAATCTCTTCTGTATGGGCAGAAAATGCCTTACACCTAGACAGGGAGCACTCAAACCAAGATAAGAAACTGGATTAGACTCAGACTGTAAAAAAATATTAACTTCTTCAATTATATGGGTGTGAACTACCACATTGTCCTCTGAACTGACATTTCTCTGTAGCTTTTTTCTCTGTAAAATCCCACACTCACTCAAATTTCTTTCCAAAAAATCCTTCTGGAACGCCTAGAAAAACAGTCCACAATGGCCGGGCAGCTGGCATACTGCAATGGCTCATTATCCTAATTTCAACAGGAAATCTCTTATCTGCTGGTGAAATCAAGGTCAAGTAGAAAATTTTAACAACCAATATGAGGAGATCTGTGGATCTTAAAGTCAAGTTTGTAACTAGATAAATTCTAAACATTTTTACCATTTCTTAGATATGTATTTTTTTGACCATTTGGCAAGGCAAAGGATACGCAAATTGCTCAGGAAGGAGTAATGCTCCTTTTCAAGAATGACTGACTTGGGGACAGCCACACCGAGGCTGGGTACCAGCAGGACAGAAGCTCTCCTGCCATTTGTGGTGCCAGGCCATTCTAGTAACACAACACTTTTAGCAGACTCATTAAATACTATCTTCATAATGAGATTGAGACCTTTAGAACTAGGAGTCATTGAAATGTGAACGTAACGTAGAAAACTACAGAAAACTCTTGGTTCAAGCAGTGATCCTTTTAACTGCTCCCTTGCCAGTTCAATATTCTTACAATAAGAAGCACCCATGATATGAGAAAAACAAATCTCAAGAGTCCTGTGACTGGCATTGCAAATTCAAAATTTAAAAATCTCAAAGGAAGGAATGACCAAAGTGTTTGCCACGTAAGCAAGGGCCCACTGAGGATTTTAAAATGGAGAAAGAGACCAGCATAACATCTGGATTTCTTATTTGAGATACATCTGAAGAATGGAAGAGACATCTGTCCCTGGATATTATCAGCAGAGGGACATATCTCATAACAAAGTCTCAAAGGCATTGTCAAGGACACATCTTCTTCAGCATCTCTTAACTCAAAAGCATGGTGTGCCCCGTGCCTGGGGTAAGCATGCAGGCACTGTAGTGAGAATTCAGGGAGTGTAGTTGATTTTTCCTATTTTTACTTGCTGGAAAACAGGGCGTTTGCTTCCTCAGCCTGGCTCCTCTTTAGATAACCCCAACCTGAGAACTGCCAAAGCTTATCTCAGTTTAATCTCTGAGATAAGAATCTTAATGAAGAATAATTAAAGCAAAGACTGTTTCGCCTTGCTGATAGAAACTGAAATGAAAGAAAAATGGAATTAAATTATTATAAAACAATTTTCAGGTAGGCAACATCATGCCAACTAAATGCATCTTATGAAAACCTAAAATATTTATACCTAAATATACTTTCTAGAGCTGCTCTGCTTTTTGCCTTCATGGAGGTTCAGAGAAGTCTCGTCCTTGAACATTAAAATCATAGAAATACCACAACAGGAAAAGTGAAAACCACACATGAAACTTCATTTGAACTACCTGGATGACAACAAATCTTAATTAGGAGACCACACACTGACATGTGCAGACACACAGAGAGGAGTGCTCTGTGCCCAAGCTGGCCAACCTGTAAATGAGTGGAGAGGGAGCTGGAAGCTGCTGCCCATGCTCTGCTGAGGAGCACATGGTGCGTGGAATACAGGAGGAGGTGGGAACCACAAGTTGCATGACAGAAAAGTTTACTTATAACGTTTCCCATTACTGAAAAAAAAAAAATTACGTTAAAACACATCCTAAGCATCTTTCTTTGCAAAAATATTAATCTCACTGCTTTCTTGAAAAAAAAATACCATAATAGAGGGGAAAAACAAAACAAAACAACCCCCAAACAATCAAGGCAGTTACACAGCCACAAAAGAGAAATGGAAATGTTTAAGAGAATGAAATTCAATTCATCACTGACCTTTGCCTGAATGAAACATTGGGGAATTTTGCTGGCTTTGGTACTGACAGCAAAAGGTGATTTAAAAAGTTTGATGGTTTATATGAAATATTCACATTTGGATGTGTCAGTGTCTTATCTTGCTCCAAAAGCGTAGCTGGTGATTCCCATAATGGAATCCTCTATTTCTCTACTTGCATAGCTGCGTTTTTTTGTGTTTTGTTGGGGTTTTTTTAGAGTTTCACATAATTGGGATTCAAAAAAATTTGCAGGTAGCCTCTCATTCTGAGAGTTAGTACTGAACAGGTTTTTTAACAAATATAATTTTACTCAGTTTTGCCTAGTCTACCAAAAAAGAAAACCAATTTTTGAAATAAATAACTTAAGTTGGAGCAGTGTAATTGGAGCGCATTTGAAGCTTATTACCATTCCCCACAGTTTGTCCACGTTATAGATACAAAAGTGTTTTTATAAACAGATATACTTTTTCATACTTTTTACCAAAAAAATAAAGGTGAATTCAGGTACTGGAAAATTCAGGCCTACATTTTTTTGGAAATCCTTAATTAAGCCTGAATTCAGAGATTCTGCGCATACTTCAAAGAGGTACTTAGCATCCAAAAGTCAAACTGTGGCCATGAAATAGGTGCCTGGTGCCTGTGGAGAACAAATTTAACAATTCAAACTGGAATGTACAGAGTTGAAGACTGCCTTTTGAAATATTAGACTTCATGCACTTCAGCTACATGAAGAAGGCACCTTGCAAGACGAAGGAATGTAGTCCATTCCTCCTCATATCCCTGGCCCATCACCCTTGGCAGCAGATCTTACACATCTCTTACCAACAGCTCTTGCTGAAGAGGAGCAGATGATAACAGGACTTAGCTGCATATGTGCTTCAAGTACCAAAATGGGATTCTTGCTTCCTGTCTACAAAAGCATCCCTTTGATTTTTATGCAGCTACCTAATTAAGTTCCACTGTGCATATCAAGTTTTAGGATGTCTAGCTATTTTATGGTCAGCACCAAATCAAAAGAGCACATATTCATAAATGATCCTTTCACTAAAAGAAACCACTCCAAAAACTAAGGTAAGTGTTGTATGTAAAGATATCCCCCAAGCTAGTTGTTTCCTCAGTTCAACCAAGGAGAAGAGATCATGCACATAACTTCTAACTAGGTCACAAACTCTACCTTTCTAATATTTATTCACGCACTTTGTAAAGGGATGCACATTATTTCAAGCTCCAAGAGGAGCATCATGCTATGAGCAACAGCTCTTCATGAGTGCTTCAATATTGTGTTGGGATTACTTTATTTTAGGGATGGAGAGACAGATCCAATTTCTTCAGTCAGTGAGAAATAACAACATAAAATCAAGCTGTCAATCTCTTGACATACTATTTGCTTTACCTTATCCTCAATAGGTCCTTGATGAGTTGGTGGGTTACTCCAGAGGAATTCTCAAATATATTTGTAAGGAGAAAATGCATTGTCCAAAGTCTAAATTAGCTGCGCAGAATTTATACATACGTTAGACAATATTTAATGGTCGCCATGTTTTTAGAACATATATATACACAGAATAACTGTCTGTGAATTTTCAGGTGGGAGATAGTGGATATCTTAAAAAATTACATGAGAATTCATCAAGTGCCATAGCTCTCTGCTCACTAACCTGGATGTTTAAGTATGCCTGATGCTGTTTCTTAGGATCTTTACAGTCTGATGTCTTCTTTCAGGCCACTATTTGTTACATCTGATTCACTAAGATTTAGAAATTCTATCTTGAAATTTTCTTTTTTCTCCCCTCGCTAGAAAATGTTGGATATCTACAACACACTCAGCACTGCTGAAAAAAGACAAGGGCCTTTGCAGAGGTTAAAAGCAGGCTCTGGGCACTGAGCCAGTCTCCAAATGTTCTTTGCCCTGCTAAACTGTGTTTGGATTTGCTGTGAGAGTATACAGTATCTGCATTGAAACTCTTGAAATACCAGGGGCAACCTAATATAAAAAAATAGGGAAGCAGCAGAAGAAACTATTTAAGTGCCATTTTTTCACTTCATTTGCTAACAGAATATGACTTACACATAGATACAGGACCTGGAGTAGCATCTGCCTTTTCGGGTTGGATGTTTGCATTTGACTGCAGAATATTTAATTTTACACTACACAACATATTTTAAGTTCTTCAAGAAAAAAAGTCAGGGTCAAGTCTTGCTGGATGGGGATAGCTGTAAAAATGAACATCATGAGAGACAAAAGCAACTGAGTTAAGAATTAACAGTTGCTTTTTTCCTTTTCTATTATCATACATAGATTTTGGTGTGACATCATACTCCATGCAAGCACTTGAAAATGTTACTCTTTTGGAGATGTCGTGCAAAAAGGTTGAAAAAAGAAAGAGCTTAAGGTCACTTGACATGAAAAGAGAAACCAGTCTCAGGGTACACATGGGATGCAGCAGAGAAAAGAGTTTTTCCTGTAGACATGCTGCCTGGACCAGCACAGGCTGACCAGTGCCAGACCCATGCTGACCCACCAGAGCCAGTTGTGGAGCTGGAGCATAGGAGGAGAGGGTGAGGGCATTGTGTTTGCTCAGGCCCAAAGAGAGAGGGCTACAGGAGACCTACGCACCATCTGCTACTGCCTGATGGGAGGGAACACAGACTGTCCTCAAAGGTGCACAGAGAGGGAGGGGAGCATCGACCAGAGCTGCAACATGGGATATTACAGCCTTATACGGGGGAAAAAACTCTTTATTTTCAGGGAGGTGAAACACTGAGACAGAAGTCCAGAGGGTCAGCTGGACTTTCATCCTTGGAGGTGCTCAAGGCTGTCCTGTGCATGGCCCTGAGCAACCTGATCAGATGGGACTCAGGTTGGTCAGCAGGATGGACTAGGTGACCTCTGCAAGTCCCCTCCAACCTATACTATTCTCTGATCTCATCTTGCTGCCTCTTGTTTCAGTGGTGCCAAAAATCAATGTTTCTTTGTCTCACCCTCTCCTCAGCAGCAGATGATCCAGACGTGGAAGACAGAATAACAAGTGTTTAAATTCATGTTTAAATTCATCACCATCTATATCCACCTCTTTCCATTTCTCCTTTTCTCCATGCTTGAAAGACTGGAATATTTGCTTCTCAGTATGCACCAGGCATTTCTTCTGCTCTTCTGCTTTTTGCATCTCTCAGTGATTTACTTGCCAACAGCACACAAAACAGGATGAGTTGAGAAAATCAAGAAAACATGAGGAGGAGAACAAGAACTATGTAGAGAAAGAAAAGCATCATCTCTTCCTTTTTAGCAGCAGGCACCTGTAACTTATTCAGCAAGGCAGCAACTTAACAGGCAGTGCTGTGCGGGACTGCTTTGTGTACAGCATTAAGGAATCAGCTCAGGAAAGGGGGTGAGAAGGACAAAAAGCTGCTAATGCCAGTGTTTAACTGTCAGTAGAGGCTAAACAGAGGGCTGATTGGCTGTGCCATTCTGTGCATTCTGTGCTGTTGTGCTGAATACATGCCCCAAATTCCCTGTATTGGTGATACAGGTATACAGGGACACACATGCTGGGACAACATCAGGTGGCAGGTATAATACTGCTATTTAGAAACTGTCTAATCAAAGGATATGTTCTGATGCCCCAAAACATGTATTAGGCAGGGAAACTGCCCAGGGTACTCCATAAAGTTCTGTGTACACATCACGTGGAGTGAACTAGCCAGTTCAATAATAATGACGTGATCCGCTCCTTGCAGCTCACAGAAGATCATGTTGAGGCAGAACCGTGCAATGATTTTGTCAAAAGAAAATAGAAGATATGCAAGCAGTATTGAGTGACGCTGTTTGACTCTCCCCAATGTTTCTGCCAACAGTACAAGTAAGAACATACCAATATTTGCAGTGATACAACTCAGTACCAGTGTTCCCAGCGGGCACTGAGCAACAGAGATCGCTGAATTAATTTTTTCTCTTTAGTGAAAGTAAATAATAGCATTATTAGAGACTGACAGAGGACAAACAAACTAAAGCAACTCAGCAAACCCACACAAAACCTGGGTAATTAAACTCCCATTTTTCACAGCAAGGATGCCTGGAATCTCAACACTGAAAAACATGTGACTCTCTTCCCCCATTCAATTTTCCTTAAATCAGCTCTTTTTCTTCACTATCCCAACCAAACACAAACTGCATTTCGAAAGGATCCATTTTAAGAGATAAGCACAACTCCATAATGAAGCTACTGAAATTAAAGCCCAACCCTCTGGTACTTTGTCACATGGCTCCTGGGAAACGCTGCTGGGAGTCATTAAAGAAGCAAGTACGCAGTGGCTTCTCATCTTAAAGATATTCTGTGCAAGACTCAGAGCCTGGATTCACAGCTATCTTATCTGTTAGTTACTCATGCATAGAAGCAAACTTTGCAATGGTAATATTGATGTGCTCACCACCAGTGAACCTCCAAACGGCTCTGCACTGCAGATGCTGTACACACTGGATGTAAGCCATGATACTACAAATGTGGTTTAAGGTTGGTGATGTTTCCAGCCAGTGTCTCTGCACTGCCAACAATCTCTTCTTCAGTTCATTTTCTCAGCTTATTGTCTATGCTGTCATTATCCAATCTGACTATTACACCAGCACGCCAGGAACCCACTGCAAAGGAGTACTTATGAGGGTGGAAATGTTTTACTTTTTGTTTTCAGGATCCAAGCATTATTAACAACTCTTTAGATAAGGAAACTGTTTTTGTTTTTACACAATAGCGGGTGGTGCCAAGGATTAATAATATATATATGTAATGTTTATTAATTTCATAATGAACAACTTATTTGCACTTATAACCTATACCTCAGCTACAAAGACAGCACAGCTGCCCTCCACTAGTCACCACAGTCACATTGCTTTCATCCTACAATCCCTCCACCAAAACTCATGGTAAAGAAAAGCACAACCAATGCAAACCACATCACTTCTGAATTGCTGCTTTGTGAGTTATGGGAATGTCATAGCAGCCACAATGCATTAACTGCAAAACTCTAGACCTAACCCAAACTCTCCTTCAGCAAACTCCATACCTGGTGGGACCAAGCACCAGAGCAGCGATAAGTGAGGGGCAGCCAAAGCAGTGCCTGCCCTTTCCTGCCCACCGAGATGCTGGTGGATAGCTCACCTGTTGGATGAAAGCAGCTTAGAGTAGGACCACCCTGGGAAGGGGCTGTGTTACAAGAGCTCTCAGCACAGCCGACCGCTGCAGTGCTTGCTTTGCAGAGGTGCTCGCTGCTGTGACAAGCTCTGGAGCAAGTCCCGGGAAGCAGGATTGGAGAGAGGCAGAACACCCCAGCCCAGCGGAAGCAGAGGGCACTGTTTGCACTGCAGGTCAGCTCCTGTTCCCCTGTCTGACAATGGCAAATCTCTTTGTCACTTGGCAGTTCTGGGAACAGAATATTGTCTTGTGAAATTACAATGCTGTTTTAATGCTACCATTACTAGCATTGTCTTCAGACAATAAAATGCTCTGTCACAGTCACTGTGGGCTCACAGCAGTGAATACACACTGAGTCACCCTAGATTAACTTAAATAGCACAACTGTGTGAACACATGTTCTTCAGTTACATCTACACACACTCAAAAGTAAAAATAAGCAGATCTCCAAGGAAGAACTCACTTTCTACACAATGCAAAAGCACCCTCGCTGTGTGCTTCCACAACCTGAACAAACACGTGGCAAAAGGCTCAGGAAGACTACTCCTATTTTCTGATCTGGTAGTAGATGAGTACACAAAGCCACCCCCAAAGGGTTACGTAATTAAAAATGTGTGTGCCTAAACCTGGCTTTATCTATCCCGGGACCTTCGCAACACAAGCAGAGGTGGCACCCACAGGCAGCCACTGTGCACCATGATGCCAACACAGAGCAGCTTCCATGCCCCTCCTTTCCCTTCAAGTCAGAACAGCACCTCTCAAGAAGAATAACTGCTCAGATGCTTTCTCACTATCTATAATAACATACTCCTCATGTTATGCTCAACCCCATTCAGAGCAGGAGATACCCAGAAGATCTCAAGGTGGAGCACAGGGACAGTCTACTGCCCAGACATTCGCTCTTATCACAGGACTTGCTGTGCTGCCG
This sequence comes from Gymnorhina tibicen, assembly GCA_013399875.1. NCBI lineage: Eukaryota > Metazoa > Chordata > Aves > Passeriformes > Artamidae > Gymnorhina > Gymnorhina tibicen. Next base: position 991,791 of record VXAZ01004525.1, read on the forward strand.
ATTCACCACACACTGCTGATACCAGCGCACATAAAACCAAAGCAAACAACTGATCTGTGTTCAGACTTGTCTGTGCTGCTGCCCCTTAACTAAACCATCACTAGGAATAGAAACCGCATAAAGTAAGAGATTCCATACCTTGAAATGAAACTACAGAAGGCACAGAGGGTTAAAATGAGCACACCTCTTTTTTTTTTTTTTTTTTGTTTTACACCTCTGAAACCATCCAGCACAGTCCTCCTCGCACCAAAGCTGCACAGCTGCCTGCAGGCACATTATTTTACACTTCCTAAAACAAAACCTCCTACGTCTAACAGTTCTAACACACAACCAGATGTACTCCACCAGGTACCATAATTTTAAAAGGATTTTGCTGTTGTGCACACTCAAAATACTGGGCACTTGAACAACTGTCCTGCCCGACAGAGCATGACTTCAGTACGACATGAATTCAAGGGATGCAAATTGAGGCAAATAAAGCATTCATACCACCAAAGATACCTTAATTCCCTTTCCCTAAGAGGAGTTCTGACGTGCTCACCTGAAGCTCCTATCCTTGCCTTACTTCTTGCAGGAACTTCTATCTCTTCCTGTACAGTAATTCCTCGTGGACAAGAGCTAGGGAAAGGAAGTCCCCAGCTGCTTGGCAGTTTTAAGCTCAAGTTAGAAAACACGAGTAAACAATATGGCATACAAAAGTGTTCAAGTGAAGATCTAGCTATAGCAAAAATAATACTAATAAAAAGCCTTTGTTTTTTTACCATAGAGTAAATCTGAGGGGGACATAGTTTCACAACTCCCTAAGTTTTCAATCTCTCCCTCTGTATCTCAAAGCAACAGTGTCTAACGTAAAGAAAAGCTACTTTCTTGCCTAACTGTGAGGAAACCTGTGGACCGTAGCTTCTTACATATCCAGAATGAAGACAATACTTAAAAATCTAAAGAAACAGATTTTTTACCCCCATATTGGAATCCTTAATTTCTGCAATTGCCTGTACAGAACAACGAACAACGTTAGACAAACAGCCAGCAGTCTTAAACTTCACTTAAGCTCTGTTTTGGAGCTGGATGGGAGGAGCTGGCAGCTGGCTACCTCATCAGGGACCAAGGTGATAGGACACACTATCTTTTGGAGCTGCTTTTACCCTACGCTGATTTCCCCTTTTATCCCTGGCAGGTCTCTTGTGCACCTGTGCAATGCAAGCCTGGTTATCTCTGCCAGCCCAAAAGAGCACGGCCCAGCCCCAGTGGCTGAATTACAGACAGAACAACAGTGTGCCCTTGTCCAAAAGATACACTGTGTGCCACAAGCTTTGTGACTGCTGGGGCTCCCTTGGGTCCCCACAGCACAGTTTATGTGGCGGGCAGAGTCAACAGCTTCCCCAGTTCTCTCTTCTCCACCCAACAGCAACAAAACGCAACATGCCCCATGCATGGAATCCAGCTGGAACAGCAATGCCAGAGATACTTGGGACACCACAACCTGGTGAAGAAGGGTAGCACGCTACTGTCACGAAACACTGATGAGAGCTTATCATACTCACTACGGAAACTAATGACTGCAAGCCCATGGACACAGGAGAAGGAGTAGGGATGAGAGAAATCTGTAGGTGTTTGCTCCCAGGTCTTTCCTGCCCTTAAGTTTATTGCCCTTGCATGGATTTCCTTCCCCCAGATGAAGCCATTGAAAGCCTTGCAGGTCATGGGTGGGCTGGTGCCACCCTTGCATGTGACAGTCCACTCCTTCCAGATTAGACAAGGAAGCCAGAAACTACTCCAGTACTGAACACAACTAGCATAAATTACAAAGTAGCATGGGGATTGAGGGAAATGCTAACACAGTATTCCTGAGCTAAAGTTTTCTCTCTTCTCACATCCCTACCACAAAGGGAAGGGAGCAAGGTTTCTGGGCAGGTTGTTATGGCAGCCCTGCACTGCCTCGCATCAAGATTGCCTAAATGGCAAAGTGAAGCACGTTTGGCTGAGGGCTAGCTCCTCCTGTAAGCCACTGCTGCTTACATGGAATCAAGATGGATATTTTTAATCACGCTTCCTAACTGCTGGCATTTTCACAGTAGTTGCCAAGCAGGTGAATCCTTCAAAATGTAACATGGAAAAATGACATAAACCCTCAAAATTTCAGGTCAGACAATTTGTTCTCCTGCTTAACACCCCAGATGTTTCAAACAAGGAGACCTGTGCAGTGCACAGGGGTAGTCTTCTAGAAAAGCTGACTTTCTGGGGCTTACAGCTTATCCTCTGTAGCTCCTGGAAGGCTTATGCTTCAACCATGTGAAAATGTTATCACTTATTATTACACTATACTTCATGCTCAATATTTATGCCCTTTTCTCCAGTGCCAAAAGCTCACGTTGATACCTTAAACTTTACTGTGCAAATGCAAGACTTCTATTTTTGGGATGCCTTTTTATTTTTTTCCTTTTCTTTCTTCTCCCTCCTCCCTCAGACATGAAGGTAAGCTTAAGATTTATTCAAAAATCCAAGAGCAATGCAATCTTGGTGAAAAAACATCTAAGATGACAAAACACCCTAAGCACTAAAATATATTAAAAACACCAAATTTTTTATTTCACACATTCAATCCTAGAGTGATTTTTATTAGCCTGCAGAACATTAAAGCCTTGTAAAGTCACATTTACAACAGAACTTGAAACAGCCCCATCTATAGCCTATGAAGTGCTGTTATAACACAAATTCTAAGTGTCAAACTTTAGTGAATTATGTAACTCAGCACTTCCACTCTTTTTTAGCTGTAATCTTATATGAAAAGCAGCTACCACAAAAACTGCCTGACCTTGTGCTGTAAATATCTTATTATTTTATTTATCTTAGAGCTGTCATGAAAGTAAAAGTGACAAACCATGCATTAAATTGCTGATTTTTTGAACTTTTTTGAAAGCTTGAATTTCATTATGAGTTCTGGATTAAAATACATGGATAAAAGTAAAAGGATAAGATAAAATAGGAATGAGTAGGTAGATAAAAAAATCAGGTTTATAAGCTTTGTATTGCAAAATGTATGGGAGGCAATAGTCAACAAGAAATACCTGTCAAAACCACCAATTTGGGCATTATTTAAAATAAAGAACTGCATATTCCTTCTTGTTAGATTCTCTTAGTTTCTTGTAATTGCTCCAGGATCTCAGCACAAACATAGAATATTCTGATTTTTGGGCACAATCTTTGGGTAAATCTTTTTTGTTTTCTTCTCGGTAGCTAAAGGTAAAATTTAACAAGTGTGAACATTTACCTAATTTCCACAGTTCACAAAGTGAACAAATACTGCTCATTCTGAAGAAATCTGTCAGTAAATATGCAAGACCTACATGCATACGTGCATTTAAGTACATAGAAGCACAATAACTTGGAGTAAAAAACCACACAAAATTGCTAAATAAATCTGCAAGTGCTACATTTTCGCAGTGAAGCACCAGTTCTATCAATGTTACACCTTTCTCATGTGATGTCATGCATGCACTGAGAAGATAAATACATACCATGCTGCTAGTGAAAACTTCTATACAAGATCGTGACCTTTTTTTACATTACCTTACTAATCCTTATAAAACTGCTTTTCTTCCCCACTTGAATTCAGTTATATTCTTTCATTCATCAGCAGTAGAAAACAAGTAACTGAAATGTCAAATGTCGCCATTAATACCAGTGTTGCAGGAGAAAGCTTAAAATCTGAAGAGATAATTAGGATTATAGAATCATTAAGGTTAGGAAAGGCCTCTAAGATCACTGAACCCAACCTTTAACCCAGCACCACCACGTTCATCACTAAAGCTGTATCCCCCCCACGTGCCACACCCACACACCACACTTCCAGGAATGGTGATTCCACCGCTGCCCCGGGCAGCCTGTTCCAATGCTTGACCTCCCTTTCAGTGAAGAAACTTTCCTAATAACCAGTCTAAAACTCCAGGGAGGCAACTTGGGGCTGTTTCTTCTTGTCTTGTTACCTGGAAGAAGAGACTAAATCCCAGCTCATTACAAGCTCCTTTCAGGTAATTGTAGAGAGCAATGAGGTCTCCCCATGAGCCTCCTTTTCTCCAGGCTAAACAACCCAAGCTCCCTCAGCTCTTCCTCATCCCATTGTGGTTCCAGACCCTTCATCAGCTCCATTCCCCTTCTCTGGACACATTAATTGGAAATACATACTTTTTTTTTGCATTACTTACATATATGCAGGTGTGTGTGTGTTTATAGTATTTATTTATATATTTGATTCTGAGTGCCAGAAAAATCACTGCTTTCCTGCCCAGCATACTTCCCCATCTCCTGCAGAGAAGGATGAAGATCCTAAGCAAAATGCCATTGTTTATAATACAAAATATTTTATAAAAAGTAAACAGAATCTACCTCATGGATGGGAGAGATAAAAGTAAGTGGGAAATGTCAAAAATACTGTCAGAGAGTGAACCTATTCATTAAAGAAGTTATTTAATTCCTAGACTAAAATACCAAAGAAGAAAAGTAACAGATGATCACCATCCCCCCCCAGATCACTCAGATTTGGAGAGAGGAGAAAAAAAAAAATCACTTATAGACTAACAAAAGCTACAGGATATCAAATGTAGTCATCACATCTTGTGCAAACTTTTCATATTTTCCTCATGATGCAAATTAAAGATCCTTCTCCCCCCACAAAACCTTCTCTTTCAAGACATTTTCTGGATTAGCTCCAGGGGAAGAGAGAAGCACAGATGAGCTAAAACAAGTAACCCAACTTATCAAACACACTGCAAGGCTGGATGCATATGGAAATGAAATATATTCACAAGCGGATAGACTAGATATGTCAGTATGTTTTTGCCATCTCTGATATAAAAATAGGTGTCAGCAAAAACCCAGTATAAATTCTTGCAAGCCCCTGCAGGAATGCTGCTGTTTTCCTCTGGATTGTTCAACCAGCACAACCACTGAGAAACTCCTCATAATTAAGGAAAAAAAGGGATGGGAGGGGATCTATCCCAAACCCTCTCTCCTGTTGTGTTCAAAACCCCTTCCAAAAACCCCCAAATTTTTCACATTAGTTGTAAAAAGTACTCCTGGGTCATCACCACTGACCCCACAGTTTGTCCCTTGTCCAAGAGGGAATGACAGCATTCCCTTCCTGCGGTACTGGTGCCATCACTGGGGGTCAGGAAAGAAGTCAGGAGCATTTAGTGGCCTAGAAGCAACTCAAAAAAAAAAAGTATCTGCTTTTAACAGCAAAAGCAATGCAAGGCGTGTTCCTACAAGCTTCACCTTACCAAGGAAAACCTCCCTGGCTTTTTCTGTTCTGTGTTTTGCTGTGAGCAGGCATCACAACCAGCATGTGTGGGGGCTGATGCCAAGTGCTCCTCAAACTCGCACTCCCACATCTTGGATGTGTGTGCCCGTGCTCATGCATGCATAAAAGACAGTGGCAAACTGTGGCAGCCGTGACCTGAAGGAAGCACCAAGCACAGTCAGCCACCCTCCGAATCAATTTATGCAGACTGCACAGATGCTCTCCCCCAGCACCAGTGTGGGCAGCAGCAACACACACAATGAAAAAGGAGCTCTCTTCAAAAAATTGAACCAAAAATAAATTAAAAAGAGGAATTAGAAATGTTTTTCCTTCAGGCAGCTCTTGGTTTCTCCTCCTACCCAAAAAAAGCTAATGTGTTGCTTTTGTAAGCTATTATTAATTCCTATATACATAAATATAACGATTTCATGCCTGTTCTAGAAAATTAACAAATTGAACTGCCAAAACACACCCCACTGTATAACCAAAATGCAATATCTTGTCCTTCACGCAAGCTTCTCAATCACAACTTGTCTTTTTCTGCATTTCTTTCTCTTGCTTTCTCTTTTTCCTTCCATTTTGCCCCAGATTTCCAAACTCCAAATTTTAGTAGATTAAACTGGTGGAAATCTTGCTCCTGAACAAAATCACTTCTTGGTCTGCAACTGCAGCAGACAGACAGGCTGCAGCCTGAGGATGCTGGATCAGCCACGGAGTATGGAGCATTTCAAATTTAGGTCACTTGTGCTGCTCTGACCCCAGTGAACAGCAACGGCGTGTTTTTCCACACTTGACTGTTTTCCTGCTGACCTGCGTCTCGAACAAGACAAGAAGTCCCAGTGCGATTTAAAGAACAAGGTCAGCACAGGAGATATTGAATGTCAAACATGCTAGGAAAGGAGCAAAGCGACTGGGAAGAAGAATTCACCTTCTCAAAGTTTGCTGATGGAGACTGAAGGCGCAAACACTAAAACTGCACGAACACACGCCCTTTGGCCGTGTTTGCCGCCTGCATGACTGGGATCCAAAGGGGGGACCGATGGCAGGCAGAAATTGTCACCATGTGAGGCAAAGCGGAGCTGAGCCAGCAGCACACACGATAAGAATTATCTCTGCTGGAGGCTGCTCGCTGCCGCGCCAGCACCTCGACTCAGCGCTGACAAATGCTGGGGGGAAGCCGGCACTGTGGCCAGAGCCCACTGATGATAAATACGGCACCTCGGGTGCTGAGGCTGTCAAAACAGCAGAGTACCCACCTTGCTGCAAATGAGCCAACCCTGCCACTTTCAAGAGAGTAAAACTCCTTGAGAAAGCAGCTGCTTGCTGCAGGAAGGTGGGAAATGTAGCCAGGCCCCATGACAGTGGAAGGTGAAAGGGAAAAAGTCCCAAATCTCTTCCCTTGGGGAGGGTTGGAGCAGGCGGCAGGGCAAGCTCCAACTGCTCCTTTGCAACAACACCTACTCAAACTGCTTTCTAGTTGTTGGACTCAACATTTGTGGTTTTTCTCCCGTAATTCTTAAAAAAAAAAAAAAAAAAAAGGATTATACGCTTTGCACAACATAACTGTTTATACAAAAGAATGGTTCCTGCACAACTGTGGTGTTTAACTACACGTGAATGCAGAGAGGAAAAGCTTAATGGACAGCAATATAACGTATTTTACCTTGCTCCTAACTCTTATCCTACTGGTTCAAAACTGTAACACTCCCCTGTGCATCCTCATGCACAAGCAGCATGGGCAGTCCAAAGGAAGGTAGCCTGGAAGGAATTTTGCCCACTGGCTACAGGCTTAGCCAAAGATTAACAGAGGGATTAACCAGAGAAGCAACACCTACTGAATACACACTGGCAAATAAGGCAGCCAAGCTTGTCACTAGGCACTGCATAAGATTCCCAAAGGGGAAAACCAATCTGGACAGGCTGTAGTAGGAGGAACAACTTTGTTTTAATCAGTTTTTGGATAAATGCATGGGTTAATGATGTTCTACCCCGAGGATGAAATAGTATGGCTAGCAAGATTAGAGCAGTGATCTCCTGTACTTGGCACCACTGTAACTGTAGTGAGGCTGAATCTTGAATCCTGTGTCCAGTTACGGGCCCTTCACTACAAGAAAGACATTGAGGTGTTGGAGCGTGTCCAGAGAAGGGCAAAGGAGCTGGAGTTGTTCACCCTGGAGAAAAGGAGGCTCAGGGTACACCTTATTGCTCTCTACAACTACCTGGAAGGATCTTGTAGTGAGGTGGGGGTCAGTCTCTTCTCTCAGGTAACAAGCAACAGGACAAGAGCAAATGGCCTCAAGTTGTGCCACAAAAGGTCTAGATTGGATACTAGGAAAAACTTTTTCATGAAAAGCACTGGAACAGGCTGCCCAGGGAAAGGGTTGAGTCACCATGCCTGTAGGTATGTAAAACATAGGGTGATGTGGTGCTCAGGGGCATGATTTAAGGGTGGCCTTGGAAGTGCTGGGTTAAGGGTTGAACTTGGTGACACTGTGTGTCCTTTCCAACCTAAATGATTATTTGATTCTCAGATTTAAAGAACAGAATAAGGAGATGTGCCAGAATAGATCCAACTTGTGGAAAAAAAAAACAAACCACATTTTATGGAGATGAAGGTAAGTTACAGGAAGGAGTTGAGAATGAAATTATAAAGGGAAGAAAAGTCAGTATTATCTCTGTATTATGACAACAGAAATCAGATCTGTCATAGTAAGTAAATTTCATAATGTCTAACTTAGTTAATAGGGTTTTAGAAAAACAGCAAAGTTCATTCCTACGGTACAGTTTTTTTTTCACTGGTGAGAGATTTGCAGGAGAATCAGAAACAGGCAGAATTCTTTCACACATACAAAAGACTTTCACACACATAAAAGACTAATAAGCAATTAGGAATTACAGACATTAGGAAAAGGGGCTGATCCTTTCTCCAATCCTGCCAACTGAACATTATTCTCTACCATCTCTTAGCTAATGGCATGTAAAGATCCAGTCCTAGAGACCACAGGTGGTAGAGTCTTTTCCCAGTTTCTGTAGAAGACCATTCTCTGGATGTATGCATCTACAAAATGAGTACTTTTATATTTTTTCTCTGTTAATTTCTGATTCTTGTTACATGACTGATACTGAAAGTTTCTTTTGTACTTCAATTTTATTTCTAACATTTGTGCTTTCCTTTCCTGAAATACTTCAAATATTGTTACTAATATCCCCCAAGGTATAAAGCATCTATGACTGACTTCCTAGATGAGGTGTCCACACAAGAGAAACACAGAGTTTGTTGAAATGACAACAAGATCAACAGGGACCTAACTTCAGTGGGGTCAGAATCAGACCTTCAGAACCACTACTCCCCGCTGCAGTTGGGCATCTTTATATGGACAACTGTTGTGAGACTCCCTCCCACTGAATTTCAGACCCTGGCTGGTATTATTCCCAAGTACTTTATGGCATTACCCTTTTTGAAGTCTCTCCACAACATGCAATAGTTTCATTTGGGATTAACTTCTGTAAAGTTAATTGCAGTTTTGCATTTTGTTTTATGTTTCTGACCTCTTTAGGTTCTTTTGAACTTTGAATATTTGTCCAGACACGTATTTTCGGCTCTTCATAATTCGAATGTCATTCATACAGCATCTGAATCCCCTTCATATCATCAGTTTAGTTTAGAAAAGGCAAAAATGAAGCCTTTTGGAGAGACAAAGCAGGACAAAGTTTTTGAAGAAATGCACAGATAAATCCTGTTTTATCCCACTCTCCATCAGATTATTTTGCGGAAGCAATTTTTGACTGGAAGTCCTCAAGTACTGGCAGAAATGAAATAGAACCTCTTTTGAAGGAAAAAGACCCCAGAAACCCAGAATTAAAGTTATATAAGCTTAGACTGACTTCTTTAATAAAGCAATAGGAAGCTGCAAACTGAGGAGAAAACATCAGTAACAGACCCATGGATCAGAGATTATATTGCTGTACTAGAGAAAAATAGACACGACAGAGGTGCCCACCTACTGGGAATATTAAATAACATTGCTGCTTAAAAAGTTAGAAATTGCAGAAAATAATTCTTTACAGAGTTACAGCTAGGCTATTTTTAGCACCCAAGGAGTTTTTTTATTTGCTAGTCTAAGAACAACAGTGCCTCTGCAAACAAAATGCAGGAAGTCGGGGAAGAAGAAGAAACAGTTTGTACTGAAGACTTGAGTTTGGAAATGGATGATTGTTTTCAATAATTTTTCTGCAGTAGACAAATATAGAAAAGAAAGGTGATGTAGGGACCATATGGCGTGTTAATTCCAGTTGTGACAAGAGCTCTGTTGTCTGTCTATCCCTTTGCTAGACTGTGAGAAAACATGCAGCTTGTGTCACTGACACCAGGAGCAAAGCCCAGTCTCATCAGGCATGGCAAATATTAATGTATAGGTAAATAAAAGCTTGGAACTGGGAACAAAAATTGAATGGCCAGCCCTGCAAGCCATCTCTTTCCTGATGGGGAGCATTGCTGAGTGCACAAAGAAGTAACAACTTCTTAGGTGTTCAGGGCAGCTAGGATAAACCACACAAAAATAGCCCTGGAGCGAGGAGGAAACACGCAGCTTTTGAAAAAGAGCATACAACAAGAAAAAAATTATCCATACAACATGCTTGGAAAAGAAGCCTGGAACACTCTCCTATAAATCCAACCAGTCTGTACTGCACTAGCACAAACCTTAAGTGTCAAACAGGACACTGGCACAAGCACTGTGGGTAAGAGCACCCCGCCTTTGTGGGAAGGGACAGCCCCAAGAGCCAGGTGGGGATGCACCCACGTCTTCCTTCCAGGTGAAGGAATGAGGAGAAGACAGGGCTCTCCTGCACTGCCAGTCCACAAACCAGCCCACAGCCTGCACCAGGATGTTGGAAGCGGGCATTAGGATCTGGGGCATGGAAAGCAACAAAGCAGCCTCTGCTTTCACGTTCTGTACAGCAGCATGGCAGCGGGTGGCTGCTGCTGTTGGAGGCAGACCTCGGCTTTGTCTCCATGTCCCCTCATCTGGCAGGCAGGCAGATAGTACACTTAGAGAAAACAAAACAAGCCAAACAAACAAAATAACCAACCCCCCAAAAACCAAAACTCTCCCAAACAAAAAACCACAACCCAAACGAAAAACCCCAAACCAAACCCAACAACTCAACACAGAAATAGAAGAAAAAAAGAAGGAAACCACCAATCTCTCCCTGCCAGCCCTCTGAGATCAATTAGATTACGGTTATAAAAAAATCACCCTAATCTATTTCAAGATTGAAAAACTATAGGATACTGATTCTCTAGCAACTGGAAATGAGAAAAGCCTCTCAGACATCAAGAAAAAACATTGAATAGCAAAGGGATATGGAACTGGACAAACTAAACAGGGTGCTCAGGCAGGACACAAATTCTTAAACTAACTGTTTTCAAAATGCATTTTTGGTAGGTAAAACCAGATAGATCTACAATTTTTTTATCTCTAGATAATTCCCCAGTGTCATTGCTGCTGCTAGTGAGCTATAAGGAGCAAAGCACATGAAAAAAGGAAATTGTTCTTGCTAGGTAATGTAATTCAAACTCTAAATATTTATTTACTCTTGCAGGGGAGAGGGAGCAGCTGAAGCACAGCTGGGATAACTCAGCAGCACAAGCCGCCACGCGCTCTCCCACACCATGGCCTCTGGCTGGGCCTGGAGGCTGCAGGGGAAGGGGGAGCAGAGCCAGGCTGGAACACACAGCTGTGGTCCCAGCAGCTCCAGCTTCCACTCTCCACCCAGCATGCAAACTCAGCCTTAAGGCATGGTCCACCTTTACCCATACTGATGAGAGGAGGCTGGATTCCCACCCACCCCATCCCCAGCAGTGCTCCCCTCTGTGCTACACCCAGCATCAGTGTCCCTGGAAGGGTCCCACAGATGTGTGCCCCAACCTCACCTTGAGATCTGGTCAGGAGCCCATTCCAGTCTGAGACCAGCTTCCTTAGGTACCATACCAGCACTGATAAGTTACCTCTCTGACCTAAAATGAGGCCATTTTGGCCCAGCAGCACATCATCAGGATGCTGAAGACTGTGTGTCTGGGCAGGGTCAGGCTGCCAAAAGAAGAGGCTTGGTGATGAGGATGGGTGGCTGTAGGCACCCTCTGCAACTGAATAAGGCTGCTGGGATCTGTACTCCACTGGGAACATGGCTTTGCCTTTCTGTCGTGTGGCAGTGAGACCTTTCTCTCTCCTCTGAAAAGCCCTTGGGTCACACTGGTGCAACTGCTTGTAGGGGGGCAGCAAAATCAAGATAAAGACTTGATTCAGGATAAAAATAATGTAATCTCCTCAAAAGGAGGTAGGGAAGACAGGGAGGAAAAGCATGATTTGTAGTCTGGCTCAATTGCGAGTGCATTTATAATTGTGAGAAACATGCATGATCTCCTTTAGCTTTTTTCAGTTTTTCTTTAAAAATCTTGATTTTAACTACTTTAGTTAATGCATGTGACATGCCCTGTTCACAGCACTGGTTACTCCTTAGAAATTCATACCTGCACAGCATTAATCATGATGGGAAAGCTTGAAATCCTGGCACGAACATGACACCACCCTGTTTTGGTTTGGGGTGGTTCTCCCCTCGAGCTGCAGAGGAGCCCTGCACGCAGAACACTCACTGCATGTTCAGATGAGAAGATACAGCAGCCCTCAGACACAGGCTGAAGTTGTTCTGCTTCAGAGTCAACACCCTCAAAGGCTGGTATGGCACATGAACCATCTCTGTAGTACAGAGACACCTGAGCATCTGTCAGCCGCATTCTGCTCACAGATTTAACAGTAATCCTTGTGACCAGAAGGGCTCAAAATGCCTTTTACTTTTTCTCTTTTTTTATTTTAATAAAAGCTCAGAATCTAGAACACCCTCATTTTGCCCAAGCTAGTGTTACAATCTAATCCTACCTGTTGACTTCCCGATCTGTCAATTTGGCACCACTTAAAAATTAAGATTAAAACCTACTTCCGCTCTCAAAAAAAGGATATAAGAAACTATCATGAAACAAGAAGTACACCAAGTTTCTACAAAGCAGACTTGGTAAAGAAGGTTACTGTTCAGTCAACTCTGGTTTAACTGTATTTCTTGATATTCCAATCTTTTTGTCACTTATTTTCAGGCAAAAGTCTTCTTTAGTTAGACTGCAGAATCAGTTCAACCAATATCTAATAAATAATGCTTATTTCCCATGCTAAGATTGGTTTTGCTTAACTTAATTGAGTTAGGTAAAGAAGTGACAAATCCACTTGTGTGCACATATATATTGATAATGAAACAGAAAAAACATTCTATTTTCTACCGTGAGTGAAGAATTGTTGCCAAACATCCCCTGCAATGAAAAAGGCCATAATTTAGCAGCACCCCAGGCCTTGCTAATCCCACACAACTCCAGTTTTTGCCAGCCTCAGCCAGAAACAAGGGCTCATGGCAGCCTTTGAGGGTGTTAGGAGAACAGGTTCAAGGAATTGAGCCTACAGATTTCTCTACCACATAGGAAGTTACCCATGACAGGAAGTGTAACAGGCATGCTCCCTACTGCTGGCAACTCTTTTCGGTTGTTTATAAATGAGTATCACAGTACTAGTTACACAGCACTTCAACAGAACTATTTTTTTTCAAATACGCAGAAATTAAATGGCAGTAGACTCACTGGTCCAGCTGACACAATTCAGTGCCACTGGAAAAAAAATCTGTGGCACACACAAGTAAGATGATGCAGGACCTGTTAACATGCAGGACTCTTAAGTGCAATTTAGAGTCCACATACCAGGAGAATGAAGCACATACCCCTAATAACAGCCCCCTGTAGCTGGGGGACTAAGCAGCTGCACCTAACATGGCCTTCACAACGGGACCCCAAGGTCCAATTCCAAGAAGGAAACAAAAAGGATATAATAAGAAACACTGTGCAACCATTAAGATAAATCTGGTTCAGATATTTTTAAGAGTATAAGCAAATGTGGATCCTAATGGAAATTTTGGGGGGGGAAAAAAGTCCACATGTATCTAGAAGGCTCATCCCAAACATTTAGCAGTTACTTTCACAATAAGTCTTTTCATGTTTTGGTATACTAGTGCAATGTTCGTGTTCTCAAAGCTAGCCTGAAGGGTTTCTAAATTAGTATGTCAATGTTACCATGGTAACATAATGTACTACCAAAATGGACCACTTTTTATACAGCCACTATAATCAAGTTAGTGACCAAGCAAGTTATAAAAACTCTTGCATTTTCAGTTTTGGGAGGTTGGGGGTTTATTGGGCTTTTTCCTTTGTTTGTATTTGGTTCTTTTAATTATTTATTATTATTTTTACTATTCCTACACCTCTCTAAAAATATTATTAAGAATTTGTTTTGTTTATCATGCAGGAATAAACAAACAGAAACAGAATCAACACCACCAGCAAAAAGCAGATCTCAGGACTTGCCAAGGGTAGCTGTAGTTTCAGTTCCCAGACATACAAAGTTTTACACCCCATCTCTAGTTTTACTTTTGCAGACTGCTCACAAACAGAAGGCATTCTTTCCTTGTCACTACACTATTTAAAACACAGCGACGCCTCACTCTTAGAGCTTCTTACACACCAGGATCCTGCCCAACATGCTGTCTCTGATATCCAGGGGCATGTCAAATGGCACTGGATGCCCTAAAAGTCAACCTGCCATCCTTGATCAGACAATCTTCAAATTGAGAGTACTCAAGTTAAAAACGTTCTCATATAAAGTTCAGTGCTCAAAAGACATCATCTTCATGGTCATCACATCCACGCAGACCAGAATATCTGTCCTACCTTCACACAAATTTGTTAAAAACGTAAGTTTCTTTATATCTCCAAAAGAAACCATCACCCCGAGAATAAATGCTCGGGTACAGCCAACCCTCACCAACCAGTGCCTTTGTAAAAGGGCTGCTACAGGACCCCATGTGGACAAGGAGCCACATCCACCCAGCAAGTTTCCATGCAATGGTCTTTATTCAAACAGCATCAAGTATTTGAAGTAAAATCTTGAAAACTTGTTTTTTTCTATTAAAAGATGGTATCTAATTGTATATTTTTTGTATCATAAGCCTGCTGTATCAACCTCTTTGTGGCATTCCCGTGATCTTGCTCTTTATAAAAAGAAAAATTAAAAAAATACTGAGATTATTTGCTGTGTTGAAATGAAGGAGGAGAATAAAAGTCAGTGGTTTATGGTTGTGTCAATAAGAGCTTGACATACTGGTTTACAATATTACTTGCCAAGAGCACTGATATTCTAAGTTGATCTCTCAGTTCAATGATTTGTAAAGTTAGAAAAACTTTTCTTTAATAAGAATGTTTACTCCCTTTATTAGCATGAGAGTATGTCAAATATCCAACTTCTCTACTTTTGGTCTGGCTGACTAGTTTTTATTCTTCTAGAGGATACTGCCATTTATAGTTGAGAGGTAATGCCTAAGCATATTTGATTAATCTACCGAAACCACTCACTATAATTTATATTCCTTTCAGAAAGCCGGAGGAAAAAGAAGAAATAGAGTCCAAAGACACCATGCAAATCCTTCCAAAAAGACTTATATGAGCCCAAAATTGCTCCTTGTCTTCCTTTGCCACACAAAACAACAGTAAAGGAGAGAGTACCCTAGGATTCCCATCCCATTCCACCCCCAGCTTTCCAAAAAATCACATCTGGAAGATATAAAGGAGAACAACAGTCAAAATATACTATATATATATGTGTGTGTAGTGGCATATATACATGTACATACACACACAATTTCTCCATGTATGTATACATGGTGCAACAGTTCAACTCGTGTGATTTCCAGTGTGGATGCACTCATTTAGGTGTGAGTGACTTTCTGCTGTATGGGTGGAGTTTGGGGAAAGAGCATACCACAATCTTTTCAAAAAACACATATGCATGAATGAGCCGCCAAAGTAAAACTACACATAAAGCTCAAATCATTGTCCACCTTCAGCCTGCTTGACTTCCTAACTTTAAATGGCTGGTTTAACAGAACTGTCCAGTCTGCAATACACTGCAATGATTTGTGTGTGTGGCTTCCTCTTCTGCTGATTACAGCTTTTAGGCTATAACTAAAACAAAAGGTGGCTCATGGATTTTTCACGTACAGCACTGAACACATACCTGAGCAAAAAAATTAAAAATACCACAATCTCTTTTTATTCCCTAAAAAGTACAAAAGCCCCATATCTGCAAGTGCTCTAAATGTCACAAGAAAACCAAGTTCAAAGGCATTAGCAATTGTACATTCCCCTATTATGTTGTAAAAGATGCAGTGTGAAAAATCCTTTAGGATAATCTTCTCCGAATCATTAATTCCCTTCCATTTACATGAGAAAAGAAACAGCAGATCTTTTTATGCAGTTTGTCACAAAAATCACAGCCCGGGGTACTTCTCACTAAACACTGAGGTCTCACAACCTAGTCTTTTCCCAGCTGTTTTGAAGGACAGATCCTTACTTTAGGATTTTCCCATTTACATCATTAGATAAAATAATCCTCCCTCACTCCAGAAGTCATAACAGCTGCATCTTAATTGGAAAGAAAAACCAATAAGGACCAGAACCAACAACTGTTACTGCAAACTAGTGGCTCTGAATGCCAAGCAGCTGCCTTTCTGCCAAAAAACAATACATGACTTGTAAAAGTAAGGTGCTTGAAAACAAATCAAATACCAAAACTAAGCTACTGCCAACGAGGACATTGTATTTTAGTGATAAAAATGCATGAGACACCAGCCAATTTCAAGCTGCAATCACTTGAACATAATCCTTACATGTAAGACATCATTTATAGGAAATAATTTGAAATACCAACTGCAGAACTTATGACTTAATAGATGGGATGCCAACTGCTAAAACAATTCACACACCTGGTTGTTTTTATAGCATGTGAACTGATGGGGCGGTGCAAAAATTAAAGTTATTTTCATTGATGACCACACTGAGAGCGTACCTGTCCTTTGAGGGTGGAGAGCACTTGTGGATCATCATCAGCAGACCTCTCATGTTATGTCCCTTTGCTGCACAACTGACTGTGATGCCCTGTGATGCCTTCCTTAAAACACCAAAGTTTTACTGGAAAATTTCACTTCTTGTCAGAGGAATGTTTAAAATACAGCGTCTTCTCTTGTCGAGAGCAATAGTTATGTATGTGCAAAAAAAATGAGATTGCTGTGACAGTGTGAAAGAGCTGTGAATTTGCAAGGTGAGCACAGCACAAGCCTGGGACCTATTCCATCACCTTGGCAGAGGCGTGTGGAAGAAAGGAGAGGGGCTTCTGGGCAGCCACCCCACAGTGCTCCTCCATCCCACTCTCCTCTACTTGCTGCAAAAGCAGTCCGTGGGTAAGGAAAAAGAATCCCGTTTTAAGTGTTTTGCAGTTGCTTAGCAACCACTACCAAACCTTAAGAGATTTCAGTCAATGGACCGGCACACCCACTTCTCAACATGCCGACAGGTACATGAGGAATACACCAGCTCAGCCCCAACAGCAGCACGTCCCTCCTCCCCTTTCAAACCTGCTTCCAGCTGCTGCTTTCTTATCCATTCCAGACCCCCCAGAACTACTGAGAGGCACAGCAAAGCACCCATGTGCTGGTGGTGAGATTATTTTTAATTGCGAATATGCCAGCTATACGCTTTCCTCGGTTAGCACACACGTGCAAACCACATCTGCCTTAAAAAGCAATTGAGATTGAAAAGCTGTCCCTGAACTTGCCCTCCTGGGGTAGAGACCAGGTTTCTTCCCAAGCCATGCTCTGTATAGGTAGTGACCATTACAGGCAATTTCCACACCTGCTATTAGTTTCGGTGGGAAGCATTGGCTGAATTGCACAAAACTTTTGGCCTTTGTGATCACACCCCCATTGTCATGCCAAATGTTTTCAGATTTTAAAACTTTATATGTATATAGATAGACAGATAGATATAGATACGTGTACATGAGTATACAGAGGTTTTGATGTGGAACAAGGATTCTTCCACCACTCTTCTGTAACCTGCCACTAGATGCATACAATCTACATAAACTTGAAAGGCTGATACAAGGGAGCTATGCTGGAAAAAATATTTTCTTTTTTACAGATGCTTCACTCCACAGAAGAGTACATATGGAGGGGAAAAAAACCCAGTATAGAAAATGCTGCTAACTAAAAGTAAAAAATTATGCTGGAAATTAAACCATTTGTAACCAGTATAGGAGTTATGTCCAGAAACGGCTTTCCAAGTACAGCAACACAACCAACAAACTGCAGCCACATAAAAGCCATGTATCCTTTCCCTTCCACAGCTCGCAGAGGAGAAGGACCACCTCCACCACCCAAGCTGGTTGGAGAAGCCATACCCACACCTGCCCGTTTCTCTTCACCAGTGGCACTGTGGCAACAGAAGTGGCTTAGCCCAGTCAAAGGGGTTCCACCCTTGAGGTGAGCTGTCCCACGGTGAGGGGCTGCAGGGGCCATTCAGGGACCTGTGCCTGTTCCAGCTTCTCCCACTGCAGTTGTGGCCAGAGCTGGGAATTGCCCAGCCCCAGTGGTTTTGTGCATTTTCTGTGATCCTTAATGGCAATTGTGAACTTCTCTCATGTGTTACCTTTACACTCACAGAACTAAGAAAACGTTGCCCCTGTGGTAAACCCAGAAGAAAAAGGCTGCCATATTTCTAAGACAGAGAAAGGCTCAGAGTCCATTTGAATTTCAAGCTGCATCTTGTTTCCTGTACTTACTTCAATCCTTAAACCAGGAAATTCCTTAATTTTAGTCTGTTCTCTCCATCCTTTAAACTACCCAGTAGTACCCAGTACTTTTTCAAAACTTATCTGCCCTAAGTTATCACCGGTGGCTTTCACTTACAAAAGTATGGTGGTACCAAGTGGACCTCTGTGATTGTCTTTCAC
The DNA here is from genome assembly GCA_013399875.1 of Gymnorhina tibicen. Lineage (NCBI taxonomy): Eukaryota > Metazoa > Chordata > Aves > Passeriformes > Artamidae > Gymnorhina > Gymnorhina tibicen. Next base: position 1,010,025 of record VXAZ01004525.1, read on the forward strand.
AAACAACTCACTTGGTACTTCCAAGGGACCTGTTATATTCTTTATGCTTGTAATTCTCAGTATAACAAAAACAAATACTTAATTCTTAAGAAAGGCACTTTTTGCAAATCTCTCCTAAATATCTAGCAGCAGTTAAAGTTCAGAAGTTCTTTGATTTCTTTCAATAGTGCCCCAGTGATTTTAATAGCTCTGCACTCCCAAGCAGTTTTATGTGAACACTGTAAATAGAGGTAAAGCCCTCAATAAATAGCGTTGGTGGTCAGTGGTTTTTTCTTTCCCTTTGGTTGTTGTTCTCTTTTTGTTAACAGAGTGACCTAACAGTAGCATTTCCAATTGCCTCGACTGGGAGCCAGTGCATGCAGCACAGTTTTGAATAATCTGGCAAACAAAACTGGCCTTAAGAGTTCCAGGCATCTGTTAAAAAACCCCACCACCAAACCTGAAAGGACAACAATAAAACCCCCTCTGGTTTTCCAGAACAGATTAAACAGAGTTACTTACTAATTAATGCTTGGAACCACGACATGGATCAGACCATGTCGCTCCTGTTTTGCACATGAAAAGCACTCCATGGAAGAGAAGTGCAATAATTATTGCAATTCCTGGCTCTTGAAGGTAGGTTGCATCCCCAGGTCACAATGCAATGCTCAAGTCTTCCAAAATTACATGGCTCCCCTTTGCTCTCACAGCCACCAGACCTGCACAAATCATTTTGGGAAGCTCCAGAAAACACATACTGAGTTTATTTAGTACCTTCCATACCAAATAGCTCCATAACAAGTTGTATTTTGTTTCATTATTCTTCAAGATTTCCTTTATCTTGTATTAACGTTACACTTTAATCTTCCTTCCCAGGACAATTTGCTTTTGTAACTGATGGTATTTCTCACTGCAGACAAATCCATTCATCTAGAAATGGCACTAGACTAGACTTGCTCTCTGTAATCAGTGGCACCACAGCAAGTTTCTGTTGCATTACAAGCCTTTGCCTATCATCTGCACAAAGTCTTCGCAGCAGATATGATTCTGCAGATACACTGTTACAAGCACAGGCACTGGTCCTTCTGAAAAGATCTTTTTCTAGGTCTTAATTGAAATGTTACTAATACTCATTTTGCAAGATTGCCTGGCGATACTAGGTAAATTAAAAGAAGACCATAACACAGTGGTGCACACCGAATTTATTTAAACAGTATTAGCTCTTCCCAAGTGAAAAGGATGTAAAACAAAGCACAAAGCTTAGTGTTTGAAAGTGTAACGACAAGGTGACTTAGGATGGCATTATGAAGACAAGAAACCAAAAATTTTGGTAATAAATGGAAGATGACAGATAACGTTAGGATATCTTACCAAGAGTTTCAATACTGGGTACAAGAGAAAAGAAGGAACCAACAAAAGATGTAAAGACAGGTGATATGATCAAAGCCGCAGGCTTTGGGAAATGCTCTTTCAAGCAATACTCAGAATTGATGTAAGTGGAACAAGGCTGCTTTCATCCAGGCTTGAAAAGTGACAACACAGTACTTCAGTAGTAGGATGAGACACACGGATGGTAGATTTCACGGCATGGGCAGACAGAGAAGCCTGCATCTCAGACATGCTACACTGAGAAAATCTTCAAAATATGGGCTTTCCCTGCTTTTGAGGACCTTGGAAGAAATTAAATAGGGGCAGGAAGGACTAGTCAGTTTTTATTCCGCTGCTATGGTATGTGGTGATGTGGATTAAAATCTCCATTTTTAATTATTATTATAAAAGATTAACATGTTTAAGACAGGATGAAAAAAAGATATTTTATAATTCAAGCAGATTGCAGAATTTTTACCTTATGGAGAAATTATGGAAGTGGTGTAAGTGCTACTTTGTTTGGAAAGATCATTACAAAGGCTCCTTAGGGCGCAAGGCTCTCAGTAGATTAACTTGACAGAAATTGCACTTCCTACACAAGTTAAGTGACCTTTATCAATAAGAAATATTGGGACACTTCAGGGGTTTAAAAGGCTCTGAAAGCAAATTAAAGATTCCAGCTGAGCAGAGGACAACTTAGAAGAGAGATTAATGCTAACCCCCTGTTTTCATGTACTTAAAAATTATACAAACTCCACATCTATACAGAAGTAAAAGTTTTAATCTAACTATATCAAAGGCAACACAAGCATTCAAAACTTATGCAGACTATTTAAGGACTTAAGTTTCAAGGGAGAGTACATTTAAAGAAGTACAAATCACCTCAGGTGACCGCTCATGTGAAATAAGGAAATCCCCCTGGGTTCCAAAACTATGCTAAAATCATGCTAGATACAATGGGGACTGAAACAGAATTACACTTAGTATGGTCTTTCTCTTTGAGAAGGAAAAATGCAATTACTTTTTTTGAGGCTATATCAGTTCTGCATTCGTAACTGGGCCACCTGACTTCTCCCACAAGTGTACAAAATTGAAATAAACCAGCAGTAAAAATTAACCTCATCCACCTGTTTCTTAGTCTTAGCAACTTATTTTCTAAATGCAATAAACAATTTCATTTTGAAGACAAAACTCAAATGGAGTCTCCAAAGGCATCACCATAGCTGGGTTTCTTTCCTCTTTACAAAAACACTCAGAGCTCCCAAATTTTTCCATAGCGGAGCAAGGGCACTGATGCAGCAGTGCAAGGTCCACAGTCATCTTTTGATTGGTACCTCTGGCTGAAAGAAACCAAACATTGCAATGATCTCAAGCTATTGTGATGATCTCAAAAAGTCACACCTCTGTCACAGTGCTCTGCACAAAAGCCCCTGGTGCAAGTCCACCTTTGTGGAACTTGCAATTGTTGTTTCATCACCAGTGGGCTTGGTGTGACAGGATCCTCCAACTGGCAGGCTTCAGGAAGAAACATCCTAAAAAAGGAGCTCATCCAACGACTTCACACTTAATGAGAACTCCTTTGCAGCTGTGAGGAAAAGCAGGAAACTCACATCCTGGTACATGTTGAAGGCACTGTTGCTAACCCCATTTTGAAGGTCTGACATCAGGTTTCTAAAGAAACCCCAGTAAACTCCAAGTAAACTCTTCCTTGGGGAGCACCATGTCACTACTCCAAGTAGCTGAACAGGAAATTCTTCTGACAAGTCCATTGTCTCTTCTCAGTGTAGTTTGGAAGGGCAGAACCATGCAAGAAAGTGACAGTCACACTGCTCAGAGCCTGTGCTCATTCACTGCTGGCAGCGCCGAGCCGATCTCTGACTTGCAGGGCAGCTTCACTTACAGGCAGGTCCCACTTTTACTGAAGAATGTCACATCAAACATTTGAACATTTCCAGATATATCATGAAAAGGAAATGAAAAGCAAGTTTCACACTTTAAAAATATGAACAGGACTTTTTCTTCTTGCTTCAGATGGCCTAACAGACCTTGAAATTGAAAATCACAGCAAATGTGAGCATTATAGATTTGGGAAGAAAAGGGGCTGGGGGACAGAGAAAGGAAGGGATGATTAAAAACACACAGGCAAGGAGGTAAAGAAGAGCAGGGAAGGGAGAGATGCTGTCAGTGTAAACCCATTCATTCTTCCTGGATGTTTGTGACACCTGACAAGACAACTTCACTACCAGTGGACACTTCTAAATGATTTTCAAAAGACACAACTGCATTGAGCCAAGAAAGCAATCTATTCAAGAGTAAAAGGCAGAACTGCTAAACTAAAATGAATGGTACAGTTCATAAGGATTAAAGAGTTTATCAGATTAATTTTTGAAAATTCAACAGCAAAAAAAAAAATTCTGAACTTCTTAGTGGCTGTGATTGAAGCTGGTGTGTTAAGCATGGAACCAAGCAAGCTCTCAGAACCAGATATTGGTTTCTTTCATCTTCAAAACAGATTTTATTACTACTGTTGTTATTTTTGCTAGTAAATTTCTAGAGAAGCTATTTCAAGACCTATGAAAAAAACCAGGAAAAACTAAACCTCACACCATATTCGACCATCAGTAGAAAGAACATGGCATTGCCATCTACTTAAACAGTAAAAATTCAAATGCATATGGGAACAAAGATAATGGTTGTTTTTTTTCAACTTCATATATAAAACCTCAAGTCTGAATGCCCTGTCACTTATTTTGGCCTGGATATAAACAAAGAAAATCTCTTTAACCCCAAATAATATAATACGAACGATGGTCATAATTTAAAGAATGACTTTAATGTGGGTTGAAAAGGAGAAAGAAAATGTGTTAATGCCATAAGGCAAGATTTGTGGCTTTGAAGGGACAAGATGAAAAACTGTGTGTCCCCTTTTCCCCACAAAGTATCCAATTCATGCTACAAAGGATGCTCACAGACAGCTTCCTCCAACACTACCCTCGAGGATCACCTACACACCAAGAGACTACATGTAATTTTAGCAGTCAGCTTTGTCCAGCTTTCTGGTTTTCAAGAACACCGTAAGACAGACAGAGAGACACAGCTGTGGGCTGCAGAAATAGGGCTGAATACCAGCAAAGCCGTAATTATGTGCATGTAGGACTCTGAAAAATATTTGAAAAAATCCAAAGTATTGAGTACTCTATATAGATACATAAACTTGGGCCAGTTTTCACATGTTCACTGCTTAATTTAGAGCTACCTTTTTGAGAAAGAGGAGTCTAGCTGAGGGTGAACCTCCCTCTTCTGACCCAGAGCCTTTGGCTCTCTGCTTTCTCTCCTCCAGATCTCCTCCTGGACGATTTCTGCCCACTTACACACAGTGTGTACCGGAACAAAGATGCAATTATGTATAAGTAGTGCCCAAGAGAAATCATCTAATAAAAATAAAGCTTTCTTTAAAGCAATTTCATCCAGCATTTGTTTTACTATACAGATGTAGAATATTTAGGGGAAAGGAAAAAAAAAACCTGGATGGCTGCATAAAGCCTGCGTGGCCCGTATGAAATGGCATTAGGATATTTAAAAAATTATATATAAAAACATTCTACTCCTCCCTTTTCCATCTCTGATATTCTCCAGCTTGTCTTAGTTTTCAAGTATGTTTACAGTGGAAACAGAAAGAGGTAGGTGTATACACACCTATACTCTCATACCTACGGTATACCCAGGTATAAAATGTTAACTATTTGGACAGCAGAATTAATATATAAAAAAATAACATCCCTAGAGTTGCAAGGCCTACTTGGTCTGCTGTTTGGAGACTTCTAGTAACAGAATCACAGAACAGCTGAGGCTGGAGAACACCTCTGGAGCCAGTCTAGCCCAAGCCCTTGTTGACAGTGGGGCCACCTAGAGCAGGTTGCCCAGGATCACATCTCAGTTGGGTTCTGAAAATCTCCAAGGACGAAGACTTCATAACTTCTCAGGGCAACCTGTGCCAGTGTTTGGCCATCCTCAGAGTAAAAGCATCTGCTTACATTTAAATGGAATTGCCTGTATTTCAGTTTGTGCCTGTTGACTCCCCTCATGTCACGGGAAACCACTGAGAAGGTTCCATGTACTTTACTGCCCCCAGATCAGTTATTTATATATCCTGATATTCCATAATTAGTTTTAGTGAAAATAAAAAAAAAGCTCTGGGTAGGATCCTAATGCTTCCAGGACTATGTTCCACAAAGCCAGAAGTAAGAGTAAATATAAAAAATCAATGGTAATTCAACACCAGATGGATTTAGTATTTGTAATGTCTTCTAAGAATGGATGCGTTTTAAGAGTTAGTTACAGACATGCTTTTGTTGCAAATTTAGGCTTCAGAGTTGCAAATTTAGGCTCCAGTACTTCATACTGAAATAAAATATGGAAGCATAAGTTGTTTTGTAGCATAAGAAAAGAGAAAATACTTGCAAAAACTCTGTCTCTAAAGAGAGCTCAAAATCAGAGTTGATAGTAAAGAAGCATCCCAGTTTTTCTACACATACCATAGTCCTCATCAAGTCACACTACAGATGAAGAACCCAAATCCTGTATACTTCAGCACAGGATAGGAGCATAATCTGCTTGGCTGTTTTTCTGTAAGGAGTTAGTGAAGGCAGTCTGAAAAACCTCCTCCCAGTGGACAGCCTGTGGCAGGATCCTTTAGGCACGCAGTGCAGCAAATGTGCCAAGTGCCAGCAAAAGACGAAGAGCAAAATAAATGTGACTTTAAGGCAGTTAAGTACCCACACATCTTGGAGCCCTGCAGGCACCAGTGAAGCTGTCAAAATTCAGGTCAGTAATGTGCCACAACTGTCTGAGACACCTTTGAAGAGCAGGAGGAGCAGAAGCAGCTCCTTGGGTCAAGCTCTTACAGAAACACAGCTGGTGTGAGGTACCTGTATAAAGGCACGATGGAAAGGAGCCCTGTTTGCAGGAAGTGGTCAGCAGAGCTCATAAATCACTCGAGAAAGGCCTGATCTAGAGATGACAGGAAGATGAACAGAGACGCTTGCTTTCAGTAAAGAGGTAAGTGGCTGAGAGAAAAAAAAGCAGATATGTCAGACTTGAAAAGGTCAGGGGTACAATTTGTATTTGTCAGAATGAGCTCTCCAAGCAGGAGTCAAGGACATCTCGCTCCAACAAATAAATACATAAGAACTTAAAAAAAATCAAGCATCTTTGGTAGGAGAACTTAAATTCTTCACCTGTGTGCCATCCTTGGGCACCTCTGCATAAATTATATTTTAGGATATTGTTGTGGTTTAACTCCAGCCAGCAACCAAGCCCCATGCAGACACTTGCTCCCCCAACCAGCAGGATCAGGGAAAGAATAGGAAGGGTAAAAGCTAGAAAACTCATAGGCTGAGATAAGGACAGTTAAATAGGGAAAACAAAACAAGGAATTAATTCACTGCTTCCCATGGGCAGGCAGGTGTTCAGCCAACTCCTGGAGAGCAGGGCCCTGTCACATAACAGTGACTTGGGAAAACACCATCACCCAAACATCCACCCTTCCTCCTTCTTCCCCCCACTTTACATACTGAACATGATGCCATATGGTGTGGAATATCCCTTTGGTCAGTTGGGGTCACCTGTCCCGGCTGTGTCTCCTCCCACCCTGCCATGCACCCCCAGCCTCCTCACGAGTGTGGCAGCACGAACAGCAGAGAAGGCCTTGGCTCCGTGCAAGCCCTGCTGAGCAACAACAAAAACATCTCTATATTATCAACCCTGTGTTCAGCACAAATCCAAAACACAGCCCCATACGGCCACTGGGAAGAAATTCAACTACCCCAGCTGAAACCAGCACAGATATCCACCTCCCAAAAAGCGGGAGGTGGCTGCAAAGATGTCAAAGAGCCCAAGCTTGAATGATGGCTAGAAACTGAAGGGCAGAGAGAGGAATTGGAGAAAGCGGGAAAAAAAGAAGAGTAGATTTAAATGGGAAAATGGAGCAGACAAATTTAGAAAGGTGGTGGCAGCAAGGAGAGCAGAACTGGGGTGATGAGAAACAAGAAGCACCAAAACACTGGAGGATAATGACATCATTGAATTCTGAGGTCCTCTTCTGCTGCACCCTCCATGGTACCTGTCTTTCACAGAAAATTTACAGCAATTGCACAGCCCCTGCTGGGCTTTACCCAGTCCCTAGAGAGCTAGGGGCCAAAATGGCAACCTCTGCACTCCACAGTATGGTAAAGGAAAATAGGGGACACTACATGGCACAGAACAGTAGGGCTGATGTAACAGTAATGGAAGAGGAAGAAGTATAATTTATCACATCCCTCATACATCTTCTGACTAGACTGCTGTTGTAATGTCATAGTAGAAATACAAAGCTGCACACTCATTTCCAGATGACTGCAATGCCCAAAATACCCAATGACAATTATGACACTGAGACAGAAGGAAATCATCCTTACCCTGGGAAGTTTGTACTGTAAGTGCTTATATAGACAGGAATAGTTACACCGATCTTATATTTTTCACTCTTGGTAAAGACATTTGCGGTGATGGTTTATAATCCTAAAGCACACACTGCTCAGTCTACCTTGCAACTCCACAGTTTGTGGTCACATAAAAGATAATTCATCTTTATTGTCCCTGTTTCTCCCTTCCACTCCAGCCTTTTTCTGCCTAGATTATACAGGCAGGAAACATTTTGGCACAGGCACTGTATCATATTATGCTTTTGTATTATAGGCCAACACACCACATTGTATTAACATCTCTCCTTCAGTAATATTATATACAAAACCAGTACCCAGACCTTAAAAAAAACAAACATATAACCGTGGACTCTAAAGGACCCTAAATAGATGAAAGAGTCAAATATTCACAAACTTGTGAAAATGTGCATACCACTGCAAACCTAGATATTCACATTTCTCTCCAGTTAAACAGCACTAATAACCCATACAAGTCCTCTGACACATTGCATTACTCTGCTACAGAATTGTTTCTACAGACTTCCTAATCAGGAAGTAGAACAACCTTTGGCTTAGTCTACCAACTTTCACAATGCTAAGCTCTCTCAAAAGAAAGGCTTAATATGCTTCTTTGCCATTAATTAGGGTTTTTGTATTACACACAGTCAGGAAAGGCATGGATGGCACAGTAAAACTATTCTACAATACCCAACAGATAAGCAGCCAAATAAGGAGATGGCCATAGGATCATCATCAATGTATAAATATTGTTTCAACTGATAAACCAATATACTATGGAAGCATGCAACAGCTACACAACAGGGCACAAACCCAAATAACGTCTGTTACGGAACGGACAATTAATGTTTAAAAATGACATACACACACAGTGAGGATCTGGGTTGGAAGCTCCAGGTGCTTCATGGAAAGATGCAGCAAGTATTTGTGTCTACAGGTGGCTGAAGCACATCCATTAAAGATAACGTGAAATTAAGACAGGAATTTCATTACTAGAATTATGCAGACAATAGCTTCCAGAATTACTATTTGCTGGTTGTATTATACATTTAATCTATCGTGTCACACTTAATACTGCAGGTAATACATTTAAGAACAATTAAAATTAATCATAACAGGAGATTAAATGTAACAAAAATTAATATCCTTTTTGCTTTTAATTCACCATACCACTGTGAGAACTGCATGAAAGAGCCACTTTCACTCTCTGCTCTATAAAACACAACCCTACTCTCAACATTGCAAGTGTGTGACACTCAGCTGCCCAAAGCTAGACATATTTCATCCATCCAGTTTCTAAATCCACTTGGTTAGTCCCCAGGATAACTCGTGCCAGGCAAGCAGAGCCCTGCAGGAGGGGAAGGCAGGGCAGGGCAGACACGCCCTGCCATTGGCTCTCCTGTGCCCAGTCCCAGGGCATGGGAGGACATGTCCCTGAACTGGAGCAACAGCTGTCTGCATGCAGAGAACGTGGTCGCATTTTGGACCCCGTTAAACAGTGCTGCTGCATCAGTGTGGGAAGAGTGTCACAACAATAAGGCCTTCCCAAACTGATGCACACTGTGCTGAGCCCACAGAGGGAATCTCCACCGAGCGGAGATTTCCTGTGCCTTCACACCACCCAGCCCAAAAGTCTTCAGATTTGAAGAATAAAATGACCTTCACTCAACAAAATACAGAAAACAGGCTATTGATTTCCTGTGAACTCTCAAAGTGTTATAATAAGCATTTATAGATGGGCTATTGAATGTCTCAACCATTTAAGCAGACAGTCATTTCATCAGCAAAGTAATAACTGGAGTTGGTTCCAAAAACAGAGGAAAAGCAAACAGGAGCTTTAGGGCACAATGTCACTTTTCTCATTCTAATATAAACCTTTATGCATGTATCACTTGCTGCTACTCGACTTAAAAACTGTAAGGCATGCAAGTACAAATCCTGCAAAATAAACACCATGGTAATACTTTAAATCCTTATGACTTTTCCTGGAGTATCTCTTTCATTGCTACCAGGCTACAAAAAAAATGCATTAACCTTAAGTATCATCTTTCCCCTTTAGACTTGGTAAGGGCTTAAGTAATGCAAAATTCACTTATATGCATAGCAGTAAAAAGACATAATATCTTAATAGGGAAGAGCTAGTGCAGCACTGTTTATTACAGACACAGTTTACTGCATATATCCCATCTCCAGCCAGCAGCCAAATCCAGTGTTTCTAACATTACTCTTCCAGGAGTATTTCTATTGGATTATGATGAGAATACTGGCACGACACTGGAAGTGTTTTCTACATAAACATATATTAGAGTTACATGGTAGAAAATATATATATTTATTTACACATATTTACATACAGATATAAATTAAACACTTGAAATCTTGATTTTCACGACATACTTTTGTGCCTTTACCATACATATGTATATACACATACATACTGTATTCCTGCTGGGAAAGAAACATTATGTGCTCCTTTTCACATAACAAAGGACTTGGAGATTTAACTACAGGGCAACATATCAGAAATGAGAACAGTTCACAGAGGTACATAACAAATATGCTATGCATACATCTCCTCACAAAGTAGTAATTAAAAACTTCTACATCAAGAAACTCACTGACGAAGCTTGAATACAAAATCTCATTGATAATAATCTGAAGTGCATTAAATTTCCTGGAGCAATACACTGGTTATAGTTAAAATATGCTTATAGCAAAAAGGACGTCAACCTTTTAGAGAGTAATTCACACAAACTGTAGCTTCAATTTGTTTTCTTAGTTTACCAAGAAGAAAAATAAGTTTGTAACACAATGAAGCAATAACAAAGTAGCACATTCCCTGCTGTTAAGATATTGCAAAGTTAAATTACAATGTCACCAGTGCTAATTTCACTACTGTCACGTTTTCTTGTGATGCTTGCAAAGATCATCACAGCTCTTTCTGGAGGCAGACACATCCACACCTGAATAGCTGCTGGTGCAGCATTTCAGTTCCAGTGGGTGGTGGTATTACCTGTATCCACCACCAAAAATATGATAACTTTTACAGAATTTTTCCAGACATACTTTATGTTGCTTACAAATAAGAATAGCCTAATAAATGGAGTAGAAAATATCAGCCTCTCCTCCCTTGAAAACCCACTATCTGGATATGGTAAACATGCAATTCAGCTGAGGATATTACCTCCTACATTTCATTGTTACTAACATTGATTTCAGTTACTCCTTCATGAGATGCTGTTGCAAAGGTTATAAAAACATAGATAAATTATTTCTGTTCAAGGCAGGAGGCCTAAAAAGGCAGAAGGCATAAATCACCTTAGAGCATTTTTAAAACACTTTTGGTTGGTAACTTGAGGCAATGAGGGAAAATGAAACAGCTCGAGAACAACATGTCTTCACATCCTGAGTCCTCCCTGCCCAGGCTTAACTGTCACAATGCAAAAATGCCATTTTCCAAGTCTACCTAAAAGAAAACAACTTCGAAAACAACTCCTGGAATATGGAAAAAAACTTGCTCTTGACTAAAATATATACCAAATTAACTGTTTTAGTCAACAGCAAAACTTCAAACAAGCTGTTATGTACCAGCTGTGATTAAACCTCCCAAATACTCTTCTGTTTGAATATACAACCACAAATAATAAAGCATGTGTCTTTCTTGTACCCACTGCCACATAAAGTTGATCACTGAACAAATGCTCACATTTAAAGGTATCTACTCAGAAGGTAACATAGTTTCACACCACATACTTAAAAAGGGAACAACCTAAATTTTGCTTTGGTTTATACAGTAGGAAAAAACCGCTTCAAGGATAAGTGCAGAGGGAAGAATGAAGACTAATACCAAAATAGCTCCTGTTCCTAACACCTTTCTGATCCTGGCTGAGACAATCCACTCGTACCTCGGACGCATGGTGGCAGCCAGCCAGCCAGATGACTGGTGACTTAATATACAAGTTCATGTGGGCTCTGGAGTCTGACACAGACAAGGACATTAACTCTGAAGTCTCACCAGTCAGCCTTAATATTCAAAACTCATCAAATGAGTCATGACTGCATTAGGAGACTTTTCTTTAATACTTTATGCTTGCTTCCTTTTGTTCTGAACAGCTTTCACTGTAGAATGTTCTCATTAAATATGCATGCTTTTTATAGGAAAAGTTGTGATCAATTGATGCGTAGGTCAAGTATGGAAAGAACTTAAATGAGTATGAGGCTATGATAAATACTGTAATAGTCTCAGAATCACAGATTAAAAGATTGGCATACATATATATATCTTGTTTCTACTGCTAAAGGCAATTCTCACAATAAACAAGGCTTTGGGCCAAAATCCAGCCTTTGAGAACAATAAATACGTATGAAATACATGTATGTGCAGGCAAAGGATATATTGAAATCTACCAGGCTGAATAGCTTTAGTTTCATTTTGAAAGCCACTTAAAATAAAACCCAGTACATGAAACAAAGAATCCACCCAAACATGAAGGCTCCAGCATCTTTGTTGAAAGAACAATAGCATATTACTCCTCATCCCTCTACCTTGTTGCAAGAGAACCATCAAGATAGTTATTGCTATAATCATATTAAAGAATACTTCACAAAATTACTCTTTAAATTAATCACTATTTACAGATTTATCTTCATATGCTAATAGTTATAAATGCTCTAATTCAATTGCTCGGCAGAAAACATTCCAATAAAAGAAATATTGCCATTAGCATAACAAAAGGCAACCAGTAAAATCACTCCCATGCATAGGCTCAAAATTTCAAATGAAAGCAATATTCTCTCATAAATACACTCTATTTTTGAACTGAACCCACTCTAACGATATGTTTTGTAATCTGATGGCTCTCCCACCGGAGTATACATAATATTAATGAAAGCAAGATCAAATTAAACAGATGACATGATTAACAGTATTCATTTCATGCATGACTGTTTTACCGGAGAGATAAAGACCTGAAAGTAATTACCACCAAGTAAAACTCCTTCACTGACCTCTCCGCTCCCAGCTAGCAGTCCTTAAGTACTGATGCCTTGCAACAAAGACCAGTGCCTTTCATCTGTGCGCTTTCTTTTACGCTACAAGCTGAGCACCTCTCCCGTTGCATGCACGCAGTACCTCTGTATCTATGTCTGTAATGCAGCATAAAGATTACTGAGGAAACCTATCAAACCGGCAGGCAGCAACCCTGGCCGCCAATAAGCGGGAGGCACATGCAGAATCCAGCACATGCTCGCTGAGGCTCGCAGGCTGGCACCGCTGCTGAGCAGGCTGCTAATCTAATTATAGCCCTCCGCCGAGCACAGGGCTGCTGAGGCACCGCGCGCGGAAACAGAGCCCGACGGATCACACCTTTCAGCCCACAGCATCAACATTTGGGACTGCTATTTGTCTGGGTGCGTCAGGATAAAACTCCTGTTTGGGTTTTTTGTTGTTGTTGTTGTTGTTGTTTTTCTTAGTGATTTACCTATGAGGGGGTTTGTCTCCATCTCTGAAAACAAGGATATATTTAGGTGTGCCCTTTGAGAAGCTGACCACTTGTAGTCTGCTAGGTCTATTTCAAGGAGACAATAAAATGCAGCGGTTTATTCTGCCAGTAGGAATTCTTGTTTTGAACGTACACATTCCCAGCACCACACACAGCAGATCTCAGATCAGGTTTTGCACACTACTGCACAGTCTACAACGTGGACCTCAGACCAGCGAGGCACCACACGCATGCTTTCAGCGCACAGTAGCCCTACAGAAGTCAATAGGACCCCCTCTGTCTGTCCTTTACGTTTACCCGTGGGCAGACACCCAGATGATCAGAGGGCTTCTGTGTGCGTTGGCACATAAAGTACTAACTAAGCTTTCACAAGGCTAGGGAGTGAATGCCAAGGAAATTTTTGCCATACTGCAAAACAACTTAAGTCATTTGGAAAATACTTACCATGAGCAAAGACTACTTAGATGTATGGGGAACTTACACAACTAAGTCCTACTTGCTTACTTATGCTTATTTTATAACTAAGTCCACAAAACAAAGGAATGTTATGATCCAAGAGAACATTCTGTATTTGAAAGATGCTGGGAGCGTCTACAACATCAGGTAAATAATCGTGAAAAAAAGATACAGACACTTGTTGTTTAGTCTTCCTTGGTAGCACATTTCAATTAATCCTCACTCTGTTCAGCACAAACAGAAAAACACTCTTCAGATGTTTCCTGTTCCCACATGGTTCATATAATCACCTAAGCTCTACAATGACCAAAAGGTTTTCAAACATCAGTGACAAGATGGAAGTACACAGCCCGACTATCAGAAGTGCCAGTTGCAGTGCCAGCTGTCTCTCGTGAGATAGACTACATTTTTCACAGCTGATATTACAAAAATATCATAATGCTACAGCATTATGCACATTCAAACTACAATGCATTTTTAAGATGTTTCACTCAGTTACACATAAACCATATCCATAAACATTACACCAGCAAGATTCTGAACCCCACTGCAATAATGAGTTCCACTGTGCCCACGCTGGCATTTTTCCCAATTTTTTACTCTTATCACCAGCACCATATAGTATCAGGCACAGTCCAAGAGCACGATATTAAAGGCTGTCTATAAACATTTTTAGCATATTGTACTTACTTCAGTACAAAAATTATATTTGCTACTTTATAAAATTTTACTAAGGGAACAAGACCTCAATGTGGTAACAGTGCAAGACCATATTTACTGGCAATATGTAAATAGCTATGTCACAGCTTTCTTATTCTGCCAGTGAAAACTGCTCATAAAGAGTTGCTCTGTGCTAGAAGCAGACTTCATCTCTGTAAGACTAATATTCTCAAAGCTATATATGGCTAGAAATAAAAAAGAAATGCAGGAATAGTGACATTTTGCTCCTCGATTCAACGTTCAGTCAACATTAAGTTTTGTGTTGCAATAAAAGAAGGAGGCTGTTTAATTAAGTTTTTCTTTTTAGATTACATCATCTAAGGGGCTCATCAAGTTTTATAAACTTTGCTTCTACAAAATACTGTGGAATATTCCAAGTTTCTCAGCCATACTGCTTGAAACCAGGAAACTATATATTTAATGAAGAAAGGCAGGAGAGGCAGTCCTACAGGGGTTAAAATTGGAATTAATTAATTGGAATAGTACAAGAGGCATGCGAAAAAGATGCAAAATGATTTGATGATCAGATCCACAGTGCTGTTTTTCTAACAATATTTTGCCAAAGGTAGAAACAGGGGAATAAGACCAGTAAAAGTCTTTACCTTAGTTCTCTGATCCAGCTATTGGGAATGCTCACATTTGCTAAGCAAAAGAAAAGGTGCACAAAAACAGAAAAAAAAAAAATCAAAGAACTTAAATAATTCTTTCAATCTAATCCCCATTCACAAACCACCAAGGCATGTATGACATGTGAAAAAATGACCAAGAAAACTGAAACAGGAATAAACCAGGCTTCAGCTGCTATGGGGCTCTCAGTTTTGGCTCCCTCCCGTGCAAGCTGCTAAGCCTGCATGTGCGCCCCTCCTCTGCCCAGCAGCTCCCCAAGTCCTCACTGTTCAGTTTCAGCACGGCTCCCTGGCAGCCAGCCTCCCGCCTCCTCCCACAGAGCTGCTGGCTCCAAGGGCATGTTCAGCCCAAATCCCCAGCAAGGGCTGCCCTGGCAGCACACTCTCAACATACCATTGCAGCAGAGTGTTTATTCCAGGAGTTGCTTTCTTTTTTAAAACCTCATGGTAGCAGCTGTAGTTGAAGGACCCATAAACAGCTGCAAAGGTGAATTTCAAGAAACACCTATTTGTCTCTGCAATGTAATCAATACTCAGTAAACCTCTGTGCTTAGCTTAGCAGATCAGCCAGGAGAGTGCCAATGTCTATCTCAATTTTTACACTAGCTTTTAACCATCATGACATTATGCTGGGTCAGGAAGGTATGGGGAACTGTACAGTGGGCAAACGTTTAGAGCCAGAGGTCATTCACAAGAATCCACATTTGGCAATGGCAGATGGCTAAAACTCCAGCTGAAGACAATGCAGAGCTCCACCAGCCCTCCCTGCCACCTGTGGTGATGGCACATGAGCACCTGGACCACGCACTGGACCTGTGACAGGATACAGCCATCTATAGATGTGCCAGCAAGAGAAGCCAAGACAGGTTTCATAAGGACACAGTCACAAGAGACTCATCAAATTCCAGAGAACACAGGTTTCATGAGGACACAGTCACAAGAGACTCCAGCAAGGCTCTGTTGGAAATGAACAAATTGTGAAAGGTACACAAGTTGGCCAATATTCGGCAGACTTTCATCGAAAGCAAAAGCCTGTCCCTGGCACAAGTTACCCCGCCTGTGCTAAGCTTCAAGTTCCTGCTCCTCCGCATGGAAACAGAAGGTCTCTACAACATTTTTAGCAATTATAAGCAAGTTCGGCTTTCTCTAGCTCAGTTCCTTGACAGAAGAATTTCAATTAAAATTTTCCAAAACCATATGGTTGGAGGCAGATGCCCATCACAGAGGGAAGGAGAGAGGAAAACCTATGAGGGCATGATGAATTCATCATATGACACTAAACCCAGCTTCCTACAGTGAAAACTGCCTAGCCAGCACATTAATGAATTTTACACTTCATTTAGGCATATCTAAGTGAATTAACAAAGAGATTAATATTTTGGGAACCAATAACTTTTTACTATGCTATTATCACTTGTATAAGTACTTTCATACCCAATTATTCCAATACAAGAATATCTTAAAAATTTCTGATGTGTCTTGCAACTGAACAGGTTTCACTCCGGATACCACTTAACCTTTGGCTTACAAATGTATCAAATATTGCTTGCAAACTGCTACCTCAGTTACTTAATTAGATTTTGCATAGTAAGCATATGGAATGAAAATGAGTTGAGCAAAATGGTTGGTGAATCAACATGCTGCATTTCTAAAGGCAATAGTGTGTATATTTCCAAGCTGTAGCCTTGAGAGGTTGAACTGAACCAATTACTCTAATGAATATTTTACTTGGCTTGATGCATTCATTAGACATTTAGAAGTAAGCTAAACCATCCCATGGTTATGTTTATGCAACAAAAATCTTGAGATTTTTGGATGGTACTTCTGACATTTACACAATTTAAAAGAAAAGGGGACAATTTTCTCTTCCACAAATTTTTCTGCATTTCAGTTTTCTTTCCCAAATAAATTTATCTAGCATTATTTTCTTTTTCTTTTGAAAGCGACCTTTGATTTCACAATAGCTATTTGCTGAGCTCTTTCCTTTCCTAGCAAGTATTTGGGAAATCTGCCAACTGGTAGCAAACTCATCACTAGGCCCGTCATCATTTATGGAGGAAAATAAAACATGGGCCTAGTGTTTGCTATATAAACTTTTCTCTGGAAGTCACAAATGCCTTGAGGTTGGCACCCAGCATCAACAAACTTATTTTCATTTTGTGTAGCACAGGGACACTTCTTGGATTGCTACAATTTTGATTGTTAAGCAAGCAGTTACCTGTTCACATGTGTGCATATGTCAGTGCTCTCAATCATGTTTTGAAGTTGGACAGCTAACCTGGAACTTCAAGCTACTTTTTTTTTCAAATATGCTCATTATATCCATAAATGCCCCAGAGAGAACTCCTCTGTAATAACAGGCAGAGAAGTCTCTATATTAATGCCAGAGACTTGCTGCAAGATGCCACTAAGATTGATTCCTTAAGACTATTTTTTATAGCATTCTTATTCACTTTTATCTCAGAATCATAAAAAAAGCAAACAAAAAAATCCCCCACACCCACATTCCAAAGTACATTACCGTCCCTTGCCCTCTACAATCCTACACACTGGCAGTATCTTCACTGCAGACCTAACTGACTGAAAGGATTACACCAGCCCATCCCTGCCACCTTGGAGAGCCAGGGAAGGAGCAGTTCAGCTGTCAGTGAGGTGGGTTTCATCCTACTGCTGATGGATGTGGCAAAGAAGGATCTGAAGTGAAGCCTGCAAGAGGTTTACTATGCTGAGCACTTGCATTTCAGACACAAAACTAGATGTGGCATAACACAGTATTATTAAGAACACACAAATCCCAAACAAAAGGTCATTTAAAAGATTTCTCATCACCCTGAAAACATGCTTCCCTTGACATACTACTCCAACACATCTCCATACCAACATCGACTTTCCATTCCTCCTCGAGTTCCATCCATTTTTCCTGCAGTGCAAGGTCTTCTTCCACCATATGTCAGCAATCACCTCAAACTACACAAATATGCTTTGTGCCTGCTTGTATTTCCACCTTACTTATTTTTCCCTCTACTTCCCTTCCTCACAGCTACCAGCAGAGACGCAGTATGAACTGTCCATTTCAAAAGGCATAACACACCTGTCAGCACAACCAAGGCCTTCTCAAGACTGAAACGTGTGCCTCGTAGCCACTATTTCACAGCCTCTGGCTGACCAACTAGATGGCCACAAACTCACAGAACCAGAGAAAGGGACCACACTGTTTACAATAAGCACAGAAATAGCTTGAAACAGTGCATCCAGAACATGCACCCCATATAATGCATGACTGACTCACATAAAATCAATAATCATGACCCTAGCAAGTCAAAAATTGCAAATATATTATAGAAAAAACAGCTTCTGCTTCCAAACGGTTTAAGTGAGAAAGACACATTTGCAGACCAGAACAAACAGGTTTAAAAAAAGAGCGCAATAAAAAAACCCAAAAAACAAAAAATGACTGATGTAAGATGTTGAAGTCCTAACACAAGGTGTAATGGTAGCAAAAGTTAACTGCTCTCAAGGACATGGGAGGTTAAAGCTACACTGGAACAAGCCACAGAAGGGCTTCGTAAGTGGAGACATTTTTTGTAGTTGCTGCTGGAAAATAGGGACCCTGAGAGCATCACTTAAGCCAGAAAGCTGATAGACAAATACTGATCTCCCTAGTG
This sequence comes from Gymnorhina tibicen, assembly GCA_013399875.1. Taxonomy (NCBI): domain Eukaryota; kingdom Metazoa; phylum Chordata; class Aves; order Passeriformes; family Artamidae; genus Gymnorhina; species Gymnorhina tibicen. The sequence goes on from VXAZ01004525.1 coordinate 1,028,819, forward strand.
GAAAAGCAGAAAAAAGAGTTTGCAATATAGTAAGTAAACTTCCAGCACCACCACATTATTAATCTTCATGACCCCTGACGGCATTTTCTTCTTCTCTATTTAGCAGCATCTTCACTATGACCACCTTGCTGAAACAGGTGACAAACTGATGCTGAGTATATCCAACTGAGAGAAGATTGGCCTGGGAAAACTTTAAATACAAATCTTCCATTTGGAGGACAGGTGTAATTTTTCAAAAATGCTATGCTGCAAAGAGTGCAAAGGCTGAAAGATGAAGTATAGCATTCCTCCCTTTGAAGAAAAAACTGTCAGACTTGCTCACTTCTGTAATTAAGAATGTTATTTCCAATTCTGAGTAGAAAGAGCAGCTCCAAGGTTTTCTTTGATCTTCTGTGATGACAATGAAGACCCATCAGGTTCTCTAAACCCCATTGTTTTTTTATTCTTCAAAGACTGTTTTTCACTCTCTTACATCTCTCTATGCAAGAAGGTGTTTATGTTGAGCTGCAAGATGCAACTAGAAACCAAGTCAAGGTGCGACTGTTGGAACATGAAGTGGTTCTTTGCAGACACTAACGCATACAGGCACTTGCACAAAACCCTCCTTGCTCCCAGGCAGCTCTCTGGGAGCTCAGGGATTGCAAACCTTTGAGACTTCAAGTCTCCAGTCCACACCCATAATTCAGGGTTTCAGAGCAACTCTAAGATCTTATTACTTTACACCAGAGTTGAAGATATTTAGCAGAATGAATCCCAGATGAATGCAATGGCTTTGGTTACTACAGAAATCAAGGCTAACAAGTTTGAAGACAGCCTATTAAATGTCAAGCCCTTTTAGCCAAAAGTAAAATAAATTTAGATTTTAATCTTAGAAAGATTGTAATTAAATTTCTAGAAATTGTGTCCATACAAAACCAGCAACCATGACTCGCCATACTGGAACCCAGTCTCACGGTCTTCTTACAAGAAGCCAGAAGCATTTTGCTGGCACAGATGAAAAGCCTCTCCAGGAAGAGAGGTTTAATTATTTAATAGAGCAAGCCAAAAGCTCTTTTATGAAAGAGTCATCAGGGCTCTTATTCTGTATAATGTTCCTGAAGAAGAGCATACTTTCATCTTGGGCAGCTTGTACACCTAGCAAGTTAAATTTTGCTGAGCTGATAAGATCCCCATACCCTTCTTCCAAGAACTGCTTGATCCTTTTGTCCAGTCCTCTAATGCAAAATGAGCACACAAGTCACATACGGGCTATAAAAACTTAGCATAAATGGAGGCAAATGAGTGGCCACTCCTCAAGCCGAGAGGCTCCCACCCCTTGCTTTCCATCCTTTTCTGAACATTTAAGTAGACACCCTCCTCCATGCACAGTGCTCCAACTAAGGTGAAGGGGCGAGCGATGAGAGCTGAGGAGTACTCTGAAGAAGATAGGAAACGTGCACTAGGGGAACTCTGCCAGATTCTGGGGACAAATTACTTACTTTTCTGCCTTCTCAAACCTTCCTTGGGCAAAGCAGCAGACATTTTCTTCATCTTCCTTTCCTGGGAGGAAAAAAAAAATTGCCCAGCTTCCCAGCAGCACACATCTGCATGGCACGGTAGCCTCACATAAGTCACCACTTATAATACTACTGGTGTCAATAACCAGAATTTCTTCAGGTGGCCATTCTTACAAAGTGCCCAAACTGGATGGAACCTTTCAGACCTTTGTCCCAGATGCAACTCCACAGCACTTCCAGAAGAAGTTTCTAAAAGCACAAGCATTAGAATTTTCTGTTTTAAATTAAGCAAATTGCAAATACATTACAACCTTCATCTCCCAGGCACAGTAATTTAACACTGCTGACACACACATCATGTTAGTGGGCATTTATTATTTTGTCAAGAACTTATATCAACATAAGATTAGGAAAAATCAGGGTAATGGTTACGGGCCTGAACCTAGTCTTTATTGTAAACTCACAGAGTTTGTGAGCACCAACATACAGCAAGTATAACTCAGCTTTCCTAATAACGTACCCAGTGAAGCTCAGCACATTTTTGAGATCACTGGTTTCCCACTATATCAAGTGGGCAACATCTCAGCAGTGAGTCCCAAAGTCCCAAACATATCGGAGGTAGGAAGGGAAATCAGTAATCCCATACAACATAACCTTAATAGCATAACAGCAACCCTTTTTGCCCCTACAGAAACTAGGCACAAACAGGGGGAAAAGAGGTCAAAAGGTGAGCACTCAAACCCAAGTGACGTCAGAATCGGACCTTTCAGTCAGTCTCAAACATTTATCTCCTGCATGTTGCACAACAATGCAATCTTTACTGACATGAAGCTAGAAAGTCTCTTCTTGATGTCTGCCTTAATCAGGATTTAAAGAAGCTGCTCCAAAACTAATCCTCAAATAAAACAGACACCGATATTTTCAAAGCAAATTCCAGTAGTCTGTAGTCAAAACATAAGCAGCATAACCACAGTAAAAGGGCTGCTAGAAAAAAGAAATATTAGCAAGTTTCAGAGTTGCCTAAGTGTTTAACGCTGACTTCACTGTACGCGTTATTTGTATTCTGTAACAGAAACCGCGTAACTAGGAAAAATGGCATAACTTGAAAAATATCTTAATTTCTATACTCAGCTGGACTGCTGCCAGCAATTCCACCATATCCCACTCACCAGCATGAATGTTCCTATTTGGAAGGACTGATGGGAAGCAATGTGAATAACCCTGCACATAGTACTGAGTTTTCATGCTGATCGTTTCGGCACATAGGCTGCAGCATGTGCATGGCTAACTTGCAAAAATCTAATCATTTATCTCACTTACAGTATGCAAGCTGTTCTGAGTACATATAACTTCCCCATTTATATAATTCCGTATCTGTTTCATTTAAAACAAACTGAAACAGCTTTGAAATAATGATGCTGGGAAGAATTTAGAAGGCTCGTTTTCTCCTTGGGTACTTGGAATATAATAAACTCTTGTGGCAAACTAGTACACTACATCAGGTAAAAGTAGCTTCTACTATTGTTTTGCACCACATCAATAAAATGAGACCAAAAACCAACCAAATTAGATGTATGACTTCTTTTTTAAAATTCTACTCTCTATGTTAGAGCAAAGAACTATTTCAGAAGTCTGTATTCATTCAGAACTTGGGATTTAAATTGACTTTCACAGACCTAAGAGTGCATAAAGGAAAAGTCTGAAAATTATCCGTCATGTTTTGCAGTATTCACATCATTTTTTTTGAGTCTCTGTATACTTATTATTGCAATTCCCAAAACTAGCAAAAGAAGAAATTTGGAGTAAAACCAGAGACTCTTTAAAGTCTTCCCAATTATATCATATATTAGAACATCTCATGTCTCCCAACACATGGCACCCCTCTTACTCACCCCTCTGCACTCAGCCTTACTGCAGCTGAGTCTATGTTTGGCAGAAATTACAGGTAACTTCCTCAAGTAAATAAAAATACAGGAGGAAAAAATACCAAACCAAACTAACTGGGGTAAGTGAGATGGCCTGGATATTAAAAAAATTAAGTCTAAAATCTGTAGAAGCTCCTGGTAGTGAAGGAGATGCATGTCTGCACTTGAGGAGGTACACTATGTCAGAAAAAGCCTAAGCACAACAAAACCAAAAGGAAATTTAAAAAAACGTGTCAAAAAAGAAAAAGGCAACAAAACATACACATAAAAGGTATTAATAGGCAGAGAACTCCACAAAACAAAGGCTGCCTCCCAGGTGGCAATACATCTTCACTCACCTCACCAGCTTTCAAAGCCTGCTGCAGGCAGATCTACAGAACTTGTGAGGAAAACAGTAGAATTGTCATTGTTGTACAGATTATTTGCATCTCACTACTACAAATCTCAGGGGAACTTACCAATACTACTTTGAAAACAAAATTATCCGGGCAAGATCCTTCCCAGCAGCAACACAGGCAGCAGCTCATATTTGCCAACTGTATTTGTAGTGTAGACATAATTTTTTTTTACAGATAGACAGATTTAATTTACATAGTCTTCAAGGCAGTCAGATGGAAAAAGAGTACTGATTTCTTGTCTGAACCCCTGCAATTCAGCACTTTGCTAGAATTAGCCAAAAGGGCTGACTCCCCCCTTCCCCCCCATGGTTAAATACCACACTCTGTGGCACACAGAAATCCCTGGGTGGAAGAGGAATGCAGCTAAGGCCGGGGTCATGCCTTGGCAAAGACCAGCCACCAAAATGAAGGCACCGCTGCAGGTAGCAGAGAGAAGACATCTCTTCTGAAAAATAGTATCACCTCCAACTGAACAGTGCAGCCTGTTGGCAGGTGGGGTCAATATGTTGTGTTTGAAGGTACTGTGAAGGGAGACTGAGAACTTATCCTCCATATGCCTCGACCATCCCAAGAGAGAGCCTGCAGAGGCTGTACTCGTGAGAACACTTGGGAACACTTCCCACATTGTTTTGGGTTTTTGTTTTTCTAAACATTAATTAAAGTCACTGTAGCCTACCACTGAGAAAATGCAGATAGAAACAAGGATAAGAAGATAGAACAAAGCTAAAGATAGGTATAGTTACCTGATGCTTTAGATACCTGGTGAGTCAGTTCAGTACTTGCACTAAAATTAAAGCACTCAAAAATTAAAGGCTGCTGTCGTGCAATCTATAAAAGAATGAAAGACTACACTATGTGCATATCCAGGCTACCTCTCACAGATCCCTTCCCAAGATTACCTGTATTTTTTGTTACAAGATAAATCAATTTTCTTCTTTATACAAAGTTCTTTATTACAAGGGGTGCCATTAATTTGAGGAGACTCAAAATATTAAGCTAACAATACAGGAAGTAAGCATCATTTAGGACACCTTCTCCTGCTTCCCTTAACACTGACATTTAAAATGTTGACTGTGACTTAAATAGGTGAGTGCAGCAACTTAGTATAATCAAAAGCAATTGTCCAAGGAAATGTGATCTAATACTTGTAATTTAAAATTATCTTGCAATCTGATCTAGAGAATAGAGAAAACAGAGACATCATTCAGGTGAGTCAACATTTTCATTACATGTTGCCTATTGCAGTGAAAAATGTGAATGAGCATTGCAAAAGATGTTCCTGTAGAAATGAGTTATTAAGATGCAACTTGAAACAGTCACAAAGTAAGCATTGTTTATATAGATTTATTCATTTCTTTGAACACATACTTGTTAGTAGAATACAGAAAGAGAAGAGAGATGACAAACAGAAAGCTCTATAGAAGACAAAACCCTACAGGAATAATCCACAGGCAACAGAAAACTTCATTTAGAACCGATGAGAATATAGCAAGCTTGGAAATCAGACTGATTACATTTTAATACCAAGCAGTTCCACATACAGACAACTTAAATCACATTGAAATTACTGATTTTTGGCTGAGGTCATGTATCTTAGTATTTCTTTACTTGAGCACTTCACTCTAGAGTGCTTCTGATCAAATATTGTTTATACGACACAGGAGAAAATACTTCACTCCTTCGAAAGCTTAGAGCACCTAACCTAGTATAAATTACAAACTATGGCTGCAACAGGCAGCAGCAATAAAAGAGACAGTGATATTATTTCTTAACTTCTTTTTTTTTTAAGCAGTGTTAAATAGATCTATGCAAAAACATGTTTCTTCCTGGAAAATACTTTACAGATCAGAAAACTATTTTGAAGATGTCGACACACACAAAACAGGGAAGGGCTGACTTAGTTTCCAGATTGTGCATTTATCTAGCACAAGTATTTATACTTAAGTCTATTAAGAACTCTGCTGTTAGGAAACTTGCTAACTGTTGGGAGTAACAAGCTCTTCTCATTCCATTGTGCCATTGTAGGAGGACTCAGGGACAATGGTGGAAAAATACAATCACAGCCACAAAACAATTCACGGAGAATTTATTTTCTATTCTTTGTACTCTTTGGACTTCAAGAGATCACAGAGCCTAGTACCAGTTCCTCTGGAAAAAAAAATTAAATAGGGATTCTTTTTATTCAACACACCTTCTAAGAAACAAGACTCGGTGGAAACATGTCATTTCATTGCAGAGCAGGTAACTCTGGATCACCCACTATAACCACCACGACATTAGCTGCCATTATGGAAGGATAAGGACTATCTTGAAAAGCTACATTTGGTGCCATGATGCAGCTTTTGGCAAGCTGGGAGACAACCCCAGAACTGCCAATAACAGTGGTAAAATTCCAGGACTGAGGTCCTCCACTGGAAGTTCACTTACGGCCCACCGCCTTGCAGATAAAGAGAGCTGCTTCCTCCACGAAGCAGAGGTGGAGTTCTTGGTGCAGAAAACACATAGCCACTGCCTTCTGAACAGCTCAATGCCCCATGTCACTACTGGTCAGCACTAACCAGGGTTCAGTGAAAAATCCACAGTGGGCACTTAACGCTTGAGATTAGCGGTCAGTTGATTAATGTGACCTACTGGTCCCATTTGGTACGTCAAGCCCCTCATGCAACCACATCTAGTAGATGTAACAGGAGAGTATCCCACTCATTGCCTCAATTCTGTAAGCTTTCTCACTCAGACAGGGCCCCAAAAACCTTTTTGTTAAATAAAAATTGATTCACCACAGGAGTTAAATTTCTTTAAAATAGAGAGAAGATCCAATGTAACTAGAAGAAAGAAAACAACCTCTCTCATGTAAAACGTTTTTGAAATATCCTTCTTCATAAATTTAAGTTTAATCTTCCTTACAAAAATTTTACAAAGTCCAGAATTTGGTTGTTCTTAGGTTTTATGGCTCTTTCAGGGAAGTAATAAAATCACATACCTAGTACTTTGACAGTGTACCTCTGGTAATTAATGCAGCTGAAAATGTTATCGTCTCTGAACATGTATCCACCAAAGAAACAGCAGGAACACCTAATCTGTTTAGTTATTAGGGGTGGGGGTGGAAGATCTGAGCATCTCCTAGGAGAATAAACTTTACAATCATCACAGCTGAAAGAAAAGCTTCCAAAAGAACAAAGCTTGCAACTCATACCAACTCACTTCTGCATATCAACATGGACTAGCAGCTGGGATCTTATCAAACTATTGATTGTTGGTTTTGCTTTTTTATAAGCATTTAGCAATAAAAAATAATCAGAAGAAAAGGTAGAGGCAATCCATACACCTCTGCCTTTCAAGTCATCTCCTCTTGAGAAACCAACTGCAGAATTTCTGGTTGACATGAGACAATGCAAAAGCCACAAAATTCCTTAGGTATCTGTGTGGTTTCCAGCAGTGAATGCCCAGAGCCACCTGGGAGACAAAGAACAGGGACCACACAGGTTGTGACAATGAGTACTTCACTGGACACTGTACTCCAGTGTGAATGCTGCTGTGGGCAGCCACACAAAACATTGACTCTGATCCCTGGACACTCATAAATGTGCTCAAAGGTTCTCCTTCCCATCAGCATTTTCTTCACCATATTGGCACAGAGAAGATGACTACTGTAAGGTGAGACCTGACTGCTTTTTTATCTTGATGAATGCTAATCTTCCTTCTACTAGATCACAACTTCAACATTACGTGATGGAAAAGGCCAAGTCCATAAGGGGATCCTCCTAGCAGTTTGGGACACCTTAAGGTTTGAAGGCCACGTATAATGCAGACAAAACAGTGCTGAAAAAGACAACTTATTTCTCTTTCTGCAGCTGATGACCCTCATATGACTAATTCTCTGAGGAAACGCAAAGTGCTGACTAGAGGAGCTCCAGCAAGGACCTAATAAAGCCCAGAAATATCTCAAGAAGCAACAAGAAATAATGATTTGCTGTTTACAAAAGTTTATGTAAACTGAATAAAAGTCTAGGACTTAAGAAGGACAGAACTCCCTGTGTATGACTTCATGGTAAAGAGACTTTCTTGTCTTTGGAGTGCAATTGTATACAGCTACACATAGAGATGTGATTGTCATTCACTGACCTCTCTCAGTATCACAGCAAGCTTTGTGGTCCTCTTTTTCCCCCATCATCAACTTCAGATATGGTTCACCAGTATCACAATAATATGGCTGGGTCTGAAATTCTCTGAGAAGTGTGAAATGAGCTGACACCAAACATAAAACCAAAGGAGATCACTCTAGTGGTGAAAGAATGATTCATCTTACAAGATCTTGTCCCCTCTCCTTTCTGCCTCTTGCAGCTTTATATTTCTTCACGTGTTGGCCCACCCACTCTCAGGGGGATTGCCAATTTTGGGTCATTCTTTAATGGTCAGAAACACCCTGCCAGACTGTCTCATTTCACTGCTTCTCTCACAAATACTCTGCAGACCTGTATCCCTCTTCTTTTCTGGACTCGGCAACACTAACCATACTTCAAAGACACAGCTCAGAGGGCCATATCTCCCTCCACTGTTTTTCAGCCACATGCTGTCCATGCTAGGCCCTCCATCTCTACTTTTGCCTCTCCACCACTGTGTCTGCAATGCTTTCTTCTGGGCAAGCTTTGTTGTCCCTCCTTTGTCTCTGTGAATGTCAGTGACCCACTCCCTCCCCTCCTACCCTATGCCTGTTCCTCCTTCCCCAAGACTTCCCATGTACACCAACCCACTTGCCCCAGCCTCCCACTAACACAAATCTCTTCACTAAGCACCTTCCAAACATGGCTCAGCAGTGCTGCTGCGCAGCACAGCAACTTCAGTCTCACCACCAGCCACCTTCTAACTCCACATAGCCTTGGTTTGCTAGATAGTGGCAGTGCATATACTTAATGTCTAAACTCTGCTATTCTAATTCTTATGAACTAGAGTAGCAGAAATGAAAGGAGTAGTAGCAGCGTAGAATGCAAGTTCAATAATAAAAAGCTGCTAAAAATGCAGTCATTGGCTGGAAACAAGGAAAGAATAAAGACCATAGTCTCAACTATGAGCTCTTGTTAGGAATCTACCCATGATGGGGTTCTTGACTGAAAGGCATCCCTAGAAGTGAAAAACATACTACAAATTATGAATTTTCAGTAAGCTGGAGATGTGCAACCTTTTCATCTGAGACACCGAGTTGAAAGAACAGCAGAACACTTGAACCAGTTGGAAGAAAGAAAACCACATTTTCAGCTACTTCAGCAGGCAACCAAAATGAGATCTTGCCCTTTCCAGAGGTGTGCACTGAGCGAAAACCACAATGGCAAGAAAATGTAGTTTGCTTACCCACATTTTCCCTTTGAATCACCAGGGACAAAGCTGCTCAAGATACAGACTGGAGGAAACAACTGTTCATTTAGAGGAGCAAGGTTTCTACAGCTTGTAGAAAACAGACATCAGGCCTATCACATGGAACACGTGATGCAGCATGTATTACCTGCGGCATAATCAGTAAGATGAAGACACACCAGTGAATTCATGCATCACTATTCTTTTGCATAGAAGCACAGCTGTACTTTTATATCGTGTAGCAGAGCTGTAGTACAGCGTAAGAAAAGCTGGTGCCAGCAGAGGGAGGCAGTTGCTCTCCGGGACATGCATCTTCACATTCCCTGATGCACAGTAGGAAGCCAACAAGTTTGTTTTTGTGGAAGTGAACTCACCCCTCAGCCATTGTGTAAATGTGGCTTTAAATCAAGCTGTAATTAGATTTTGCTGTATTTAACAAAACCCCTCTTGTGCTCCTCTTTTCCAGCTCTAGACAGGAAAGAAATGTATTTGTGAAAGAAAAAAGGAAAAAAGTTTATGCCTCTTCCCAGAGCATGTCTTGGCATGCATGCAAAAGCAAGTACAAAACATAAAACAATAAGCTTACAGGACACTCAATCTTCACATTACATAGGAACACAAGGATCTCTCAGCTGGTCCACTGTTAAATGTCAGGTCATTATTACCAATATTCTGCTTCACCACATTAACCTTGTCAAAAGATACTAACAGTCCAAACCTTGGAGTTTAGCTTCTCTTCATAAATTTCATTTACTTGGCAGAAACAGAAGTGGAAAACCTCTGCTAAAGATTCAGGCAAATTAAGACTGCCACGTAGTCCTTCTAGGACAGATTTTTTTCCCCCCTCTTAACTTTTATGATCACAGCATTCCCATTTCTAACCAAATAGCCTTATACCCTTTATCCATAGCAGTCTTTGTATACTCTGGTAAATCCAAAATAAAACTGTGCGTGTTGTTTTTTTTTCCAAATCTACTATAATACATGTTGCACAAGGTGGTTTTATTTTGTGCAAGTTCTTTACAGACTAAACTGCATAATTCCACTGCACTTTACACTGCCATATGTGGAACTGCATAGCAAATGAAGTTGAGTACACTCAGAATAATAAACAGCTTCAACTGTATTTTGATTACAGGCCTACTAAGAACTTTACGGTGGTGGCAACAGCAGTGGATACAATGGTAAACTGGTGCAAGGAAGTCAAGAGGACATGCCCAAGGGCACGCAGGAAGTCAGCTGCTGTTTTAACAACAAAAAGTTTCTGCTCTTAATCTAGATCTTCCCAGTGAGTCAAAACCTACTGATAACTATCTGGTCTTATAAAAGTTTCAGGTCCTTTAGAACAAAGGCAAAGAGACAACTGCTAATTACTCACTTACAGACATGTAACCACTGACTAGAATTAAATGATTTACAAAGCTACTGATTTTTAGGAGAGTCTGAAAAGTGTGTCTTTTCTGAACCAACTTATTTTAAGAACATATACTCTAATAGCCTAATTCTCTACAAATCTTCTATTATGCTGCAAGTTTTAAGAAACCTAAGGCTAGACAACTCACAAGATAACCTCATTCTGAAGTTGGTTTGCAGTTTAATCTCTAAACACAAAAGATCAAGGTAAAAACAAATACTGGAAGTAGATTATCCTCCTACACCTGTAGAAGAATTCTTAAATTTGGTGGTTGGGGGTTTTTTAATAGCCAATACTAGCTCTTCCTGAAGCAGGATAATGAAGTTTGGTTCAGCATCAACCCAAAATGACAATTCAAAAATTCTTATTATGTACAAAGAGTTTCTGGTTTTGAAACTTATAAATCATCTGAGCAAAAGCTCACAGGTAGCCAGTATCCTAATCCTTATTCTATCTCTACTGATACATAAATAAAACAAAATAATTTAAACATCCTGCATAAAAGAAACCTAAATTTGGCACCATCAAAGAGACTATAGGTAAATTTATTTTCTCTCACATTCTTTGACTCATAGAAAACAAGAGCTGGTTTATTTTTCTGGAAGTTGGCACACTATGACACCATCCACAACTGTGTGAAACATTTTGAATACTAATGTCTAACCAAACTGGGAGAAAAAAGGGAGAGAAATCCTATAAAGCAGGTAGTGAATGGTGTGGTGCCCTAACTAGGAAAGGCAAGTTTCTACACTATCTCTGAAAGTAGAAGCATACAATAGGAGTAGCCTTATCTTATTTAAGTTTCTTAACAGCAAGACTGCATCCTCCTGACAGCATACTGTTTCCAGCAGGACTCAAATTCCAAGCAAGAGCAATTCTTAAAATAAAGTAGTAATAGCTATGTCTGGCAGAGCTGGAACCATGAGGACAACATGAACACCCAAACCAGTTTATTCAGGTTTGACTCAAGAGGAAAAACTATATTTCAGGCTAGACAAAAATAAGATCCAACACACCTAAAGAAGCTTCCAGACTACCATTTTTAGGTCATGCCCTGTACTTTTTCCTGCTTTTCAACTCGTATGTAGGAAGGTCAGATCATAAAGTGGATTCCACTGTGGCATTTCAAATCAGATTATTCTCTACATAATAATTAGTGCCTTTCTTCTCATCACTTGCATACTGTTTTGCTAGTCTGAGAATGTTGTGTTTATTTCTGAGAAGCTTTTTTTAATCCCTTCAAAGTACCAGCATCCTAAGCACAGCTATCTCATGCTCCATGAACTTTAGTGCAAATGCTGTAAGCGCTTCTTTTCTTCTTAACAACTTCATTACAGTGTTTACACAGGAATACAGTGCTTGTACTGTAACCATGCAAAGCAAATATTCTGTAGCAAATGCAAGCTTTATTCAAATTGTACCTTTAGAAGTCTTTACAGCATACTCTAGCCTGGACTGCGAGTGCTAGTGAAGGGAAAATGGCAAAAGGAAAACTAAAATGACAGACCTTTCACGCTAGCAAGAACTTTGGAAAGGTCTAACAGAAAACCTGTAGGCCAAACATATTTCCAAAATGCGTCAGCTCCTCTTTGCTAACCCCTGACATCCCGAGCTATCCCTGCAAAAAGGACCTCAATTCCTCTACATTGTCTTCTCAAGCTGTTTATTCACCATGAGATTGTTAAGTATATGAGAGGAAAATGGCTGGAGGATAAAAAAACCTGGATCACAGTTGCATGAGAAATGGAAGTAGACCTTTTCTTCTTAAAAAAAAAGATGAAGTGTCCTTCTGGCAAGCTAGCAATCAAGTTGTGATTTTCCTTCTGGTAGAACTAAGTATGACCAGGACACAGACCACCAGTGACAGACTTCCTAAAGAAATACAGCATTTGGGGAGAAAAGCAGCATCGGGGATCCCATTCTAAGGGCCATTCCAGAAAAGACCTTCTGCCAGAAATAAAGTGCTTAAGCAAGACTGAAATCCTGTTAAGGAAAAGAATAAGGAAAGAAACACCAACAGCCTCTTATAGTGGAGAGTTTAAATAAAGTCAAAGCTATTAGTGGAGGCAGTGAGGAATCAGAAATGAAACAAAGGCAAGAAAGTTGGTGTACTACAAAAATCTGCACTGTTGGCTTTACTTACCAAAAGAACCCATGGGTCTATTCTAAAAACTGGTTTTGGACTCACACAAAGAACACTTGAATTTTACCTCTTCTAGCAGGAGAGAAATCAAAGAACATTTAATATTCAGAGCTTATTCTGTACAAAGTGGAAAATGATTATGCTAGCCCTTAACGCTCACACTGAATGAGGACCTGCTTTTTGGTGTTGCCTTTTGGTTTGTTTGTTTCTAAGGGCGGGAAAAAAAAACTCCACTGAAAGGCACACATGGCCATGTACATAGATCTACTTTTGCTGATATCACTACCACAGACCTAAGGACTTGAATTCAGGAAATGTAGAAAATCCCTGAACAATTTCATGGAAAAAAAAAAATTGTAAGCCCACCGAACTTGCTATTTTGAAATCCAATCTAGTATTAATGGCAATAAAGCAAAGAATAAAATCCAACACCACAATATCTCAGAGATACAGTGATGCCTGAATAAATCAAAATCACCAGTTTTGGTTTGCGGTACAGAAGTTTACATTTGAATGCAGCTGGATCACAGTCAGCTAGCCAGCTCCCACAGAAGCCCCTCCAAGCTGTATTGATTTCTAGGGAAGAAAAGGCACTGTAAATCTGCCTGAGCAGCATTGCGTCATACTTTTGGTTGGCTTGAAAAAAGTAAATTAAATGTTTTCCATTAGCATGGTAAAGAAGCTATACAATTTTGTTTTTATTTCAAATAGAGTCTCAAGTTACAGAACACTTTAGCTAACTCTGTGGCAAGGACTACATGCTCCGTGTTTGTGAAGCCAGCAATTCATGCTTATGTGAAACCAGATGTGTGCACTGCACAGTTCCCAGGGCTGGGAAGGGTTTTTTAAAATGCGTTGCTGTTGATTAAAAAAGACTCTGCTTTTCAGTTAAATCATGGAATATACTGAAGCAGAAACAACATGTTCTTGCAGGGAAGGGGGAAGAGGGGGAGAGCAAAGGGTTGGAAGGAGAAGAAAACTTTTAAGGGCGTAAAAACCACACACACAGAACAGCATAGGAGCAATGCTGTAGTACAACAAAGAGCAGCACAGTTCTGAGAAGCGATAAGCACAACATGATTTGAGGTAACAAGAACTCCTTGATCAATTATTCATATAATTTACAACAACAGTTACAGCTGCATCAATGAAAAATAAAAAAAGAGAATCTAGGGCAAATATAAAATCTTCACAACTATGAAGTGTCCCTGATTTTCACCAGAACATTTGGCTGTCTCGTATCATGTGTTTCTAGTTAGCAACAAACCCCTCCAACAAAGGGAAACAAGAGAACAGAGAGGCACAGAACAAACTGCCTTGCTGGAAGCAGTGAGAGTGCTCAAGGCTGCATTTCACTTGTGGATGCTGTGCATCACCAAAACCCAACAGTACACTAGCACTGCTGTGTTTGAAACCTAACCACCCTAACATCCCACCTAGATACAACCACGCACCCCATGGGATTATGAGGATACCTTCTGTGAAGTCTTTACTCTCCCGATGCATAAAACTGCACTTCTAAAATAAATAAATGTTTAAATAACTTTCAGAAGAAATGCTGTGTCTTTGTAGCATATGGTTATCTCAACTTGTTTTGTGTACTCATAAGGCAAATGTAACAAAGGGAAACATTACAGAGATAAGTATTTCTGGATGGAGTTTTTGCCTCCAATTTGAAGTCACTTTATAATCATCACTTTTTCTGCTCTGTCAAGGTTTGAATACAGTGTCCTCAGCTGTTCAAGATGACCTTGCTAGTGGACTGGAGAAACAAGGGTGCAGCTGAAATCAAAGTGCAAAACAAAAAGGAAGAGCATGGTGCAGAAAAGGGATGAGGGGGCCCCACTGCGCTTAGTGCACTCACTCCCAGACATGTACAGCAGATCATGAGGGGAGGTTATGAGTTGAAGCACTGACTGTGCTAATGGGAAAACGTAACACCGATTTTGATTTTACTCCACGGATAGCAAGACAATGAACTTAGGTCTAGTTCAGAGCTCTAACTTCAGTTTAAGTTAATAAGATCAATAAAGGATTAACTAGAAAAAGTTGCAATTCTTCTCAGACGAATCAAGAAATATTCATTTAAGGAGCTTTCCAACAATGAAGTTAATACCTTGCAACAGGTAATTTTTAAAAATGGAGAATATGGCAGACCTTTAGAAGCACCTACGTTCAATCCCAAATAAATCTGTAGGAAACATTTCCACTACTACTCACTTTTTTCAGCCAACTCTCTACACTAAGTTCAATTAATCTTGTCAGTATGAAGGAAAGATCCTGCATATATCATCACTACATTCAAAATCCTGGCAAACAAACAAAACCATAGCACAGTCAAATCTCCCTCAGTGTGTGGGACTGCAACATTGATAAGTTCAACAAAGTTCTTGAGGTCACGTGTCTTTTTCTTCCATCAGCATTTATCCTGTACAAGCAAGAATGGGTTCTGGATGCTAAGAAATTGCTACAGTGCTGATAAACAGAAAATCATCATATACAAACCTCATTCTTCTCCCATTGCTGAAGATACCACAGAGTGTTTCCATATTTTTGTGGCCACTCAAATCGAGCTCTGAATGAGGCACTTGAAGTGGGCTATGTTTCTAAAAACAGAGCATGCTGTAGAGCTCAGAAACAGCCTGTTCCCTTGTCAACAAAGAACTGCAGATATATCTTTATACTAATAATATAAGGAATTACTTCTGGCTCTAACCTACAACGCATATTATGTTGTTTTCCTCTCCCCTACCTGAGCATTTGCTATTAAAATACTTGTATCAGGTAGCAAGGAGCTATACACACAAAGGAAGGAGAAAGCTTAGAGATGCATTTGAGTGCAAGAAGAAAAATCCTTATTTTGAAAATTGTATCAGACAATTCAATTTGCTTGAAAAATGAACCGCTTTACCTTGGTGTGAAACTTCTCAACTCCTGCTAAGACTGTCTGGCCTGTTAGGAGGTCTTCACCTTTAGCAGAGGTCTCCAAATGAAGGCAGATTTCTTCACCCTGGAACTCCCAGAGGCTCCCTGCAGCAATGCCTGGAGACACAGCAACAGGGAAAGCATTTAGCTTTGTCATCAAAGCCACAGTTTTAGAATGGCTAACAGGTGTCCTTAAAGAGTGAATCTTGGTTTAAACAACGTAAATTTCTGAAATTAGAACCCTGCATCTTCTTTTGGAGCCTGAAAGGCTACAAAGAGGTGCTTAGCAATACTGGACAAGCATTCAGCCAGCTGTAGATGGTCTCTAATTTTTATACTGCCAGTCCCAATAGCATAATCTCCAAGCTCTGAAATTTAACAGGTGACCTACTGGTATCAATCCTGAATTTCTCTCATGTCATTATATTCCCCACATTGAAATTGCTCAGAGACATGCATTGGAATGCTTCAGGGCAAACAGCACAAGTGTGGCACATCATCTTCTCAGGGGAGTAACAGTGCTGTGCCCCTGCAGGCAAGAAACACAGCCTGCAAACCACCTAGCCTCCCTGCACAACCTCCATCCCTCTGACAAAGCTGTCCTTGTTAAATGTCCACTCCAGAACCCTGTCTTATGCTCAGAAAAATTAAAAATAAAAATCCTTGAATTCCACCATCAGAAGGGAAGGACAATGAGATTGCCTTCCTGAAAGGAATGTGTTTCACCACTGTTTTTTACCTGCAAAGCAACCATACGGAATTTAGTAGTTTACAAGCTGTGACCTAAATCCCTGTTTACGTTCTTTTTCTCAAAATGCCACCTGAGGTAAGACCAGCTCTAACCATACAGAAAAGTACTTGGGTACATGAGATTTCTGTGGTTTGGTTTTATTTGACAGCGTGTGGTCAAGCACCCTTACTGGCACAAGCAGATGGCACAGCAGCTTCTTTTACACAAACAATTCTGAGTGGTTTCAAATTAATTATCTAATCAGTTATTCACTCTAGAAACGGGACTGCAGTCAGGTTACAGACCACGTGACGAAATGCAGGGTTCCTTTAACAAAAACCTCAAAAACATGTGCAGAAGCACAAATTCAAGAAAACTATTTTTGGTCTCATACTGTTAACAAACCAAACAGGCAGCAATATTTGTCAGCTATCAGTTACTTTGGGCTTCCTCACTCCCAGTCTTTGGGGAGCCTGACTGAGTTTGGGTCTTGACATTCATACATGGAAGATAAGAGTTTGTTTGTGTTGGGTGGGTGGATGAAGTCTCATCTTGGGAGACTGCAAGCAACAACAGAGGGATTTCAGACTGATTGGTATCTGCACATAAATGGTTATAAATTAGGAAAAAATTACAAGAGAAAGATGAAGGCATAAGCATATTCAGAGTGATGTAGCATTACAGCTACTCAGCTATTATGAGCCTGCTGTAGTATTGTTATTTTGGTATTTGGTGAAAGAAAAAAAAATTAAAACATGGTAAGAAAAAAAAAAGTTTTTCAACCTTGCCTTGTTTAGTACAACAAAGCACAGCAACAGATTACCTGCCAGAAACATACTCCTGTATTATTACAAATTATTCTGATATCCAAATTACTGTATTTTAAGCAGCAATTCTGAATGATGCCCATTTCAGTCTAAAAACCAAAGCAGCTTTGAAAGCAAAAGGATCCCTGTAAGTTCATATTTGACAAGTCAAAGGGAAAAAAGTCAACATGGTCATTAGCTGCAAATAGTAAATCTGTTCCAGCCATGTTCCTTGGCCAACAGCCTGAGCAAGTTCAAGTACAAACACTTATTTCCAAGTTGAGTGACAATTTTAACAGCTATGAACTGGTCAGGATAGAAGACATCCCCAAAATCCCCAGAAGACTGCTAGATGTAGTGTTTAAAAACAAAAACTTGTGACAAAATACTGTAGGGAAAAAAAGCTTGTGACTTTTTGTGCAGGTAAATATTCAGCTTCACAAATTCTTTCCCTTCTGTCTGTTGAAATTAGAGTCCCTTTCTTTTTGCTTCTCCACTAAATTGCTGGTTTAGAATCTGCAAAAAATAGGGTCCCAATTTTATATCTGGTGGTAGTAATGTTACCAGTGTCACATGGGAAATTAACACTGAGTTGAATATATTCATGTTTAAAAATGAAAGTATGGTATTGAGTGTATGTGTGTGTATGCATCTGCACAAATAAATATATATATATTAAAAAGCTGCACAGTTATCAGTCAGCTTCTCTAAAGTGCTCAGAACTGCACTTTAAAAATATTTTTATGAACCTGTTTTGTATTTATAGACTACATTCTGAGTTTCAGCCTTTATCCAACAAGCTGGAGCCCTTTATGACACATGTAGTTTCTTGCTTCACTGTCCAGTATCAACAAGTTTTTGGGCTATTTTTTCTGAAAGGACTTTTCATCCTCAGTTGCTATGTTCTTCCTCTTCCATTCTCTTGCTTAGTATAAAATCAAAGTTTTAATACTTACAAAAATACACATCTCACGGAAGAGAAGCCAAACCTAATTTAGAAGGATTCGTGAATGAATGAATGGCCTTATTCTAATAATCCCAAAGGCATCAAAATCTAAACCTTCAAACCTCACTCAAGTCTACCATGAGGTTTCCATAATCCAAACTAAAGTCTTTAAAAATGTAGGATTTCTTCACAAAGAAATAAGCTGATATGGAAGCACAGCAGCATATGATTTAGCATTTGATAACTTGATGCTTTGATAAGGCATTACCTTAATCTCTCACTGAGGAGAAATGTAAGTCAGGAAACTGAAACTAGGCAGCTGGAACAACCTAGCTACTCAAGTAAGTAATATATACTTTCTGTGTCAAAAAAAGATATGAATGCTCTCTGCAGCCAAACCTCTGTGAGAGAATAAAGTTATTTAACAAAGCAGAAGAGGTAGAGAAGATCTTAGCTATACACATAACTAGAAACAAGGGAATATCTACCAATGTATATTGTGAAAAACTATTCAACCTTTTTAATGCAGACCCTACATTTTCACAAGCAGCAGGTACAGACTCGCTACTCTCACAATTTTCTCTACAATTTTCAGGTAAAAAATCTCACATCAAGCATAAATTAAAAGGTATAGTCAATTTAGAGAACACCATTTTCAGAAACATTAGTGGAGTTTTGTTAGAAAGGGTCCATATCCACCAATTCTGGCAGTTTCTACCCTGCAGACAGACTTATTTTCATTAACATCAACAATAAAACTAAGATGCAATCTGTTCCTACATTCAGCATTAAGCCCCTGAAAAGATGGAGGAATCAAATTAAAGATATACGGAAAAATCTTAAGTCAGGCACTTCCCACAATTAATATTAACATGTTAATACTTCACACACCGTTACTTTAATTATTATTCTATATTACTTTTGCTGGCTAGTAAAAAGTATTTCCAGCACTCAAGGTTTTACTTCTGAGATGGAATAACATTCATGTTTTCTGACTTGATACCCAGTTGTTAGAAGTATACATCCCAATTCAGACCAAGACTAATAAATTTCACTGCGAAGTAAGACACCTGCAAGATACTGAGGGGAGCCTTACTCCCCACATAGTTTGATGAAAATACTGCTAATTTTCCCAAGCAAGTGTTACACCAACTGGATAACTGGAAAGTAGCAACATCTTTAAAAGTTTCAAGGTTTCACTACCACTATTCTTGCAGCTGCGAGTTTCTCACTAGGAGACTCTGGATCAGCACAGCTATCTAGCCACTATATACTGTCAGGAAAAGTTACAGTACATTTACAGAAGCATAAAGTGCACTGATCTCCTAAATGTTAATTATACTGAAACAAAGCTTCAATTAGAAGGGATCACCAAGTCCAACACACTAATACTTTGCTGGTGTGTACGCATGCATGTCTGAGAAACAAATCTACAAGAAGAGACAAAAAGCAGGTCTTCATTTTACCTTTGTTAGTTTTCTGCCCACATTTTCAGCTACTCTCTTTTCTAGTCTCCAACACCAAGGGTTTAATTTATTTTGTATCAGTTGTTAAAATATAATAGAAACAAAAAAAGGAACACAGAAAAACAGGTTTTCTGGATGGCACATTACCTGGTTCTGCAGGATGGGATTTGCTTTCCTAAAGTTCAAAAATAAATTAAAATATGTACAGACATCGTGACAGAGTAATTAGAGTGCTTAAGCATCAGTGGGCAGCCTGGTAAAACAGGACTCCAAAGATGAGCAAAAAGAGATGCCGTGGTTTTTGAGGAAGGAATTGTCGTAGAGGGGAACGAAGGGCAGGGAAATCACACTACGTGAACAAAGCAGCAACGTGGATAGACCTGATGGGTTTCCATGCTGTCACTCTCTTCGTGCACCTGAGGAACAACAGTCAGGTGCCAAAAAAATTAATGACAACAAAAAAGCAATCGGAATTAGGTCTGCTAAGACAGGCAGCTATCAAAGAGGATAAATACAATTCTTACAGAAAACTATTCCCTCAAGAAACTCCACAGAAAAGCAGCAGATGATGGAAAGTGCTTCCCAGCTGAAAGCACTAACACAATTCAAGGGGTACCAACTAAAAACCGCAGCTGGGGATTTATGAACTGAGTTTCTATGCTAATGTACCACCTCCTACCCTCTTCAGCCTCTGTGAATATACACCCCCTGCCAAGGGACTTGAAAGAAGAAAGCCTGTAAACTTGTGAAGGTTCCTGGGTTTGGTGACAACAGCCAACTAAGAGCTCAAAGAAAGGCTGCAAAATGAGGAAAACAAGGCATACGACGAAAAATGAGGAAAGGAAAACGAGGCACATGATGAAAAGCAAGTATAATAATTCAAGAGTGGGGTGGTGTGAGAAGCAGAAAAGGCCTTGACACTGTGCAAGCTCTGCTCAGGAATAAGAAAAACATCTCTGTATTATCGACACTGATTTCAGCATAAATCCAAAACATGTCTCCAGACCAGCTACTATGAAGAAAATTTACTCTATCCCAGCCAAAACCAGCACAAAGTGACACCAGAAGATAGGCTTAAGAAGGGACCTGGTACCATGATTAATTTTAAGTAAATAAGACTAGGAAATGTATTCAAAACAATCAAGTTTTTAATGTTTTCCCTGTGAAAGGGAATAGGGAAATGCCACAGTGCCTTATTGCTGCAAACAGAGAACCACAAAATAGGGAACAGAAGTTGAAATTAAGAAAAAATAAGAGACCTTTTGTAAGAGTTTTTGGTGAGTTCTCTATCAGCTAAAAAAGAGAGCCAATTAAGCTCCTAAAAAGGACATCATTAAAGTAGTTAATTTTCAAATTTAAAAAAAAACAAACCCAATATACTCTCTGAGACCTTACTGATAATCCAGGGAAGATGTCAGTTTACACTGTCTCAAAGTTATTTCCCAAATAAAATGGTTTCTGAATGACAGCCTGGGTATAACCCCAGAAGCAAACCAAATTCTGAACTGTCCTCCTATTGAATCTGTCGTTTATCTTTATTCATTTTTCATAGTCCCCATGAAAGCATAACCACTTTGTTGTTCATAAGATGCAAGCTAAGTAATTGGTTTGACTTTAGAACAAACACTAGAAGCAACCATATGCTATCACCATCTTTGCCTGCTATTTGGGAGAAATCTGAACACAAGACATTGATGCAAATATACGTGAGAGCAATTAATTATTTGCAGCTCAAAGGGGAAACATGTATGTTAGACTGCCTGCCTGCATTCTCACAACACATTTTCCAAAAAATCAGCAGCACTTCATGGGCAGAACTGGAACTCTACTAAGCATAAGAAAAGCATGGAAATATAAGCAAAACTATGCATGAGACAGACTTTAGATCTAACAACGGTGACACCATTATCATCCTAGGAGCGATACTTTGGAATACACAGACACTTTCAAAAGTCTTTGCAACATCAAAGTTATACAAATGTTCCTTAATGACCTTCAGATTTGGACTCATGATTGTTTTTGTTGCAAATCCAGCCACAGTAGCAGAAGTAGGATTTTTACACAAATTATAAAACAAATTTGCTGTAGCCTCTAATCTTTCCATCATCTTGGCAGATCTGTGTAAGATAAGCTGTGCAAGAGACATGGGAGTCCTAACCTTCCTGGTAGCGAGCCCCTACATGAGATGTGTTACTTTTCCCTTAGGTGTGACCAAGGGACAACGACCAACATTCAAAGAAGCTAAAGTGACACCCAATTCCATTAAATAATCAGATCAAGGCAGCTCTCAGGGTTTCAGCTCACAGTTAGATGCTGAAGCAAAACCTGCCCAAGCAATTTTGCCAGGGAATGATGCCAGGGAACTGCAAGAGTGGTTCTCCAAAGTACCTGAATGACTAGAGGCAGTACGACACTTTCATCAGATCTACAGGAAATCAGGAAGTAAGAAAGTGCCAAATGTTGCAAGTGCAAAGTGTTACAGAACACCAAGCCATGCACACATTTTGGAGGAGTTCTAGGTCACCTTTGTTTGCTCACTGGCCAACACAACAAGAACTGAATTTATAATATAAGCTTGAGAACTAGAACAAGCACAATTATTTATAATGAGATAGCTGAAAATGCAGAGGAAAACCCGCCACCCCCCACCCAAAAAAAAAAATCCCACCAAAAAAAAAAAGAAACCCAAACAAAACAAAAAACCTAGTTAGGCACTTCATAAGAAGAGACAACTAGCAGGAGGAATCAGCTGAGGTAAACAGTCATTGATTTATCAATTCATTACACATGACTGAAACACAGATGGACATTACAGCCTGTAAAGACGAATCTTCCTCTGGCCTGAAAGACTCTCCAGCCCACATTTCTACATTCAAGTTTCCAAGTGAAGACTTTTCATCAGCAAGTTATTAAAACCCCAAAGTAGCAAGAATTCGTTTTATTCTCTATTCTACCTCTACTCGAGGACAGCCACTTGCTTACCCTCCTTCATACCCAGACTGTCAGTTCTCTCTTCACAACTCAGTATCACCAGGAAGAATAACTTGGTTCCTGATTATTCAACTGTAATTGTTTCTCTTTGGATGTTTTACAGCTGGAGGAGGAAAAGAAACAAACAGGTGACCTCAGTTTTGACTTTAAATCAGTCAACAAATGAAATGTTAGTAATAAGAGACATGAAACAGACACATTACCCATGATAGGAAATACTAAATCTACAGCTGGGCTTCAAAACAAAACCCTACAGTCCACTTTGCTGGGAATAAGAAGATACACAAAGCTTTGACTTGGGGTCAGGCCGCAGTGTCAAATATACAAAGAGGATATAAATCAGAGATTATTTCTAAAACTTACTTTCCAAAGGACAAGAGAGTGAGCACAGAAATATTTATGAAAACATATCAACACTGAAAAAAAGGCCAGTACAAGGGCATACAGATGTCAGCCAGTCACAGATATGCTGCCTGCTTTAGCAGTCAGACCTAATTCCTGTCCCCAGCCAAGCCTGGGGACCTGGCTCTCACATCCAGGTTTTAAAGCAGGGGAGCTCCCCTGGAGAGTATTTAACTGGGGAGTACCCCAGGACCCACACTACTGACCAAGCTGGGGATTCAGGAAGGCTCAAGTCAAGACACTTCAGAGTACACACACTAAAAACTTTTCCTAGAAACTACATTAAACCATTACTGTTGTTTATTAAACACACCTAATACTGGACTACAACAAACTACAAGGAGTTTAATGCTTCCCTTTGTGACCTGTTTCAATACTATCTTCACTGATAGGAACAGTAAAAGGGTATCACACCTGCAGGGAAAGAGAGTGCTTGGTATAGGATATCGATGATTTAACTTTAATGAGGCTGTGGAGAGTCCTTGCATCACACCCAGCACACCATGGGAAAGGGATGTCTTACCAAAAGCCTTCCTCCCTGGACCACAAGAACTGGAGCCCGTCTCCAGGCCATGGGCTCAGTGCTTAGGATAACTCAGCAGATGGTTATGAAAGCAGGAATTAAGTGTAACACGCCAGCTCTGAAAAAGCCTACCTTCATCAGAGGCATTTAATAATAACATTTTTGTGCTGCACACTACAATTTTGAGAAACAGAGAAGCAAACAGCAACATAGTTACCAATGCAACCCCAGCTTAGAGACAGGCCATTTGAGGAAATTCTGTACAGAAGATATGTAAGATGCCACAACTGATTACTTTTCTTTGTTTAAATCTAGTTATAATGAAATTGTTTATTGTTAATGCAAATTATTACTAACCAGAATTTCAGTGCAATGGTACAGCACTTCCATACCCCAGAGAGTGTGAATCCAGGACCCTGCTCATTTCCAACTAGCAGGAAGCTGGCAAACAAGAAAGGGGCAAGCAGCCAAACCAACCACTACTGCTAAGAGCAGCATAAATCAACAGTTTGAATCAGAAGGCTTTACACTTCCTTTTTGAGGACTCGGCCACTTATTGCTTCTTTTAGAAACATTTATCAACCTTGAACTGATGCCTTGAAGTGGCTACCTGAAAACAGAGGCTAGACAAGAGTAAGAGAATAAAAGCAGGTATTTATTTGAAGGGCCTTGGGAGCCAAAAGCCTCCGAGGGGCTCCATCCAAGAGGGACACTGGGTCATGGGTTCTTCACACTTTTATAAGTTTGGTCCATTTGCATAACAGGGTTAATTCTCCAATTATAATTTCAGTTAATGATGCAATTACGCCAAGTTTGCTCCTCCTCTCAAGGCTTTAGTTTACACATTTTGGGGCCTGGGACAACAAGGTGTCCTTGAAGTGCAAACGTAGAGAGGGTTTGTTATGTCTAACCAGCATGAGAGAACAGCAGCTAACAGGCCACAAGAAACTGCAGAGTTACATACTAGGCAGTACAGGATTTGAAAAATATAAAAGTTAAAACCTAAGGCATCAGTATCAGGTCATTATGGAAAGGCATGACAGAGGCAACAGTTGCAGAGTTCCTCCATGGGTTTGACTTTGATTTGGGCCACTTCACTGTCAAATGTCAAAACAGGAGTAAAACTTAGAGAAACTACAATCTCATACTGTTCTGACATAAACATAACTCAGCACAGCATAGCATTAACATAGAACTTTGACACTTTTCTTATACTTTATAAATCAAAATATCAGGCAGTCACATCACCAGATGCAGGACAAAAAGCCGCAGACAGCCATACGCACAGTCTTCCTTTGACAGCTCTTACCCTCATTTAATAGCACTGAGTCCAGGGAAGAAGGAAAGAGCAGAGAGTATTTTTAAAAAAAAAATTTACAAAATGGAAACAGAATTCACAAAGTAGACAGCTACTTCAAAGCACCAGTCATAAAAGGAAAGATGCATGGGAGCTTGCAGCTAGTCACTCACATGTCATCCGTCCATAAGCAAGGACTCTCTTCTACCCTGAAGCCAAAGGACAACTGAGAGACTGTCCTATCCTGTCACTCATTCTGAAACTACCTAGCAATTTTTTTTTAAATAATGAGATGGACTGCTAACACTTACACTGGTTAACCGTTGGAATTTCAAAACAACCCACAGCTAAAAAAATTATGATGGTCATTTGGGTTACAAAAAAATCTCCAAAAGACACAAGCAACATTTTTCTGTATTAAAACAGGTATTTTTCACTCACATATCCCTAAAGGTGAGCATTTTGATGATTCCACCAGGCTAATAAAATCTTGATACGGCATTCTTCCTTGTAAAAGTTAACAACATTATGTTCCTGCAGAAAATTCTGTGCAAGTTATTTACAAAGACAGGCACCCAAACATTGAATTTGAACATTCTGAAAGTCAATATGAGGCATCTAAGGAGACGCTTGTGCAACATACAAAATTAAGTATCAAAAGCACTACAGACAGAAGGAACAAACTTTAAAAATAAGCCCAACATCTAAAGAGGTATCGATCTTAATTTTTATTGCAGTACTACAATTTCTACTCCTACATTTGCATAGTGTAGAAACAATGCATTTAAATGTCCAGTTATTATCACAGAATCATAGAAGAGTTTGCATTGGAAGGGACTTTCAAAGGCCATCTAGTTCAACCCCCTCTGCAATGAGCAAGGACATTTTCAGCTAGATCAAATTGCTCAGAGCTCCATTCAACCTGACCTTGAATGCTTCCAGAGATGTGGCATCTACCACTGCTCTACGATAATAAAAAAGGGGATAAATTTTCAGACGCATGCTTTCTCAGACCCTGCTGAGAAAGTGTTTCATATGATGCAATTCAAACAGAATATGTTTCAATCTGCTTGACACAGACCAAAGAAATATTTTATTATACTTCCAAGAAAAAATAGTGGTGACCAAAAGTCACCATTTGATCACTAACTAAAAAAGTTAAAATAAAATACGTGGGATGCGAACAGAATATGACAGGTATTCCTAAAATACATTTGACATTATTGCCTCATGTGGTTTTATGTTTTTAATGATCTTGATATATCTGCTCATTGTACATGCAAATAACATAACTATGCAAGTTAACTTTTTAATCCAGCAAATTTCAAGTGAATTTCAACACTTGAAGAGTTGTTGGGAACAAACTTTCTTTGTATTGACAATACTTTAGCATTTACACTGCATAGCAATTTAATCAGGATGTTATAATTTGGTTCTGTGTGGGTGTCAACTGACTTGCTTCAAAGTCTGCTTCACATCTACAGAAGTTATTCACAAAGAAGATGCAATTATATTAATCACATGGGCTGACTACAATGTCTAAGGCTTCTGCACGTCTCCCTTTGTGAAGTTAGGACCTGCAACTCCACATATTCGAAGACTTCCCCTGAAAGCAGTAAATATATTTGACTTTGTTGCACAAACCCAGTTTTGCTGGTCCTGTAGCAGCACATAAACAGGCTTTCCAAACTCTCCTACATCCACAAGATCTTGGGCAGGAGCAGAAGAAAAGGAAAGTCAATACAGGAGTCTTGAACACAAACATTTTAACTAAAAATTACCTTTTCTTCCTCAAGTTTGCACTCTTTCATACAGTGCCAGACATGAAAAAACAGACTAAAGTTCTAAACCCTAACATTTGAAGGAGCTACACCAGAAACAACTTCCAAATGCCAACACAGAGGGCATCTAAATTAACCTAATTTTTTTTTGTCCATAGCTTACAAATAGAGTGTTTATGAGAAGACTCTTATCTTGATTTACATAACTTGCAAATTGATGGAAAATTCATTACATCCCCCTGTGTAAGTTATTCCATGATTAATTATCCTAATTTAACTACCTTTGCTTTGAGGTCTAGGGTGACGCAAAAGATTAAGATAAAATTAAAGGCTTCATACAACTGTTTTCCCCAAGTTTGTTTAAACCTCTAATACAGTAGGTTACTGTAGCTGCAAGAGCCAAGAATTTTTCTATTCTTCCAGTTTACATATTTAACAGCATTCTTCCTAGTGCTTCCAGTTCAGATATATAAAACCAGGCCAAGTCACTGGTGCTGTGTAGCTAAACATACAGGGCAGTAGCTGCTTAGGAAGAGGAACAGGAAAGCTAGACAAGGCCAAGGGAGAGATTCCATGTTTTAGCATCTCCCAATGAACTACAACAAGAACTGGAAAGCTTCCATATTGATTTGTTTAATTTGCTGAGATGTATGTTTCCAGGAAAACAAAAAATTCAGTCCTGTGTCCAAATTTTGTTATATCAATACCACAAGACCTCTTTTGGGTAGAGTGTGGTCACACATGGGTCAGGAGGCTGGGACCATGGCACGGGGCTGGACAGCAGGCAAGGGGAAACGCCAAGGGTCCCCAGCCCCAAGCTTGGCCTCACACTGAGAAATACACAAAGAACATGCTCCTGGGAGGTTTTATGATGGTGTTCAAAAATATAGAGGGGAAGAAAGGACATTGGGGTGCTGGAGCACATCCAGAGGAGGTCAATGAAGCTGGTGAAGCGTCTGGAGTACAGGTCTTATGAGGAGCTGCTGAGGGAGCTGGGGTTGTTTGGTCTGGAGAAAAGGATGCGCAAGGAGGGACTTTACTGCTCTCTACAACTACCTCAGAAGAGTTGTAGCCACGTGGGGGTCAGTCTCTTCTACCAAGTAACAAGTGACAGGACAAGAGGAAACGGCCTCAAGCTGTGTGAAGGAAGGTTTAGATTGGACGTTGGAAAAAATTTCTTCACCAAAAGAGCTGTCAGACATTGGAACAGGCTGCCCAAGGAAGTGATGGAGTCACTGCACCTCTGTGTAGATGTGGTGCTCAGGTACATGGTTTAGCAGTGGACTTGGTTGGCAGTGTTAGGTTAATGGTTGGACTCAATGACCTTTTCAAACCTAAATGACTCTATGATTCTAAGGTGAACATCTTAACACCCTGATGGAAAGGAAAGTGCTCCCATCCATGTTTAAGAGCAGCAGGGCTTCCCCAGTGAGAAAGCTTTCTAGCCATGAAGGATAATTTTTGAGGAATAAAGCTTTAAGTTATTAATAAGAATGAAATCTCTTGACCTAGATTTTCTCCAGCTTAAAAAAAACCCCATATACACACACAGCACAGACTTCCTCGACAAACACAAACATATTACACTCATCATACAGCAGAGCACTTCAAAACAGATATTTCACAATAAAAACAGAAAAAGGCTTTTTGTGCTCTTCCATCATCCAGCTTTGTCTAAGAACATGAATACAAATGATGTTTGATTAAAACAGAAACCTGAACCCCAAGTTGCATGTATTCACTTTTCAAAAGCATTTTACAATTTGATTTTCTTCTTGCCTGCTGTGATAATTGATGAAAACTACACAGGGATTAAAATGAGCACAGGTGCATGTCTACATAGTTCAAAGAGATTTGATCTCAAATAATAATAATAATACAAAAAAGCTTGAGTATTTTTAGGAGTGGATTTAACATGGCGTAACCAAATAAGTCTAGATTAAAAGTAGGATTTTACAGTCCAGATTTCATGCTACTGAAATCTAAAATGTTTATTTCATAACGTATCAGAAACTTTTGTGAGCAGTACCCGATTTACTTGCGTTAACAGCCCTCCATATCATACGTGTCAGAGCAGATCCAGAAAAAAAAACAAAGGCACTACAAACAGTAAAGAGCACTAAAATACAATACAAGGGCATGTGTAACAAAAGACATTTGGCACTAAATCAACCTTATTTTTAAATTTGTGAGAGGTAAAAGGAAAATCTACGAGCTGAGAATATCCTTCTGCCAATACACAAATCAGCACAAAACCCGTGCTTATTTTCTTTGCCAAATTTATCCTGCTACAGCTGAATCTCAACTTCCTTGCATCCATGAGGTCAGGGACTATTTGAAAAGAAATGCACGATACAGCTAATCTTTGTGTCAGCTCATCATACCTAATGAAAAAACATGATCTTTCCCATTTTTCTGTCCCAGCCTCCTCCAGCAAAGCTAACTAGCATGTTGCTAATCCCAAATTTGTTGCACTACTTTGTTAAACAGATTTAAAAGACAAATGCACACAAATCACCCAGGATAAAGAATTTATTCTGTGCTCAAGGCTTACTGCTGAGCTTCTATTAAGAACTGAAAAAAACCCAAACCAACAGCACTTAATTGTATAGAAAACAAATTTATTTGTCTCAAAGGAAGACTCTACACTTATGTAGACATTTTTATACAACAGTTGCTTTCTTTCCTGAACTACCTAAAACACTGTTCCTACAATAACATATATTCAATCTTCCTTCTGAAGCAGAATCCAGTATATTTTTAGACCTCTGAATAATAACAGTAGGAGATTACAAATATATGGATCAGAGATGGAAGAATTCCCTTTCCTCCCTTCCCTCCCCATGCAGGGGGGCAAGCTCATGACTCTGTCATATGGGACACAAGAGCTAATCAGCACTTCCTCCCAACAGGCTTAATTTCCACTTAAGCACCTTTCTGAGAAGTGAGAATGAGGAACCCTGGCCATCATTTCACAGAAACACATCAGTGAAATTGTCAGCATCTGAAATCTTTCCCACTGGCCCTGTAACTTCATTTACCTCCATACATTTTTCTGTACATCTTAACCACGGATTTATACTTTTGTAGCACCCAAATATAAATTAACTCCAACTCTGTGTCAAACAACCTATTGACTTAGTGGTTTTGAAACCCCTGAAGTTTTGACTTTTGATTTTCACACAACCCTCAGAGGACTCACCAGGGCACCAAGCCCAGTTTTTCAATGGACTGGTAAAGAAACTGAAATTAAGACATGAAAACCTGAAAAAAAACCCAAAAAACCCCACCACAAATATATGCTTCTAGTATGTTTTCTTTAATCAAAAACGCATCCTATGTCATTACTATACAACTCAAAAATAATTCTTTTAAATCTGTTAGAGCACCAGGAAAGTAATTTTCCTGTTGCTTAAACCAGCTTGTATGCTTGCTATTGATTTAATTTATGATGACAGATAATTTAAAAAGCTCCCTAAATACAAAACTTGTAAGGATAAACAAAAGAAACTGCATAAAGAAAAAATAATCTTTTACCAATTTCTTGTCAATTAAACATATTGCTGAACAAACTTAGTTGCAAGATCTTGTCCTGGCCAATAATAAATTTTAGATGCAGTTCAATTTTTGCACACCCCATTTAAAACTGCAGAGATCATAAAAGTACAAAAAGCAAGACCACTAAAAACCAATTATTTTTCACATTTCACAAAATTCTGCAGGTCAGTTCAAGCCCTGAAGAAGACAAAAAACTGGGGGTTTTTTTCAAATTATAGCATATATAATTCTGTACATAAGAAACCATATATATTTACTATAGAGTTTGAAAGTAACAAAGAGGTGAGTAAAATATGCATTGGAAAAAACCTAAGACTTCAAATCTGAAATAATTTCAGTACTTTCAAATAACCTAAATATAAAATTGCTGTCATTTAGTTTTAATTAACAGATAACCAAGTCATTTTCCTGCATGAATTTGCATAGCACATGGCTAATTGCTACCTTGTGAAGAGTCTGGGGGGAAATAAAAGCATAAATCTTTACACAGTTCATCAACAATAAAAACCAAAATACCACTGTTAGTGCCTTTTTTTTTTTTTTT
>VXAZ01004525.1:1059538-1074779 GCA_013399875.1 Gymnorhina tibicen
TTTTTTTTTTTTTTTTTTTTTGTGAGAGAGCAAGTATAAATAAAAACATGCTTTTTAACACAGAGGCAACTAAACAGGAATAAGACTGTAAAGTGAATCAGCACAGGAAACCCAGGATTAAGGCTGAAACTTTATTCTAATCCTTCTGTTCACAGAAGTAGCGGTCACCAGGCAGCATGTGGTCTGGGCATGCACCTGCAATACACAGGCAGGATTTAAAAGTACTTACAAGGAGATCAAGCTTTGTCTGAGAAAAGTTTCTCTTTGTCTTAGGAAGTGGAGTATCTGCCTTCTCCAAAAAAACAAACAATAACCACGCACATCAGCTTGTCAGTGATTTTGCCAGAATGATACCTGGATGTGACACATCCACAACCCATCATTCCTGAGGATTGACTTGAAAATTAGGAAAAAGCTCAAGAAAAGACAAAAAAACCAAAACAAAAATCCTCTTGTTGTGAACATATTAAACAGTTCAAGTTGATAGTCATACCCCACCACTACTCTGTGAACTTTGCATTATCTTTGTGTAAATTCCTGGATTAACTGATGAAGTCTACCCACTTGGTAAAGGTCTTCACAAACTGAGGAGCAGAGGAAGAATCCTTCAAACAGAATGGAATTCCCCTAACAATTAAATAATATTATCATTTATCTGGTGCTGCAAAATGACTAGTAAAAGAACAAGGCTCATCTTTAAATATCATCTCCTGTTGCCTCACACAACCTTTTCTGACACTTTTGTACTACAGTATTAAGTGCTGCAGCAGGAATCTTCCGGCTGGGCTTGGGACCTCAAGAATTCCTGCTGTCTCTGTCTGGGAGCTCTTCTGGTGCACCTGGGAGCTAAACGAACATTCCCAAGTCCACAGGCCCATTTTGTATCATGGAAAGATTGGGTCACTACTAAAAAGTGCATGGGGAGGGGTTTCTAAATCCTGTGATTATAAGCTTAGCATGGAGTGCAATAAAAAGAGAGCTGCAGAGACCAACATACCTTCCAGTGCAGCAGCTTTGAGAATCATCTGTTTGCCTCTGAGACAGAAGCTACTGCTCTCAGTCCTAAGCAATTTTATTACAAAAGTTTAAATACTAAAGGAGCAAGAGACATTTTGCTTACATTTGGTGCTGTTTCTCTTGAAGTGGAATAGAACTGAACTTGGTGAACTCTACCCATAAACTGGGTTTGACTCCTAACCCATTAGTAGCCAAATACCCACAATAATAAAACCACAATTCAACACCATGAAGTGGAAATGCTTGCAGGCTACTTTCTGGCCCTTCCCCTCATGCATATATGACAAGCTGATTGACATCAGGAGTGGTTTCCTACCACCTCATATTCTGCCACTTGGTTGTCCTATAGCCTGAAGAGTCAGCTGCAGTCCAGCAACACCTATCACAGAGCAAGGGACAACTTACTTATTCCCATACACCATATGGATGCCTGATCATTTGCAATCAAGCTACAGGATCACATCACTAAGTAAACAGAGAATTTTATGGCATTCATTATTATTTTAAAGCAGTCAGACATCAGCTGCTATATCTGACTATGAAGAAACTGTCACAGGCAAGTTAACAAGCTTCTAAAAACTGGAACTCACTGAGCTGATACTAAAAGATACTTGGAGAAATAAAATAGCATTTCAGCTTCCAAACTGAAGAGGTTTACATAATTAAGATATGCAAATAAGGATAAACAAAAAGAAAGGGGAAAAAAAAATCTTAAAAAGCTCTGACTAGATCTGCAATCATTTTCCTACTTACAAAGCCACAGCCTTGACTGACAATCAAATACTAACACTAATCGTTATTTAAAAATTCATGGTAATTATATAACTTATCCTTTTAAACAGTTTACTGTATTAAATACTAAACAGCTTTATCCTGCATAAAATCAAGCCAAGATACAACAGAGCCCCTTCACTGCAATTCTCAGTTTTTCCTTTGAAAAGCAAACTCATTATGCTCTATAAAGAAAATAAAGTCTCTAAAAGAAGACTAAATTCTTTCTTTCTTTCTCAAAGGCAGGCTCTGAAGAGATTGCATAAAAAAAGATTTTATTCTTGGCTCAAATATGAACATTTGGGAATCACTACTTTTGAGCAAGGACTCACCCACTTAAAGGCAGAAGAATTTATTTTGAAAACTGGTGTGAAATTTCAGGGGAAAAAAAAACCACATGTATTTTGCACTTCCCAGCTTTTGGTACTTTTCCAGTTAAGACAAAAATCTCAAAATAACCTCTTCCTCATATAACTGTTTTCTCACAGATGCTGCCAAGCTATCTTATACCACCAGCAAGAACTTCCACAAGGAAGTAACTATTTCCAGACAATCCAATTCAGAGGATGGACAGGAGGATAAAAGTAAGAGTGTTTCAGATATTTTAGGAGAGAACCTGGGAGAGGGGCCTGGGGAATACGTTTCACTGGGTGCCCACCTCATGCTGCCTTGTCACCAGTCTGGTCAGCGCCCTTCAGATGTCAGGGAGCAATGCCGTAGTTCAGAACTCATGGACAACCTTCTCACAGGGCAGGGCAGGAGTTTGAGCCCAGCCCTCCCGCTAAGGATTACGTTCCTATCATAGCTAACAGTCCTCAGAGGAGCAAGGCTTCTCCTTTGGATGCAGACCACGGACTGTAACTGTTTCCCCAGATTCAGGCCAAAGCAGCTGCAGAAAGGGAAAGCTCATCTAGAAGATTAGATCAGGTCCCTACAGAAACATTTAGGACTTTTAGACAAAGAATATTATTTGTGTGTGGACACATGTGGACACCATCATGTTACAGAAAGAATACCAAGGGATAGAGAGGAGGATTCAGTCTTCTGTCTCCAAGATGACTCAAGATTACCTGCAGACATCCCCATAATGTTTCTCAACTGTTGAGGAATATTGCAGATCCCACAGTTAATGGCGCAAATCAGAAACCAGATCAACTCCATCTCATGCATGCATGCCTTCCTGGAAATGTTCTTTTGTGTATTCTCATACTGTTTAGTGTGAAGGAATTGCTATTTCTCTCTATTTAAGATGCAAAATCTCAACGATGACCCACGAATGCTCAGCACGGCTGAGCTCCTGGCACAGCAGCCAATAAAGTCATCTGTGGCTCTCCTGTCAAGTGCCTGTCACAGAACCAGAGGCGAGAGACACCAAAGGATTCCGGAGGGATGGTCAGGTAGATTCTATGGTCCAACCCAAAGGCCAGCCATGCCCCAGTCCAGGGGAGAGGCAGGCCAGGCCATGTCCTGTGAGCTCCTGCAGGAAGCCTGAACTTGTGGCACAGCAGGGAGGCTCTGCTTTCCAGCGGCTGCCTCTTCCAAGACCATTGGGAAGCACAGCTGCAAGGTGCACCCTGCTGCCAGGACAAGCCCAACACATGCATCCTGCCATCAAGATGGAACGGAGGACTGAGGAAAGACTCTGCCCAAGCAGGCCCTTGGCCTCTGCCTCACTGCAGATGTGTCTCCATGAGCTGCCCTTACAGCAGGAATGGGAAAAAACGGCATCAGATGGTGGCTATTTTCATAACTGCCCTCCTATCACAAGTATCAGTCTCCAGCTAGAATTACTGTACCAGGCACCAGCTCATCTTTTCCCTTTTTATTTAAATATCCACACCCTGGAATGTACATAGGAGTAAATTAAGGCACTTGTATTATACAGGTCAAGTCCTGGCCTGTTCATCTACATACATTAGCATACAGGTAAAAGTACTACAGACATGAAAAATGAAGCATTAATGGTTAGCTCAAATACACATCCTAGGCACTGTTAGAAGGGAAAAAAAATTTAAAACAACAGAAAAGTAACAAAAAAATTTAAAACAACAGAAAAGTAACAACAGAGACAGTAAGGCAGTACTTCATTTGAATCTTCTTCCCAAGAAAATTTTCCCTTGTGAATAGTTAGATGTATTTTACAAGTACACAACATAATAAACCAGACATCTTAATTCTATTTCACTTTACATTTTATAAGTATTCAGGCTGAAGACCAAATATATAAATCAAGATGATTCAGATCTGTCTTGAAATGTGGTTTTAAATCATCTGAAAACTTTGTACCTGGTGTCCATACAGAATACAACTCTTTTCATGAAGAGCATATCCCTTTTCTTCCCAAGTCAGAAAAGAATTGGTTAAAACAAAAACCGTCATGTAATTGAGAACATATAAGCAGGTGTGGTTTGTAATTTCTCATTAGGGAAATGAAGTTCTCCTAGACATTAAGCTGCCAAAGTCTGTGAAGTTGTGATAAGAGATATCAAAATATTAACAAAAAGAGACACTGAACAACAACCAAATGACACACTCACTTCACTGTCAGGAGCCTTCAGAGGTACAAAGTACAGAAGCCACAATTAACCCAGCCATACTCTAGCACTTAAATTCCCTCCTCCGTATCCAACCTCTGCCTCTTCCTTACCCTTGGAGAACACTCACTATAGGTGCCAGTGAAGTTTATAGGGCAGTGACCACAGAGTTTCTGACATTCTCATTTACACTTTTATTAATTGCCATGCCAATGAGCTAGCTGGTCGTGGAAAAAAACTGCAAGAGCTGTTCAACTTGGTGAACAAGATATACCTCACCTCAGTTCTGTTTATCTTGTCAGAAACCATAATCTTTGTGATTATGAAAAAGTGAGTTCTGACATTGTCTTGAGAAAAATCCCAGCCCAGGAAAATCTCTGCAACTCTGTGTAACTCTGCAAAACAACTTCAAAGAAAGAAAAAAAGAACTTGTGCCTATGCAACTGTTCTACAGAAGAACAAGAGGCTATTATCTCTACTCCAACATATCAGTTATTCTAATAACACTAAAAGTGACTTTTAGGAGTTTTGTATTCTATATATTGTCTATTGAGAAGAGAAAGGTATTAAGGAAACAATGGGAAATCCACTCGCAACTCCAGAACTGTAATGCAAAAGGGACAACGTGGAGAACTATTTTATTACTTCTTTCAGCTCAGTATATTATGGTACCAAATTACGCTTCTTTGAAGCCAGACTTCATGGGGATTGTCAGCATTCTTCTGTCTGGTTCAATGTCAAGAACAGCTGACATAATTTTCAAATATAACATGGCTTTCACAATTTGCCCTAAGTTGAATGAAGTATTCCATGAAAGCAAATCACACTGATGAGAGAACAGGTTTTTTTGCTTCTCATTAGAAGTTCAGCTTTAAATTAGTCAAAGTTCTAGGCATGGGAAAGACGTAGGAGAAAGACTGGAACCTCACAGCAGGCAGCTTTGCATTAGACAGTATCTGTATCACAACCACCATAATACAAGCTGCCTCCTTGCCTTCATGTCCAACTCATACTGCAATTCATCCAGGCTTGAACCTGCAGCAACAGGTGACAGCCGCTGGCCTGCAGAGCTGCAATACTAACCACGTTCACTGCAAGGGCTTTTTGGATACCAGTCTTTGTCCTTCCAGTCTCCACCTTGCTGTCCCAGCTCAGCTGCAACACCTACAGGGAACGGTGTTTTCAGGGAAAATGTTCCAGGCACACAGCAAGCACGAACAAAGGGTACTGCGCGAGTGAGCACGGAGCTGTAGGGTGGGCAGCTCTTCTACTCAGCATCTATGCTGACCCCTCTGAGCAAAATATATACTACCATCCTGCTATTCAGCCGCAAAGCAAGCCTACTCTCACTAGCAGCATTTGATTAGCCTTGACCACAATGACAGCACAGGAGGCAAATATTCCTCTCTGCTCTCTGGCTCGGTAGCATAGCCCACACAATCCAGTAAAATATATGTAGGAGGTGGAGTGTGAGGATCTGATTTCATACTGGGGCAACGCACCTTGTAAAAAAATCTTTTCAGTAACAGTCATCCAGAAGTAATATGGAAATCAAATTAGTTGATTGGAACAATCTAAACAGCATCATTTGATACGTTCATAGAAGTTCTTGGATAATGAAAGTTTAAAAGGAGAAATCCTATATTTTATTAAACTCAGCATATCTGAGGGACAGGGCCTCTCCCTACAGCTTTTGCCTACTGTATTTTAGGCCAAGTAATGAAAACATTAATGCAGCTTAGCCAGCAAAGCACAAGTTAATTCAGCTTCTATCTCTCCAAAGCCCATAATTCTCTGGTCTAGTCTTCATGAAGAGCATTTAAAAATGTTTCAAATATAAGGTGAACATCCTCATAATCATCTCTGCACATGCCAGTTTATGAGAGGTATGAATGCTACTCCAGAAGGCACTGCAGAGTGCACACTTCTCTTCCCAGGCACTGGAAGCACAAACAGGTGTACCTGCAAGGTTAGGATATAAAAAGTAAGCCCAGGAAACATGCAGGTTTCACCAGGACACTATGGACAAGCCAGTCATGAGGAAACAGCTGTTTCATGGCCGCCCAATATCCAAATCACCATGACTGCACAGGCTGCACACACATTGAAGCCCAGCATGAGATATAAAGTTGCCAAAGCATGGGCACAGAAGGGGGACAGTAGCAATGCAGGGCACCAACAGAGGG
Organism: Gymnorhina tibicen; assembly: GCA_013399875.1. Lineage (NCBI taxonomy): Eukaryota > Metazoa > Chordata > Aves > Passeriformes > Artamidae > Gymnorhina > Gymnorhina tibicen. The sequence goes on from VXAZ01004525.1 coordinate 1,066,047, forward strand.
AATGGCTGGCAAAATTCAAGAGCACCTTAAGATGTGAGGTGTCAGTGGAACCCAGGGAGGTCACAGAACTCCAAATTCTCCATAAAATGCTTACAAAGGGGTCCTCTAGGACAGTCCTGTATCAATTCTTTCAGCCCAGCATCTGATTTCTTACTACTCTTCAGAAGATAATCCATTACCTCCTGGTGTTAAGAGAGGCCTCCTTATTTTTTCATTCACATTCAGCATTTACTCAGAAAATTTTCCTTCATCCTTGAGCCCTCCAGCCTGCATAATAATACAGGTGATCAAGAATAGTAGGCCACTGACTTGATTTTGCATTTTTATTACATTTGGGAGAAAGTTTGCTGCAATAATCTTGTTCTAGCTCATCAGCACTTCTGTTCTTTAGTATATATCCTGGATAAAGCCCATGTAGACAAACTAGCAGGGTGATATTTCACATAATTCTTTGTCTTTCTGGTCCAATCTCTCATTTAACTCAAGTTTGCTGTCAGTTTCTGGGTTCCTAGGTCAGGAGAGGGTGTTTCACACAATTGCTGAGTATGCCAGGATGGATGACTTCCCAACTGGGGCTACAGCATCAGAACAGAGTAAAGGTGTAGAACCAAGAGACTTTTAGGAATAAATAGTATCGAAAACTAAAATAAAATCAGAAAGGCCAAAGAGCAGCTGATTGTCCCACCTCTCAGAACTACAAAATATCCCATTTAAAGTTTCACTCCCAATAGCAACAATGCAAAGAAGCTCCCAGAAAGGAGTGCAGCAAAATATTGCCCTGAGTACTACCAATTTTACATTTGCTGAGTGAAAATCGTATGTCTATTTGTGTGCATTTTTGCTATTGCACATTTCATTCATTAAGATGAGAAATTGCTTTTTTTATGCAATCTGCTACTATTCAGATAGCAAAACAAAGTAATGCCTGGTAGCAGGCTTGCTGGTTTTGGCTTTAGAAGGGTGGGGGTTTTTTTTCCTCTCTTCCTGTGAGAGGAAAGCTTTTCCCAAAGGATTCAAGCAATTTCATAAAACAAATGTAAAAACAAAGACACTTTTGTTTAAGGACTGAAGAGTTTGTTTTGGTTTAAGGGGGATTGAGAGGGAAGGAAAAGAGAAATGATACTGATCATCTTTCAATTAAACAGGGGGAAAAAAAAAGTTCTCAGTCCTAAAAGAAATTTGTGCGATAGCACAAACTTGCTATAATAAACAGGCCATCAGAAAACAAATCAGGATTTATTTTCTAAATAAACAATTTTGTTTATTTTAGTCACAAGTGAACACCTCAAACGACTACAGCAAAGATCAGAGGAAAACAACATTTCTCTCCAAATTAAAGAGAACATTGTGCACTCCTCTATGATGTGCTTCATTAGAGTCAGTGTCTCCTTTTCCTCACAGTCTATCCAATAGAAAGAAAGGGAGGCAAAGGGGAAAGACCTGAAATCTGTGGTTTTAAATACACAAAGGTTTGGGGGATTCACTTCAGCTAGAAGTTCTGAAGTTCAGCCTAACAAGCATCATTCCATTTTCAGGAAATAGGATCCAATATTACAACAGGAGTAAACACCAAGCTTGCACAGAAAACAGTGCAAGATGGAGACACAGCATAGCAATAAATAAAGACAAAATCAACTAGAATACCTGAAATCCTTCACCAAAGCATGTATGGAGACCTTGCAGGAAATCTGAGTAAGCAGACCTTCACATCTGCAAATATTCCCCAAGCATTTGTACAAACACATTGCAGAAATCATACATTGTGGAACTGTGATTCTAGTTTCTGATTAGCAAATAGTAATTAATAGAATTAACTGATTTATCAGCAAGTCCCTACATATTGTATCAAGTTTTATTATGTAGAGAGACGATCACAAGCAATCTTCAGTGACAAAATAACATCTATCCAAATAGAGCAAAGGCAAACCATGAAGTCTCATTCACACTGCCCACCATTTAAATTCACTCAGGATTGACCCTCACTGCAGTTATCATTCAACACCCAGAACTAACACACTGGGACAACTTAACAGTAATAAAATTCAGTAATATTGCAGCTCAGAAAGGCAAAACAACACAGATAATAAGAATCTTGCAATTAAATACAATATGCACATAGAATGTATCTTACATGAACAATTTCAAGTGTTAGTAATAAATATGAATTTTTCAAAATATAATCTTGAAGTATGTGGTTGCATGAGAAGTGACAAAAGGTTCTTAAGTAAGATTTAAAAAATGGTCTAAACTCACTGGAGTTAGACAGGAAGACAACAGACTGACAAACATATCACAGCAACAATAAGTTTTATATATATATGAAATAAAGTACAAATGAAATGTACACCATCATCACCATCATCTCAGAAGTGTTCTACCCAGGCATTACTTAAATGATTCTCATCCATCCTAATATAAATTGCATATATCTATATATGCACATGCATACATGAGAAACAGTTTCCTTGTGGCTGCCTGACCTCCCAAGTAGTAGCATGCACAGATTAACTTGTTAAATAGAGACAACATACAAAGGTCATTACAAATCCAAAGGTCTGGGTCCACTCATGAATTTGGGTAGTTACTTAAAACAGACTTGTCTAATACTGTGGAGAGACAGTGGATGAAGAAGACAACTCAGACAATACTGGACTCTACTATTATCTTCCCTGTCCAATGAAGTCTTAAAACATCTCCTCCCATTTCTTAATGCAGACTTTTCTAAGACCTCAAATTGTAACAGGAAATTATTTGAGTGATTTTGTTTTTAAAGAACAGAGCAAAGCATCAGGAGGCAAGTGCTCTGCTCTTTGATTTGCTAAAGACTGTTTGAAATTAGACTGAACCTCTACCTTGTAAATATGAAATAACTTTTCCACCTCATCCATTAATATTTGGGACTTGAAGGCTGTCAAGTGAAAGATGTTATAATGCCCAGCACAACCCTAGTCTCATCTTTTTTAACAATACACCCAACACTTGTATAATAGGGCAATAGCAGTAAATGAAAAATCACAGTAAGCAAACAGCCTAATAATGCATGCTAAAAGCTACCAGGACAATAAATCCAATTTTCCCTGGGATTGTTAAATTATTCTTCTGATGGCTCAACACAATCATTTCACAATTACTTCCTATGGGGCATGCTGACACATTGAGTTCATTACATAGCTCCTCTTTAAAGACAAAAAACACACAGGCATTTAAAGCAAACACCTAAAATTCAGTACTTCCGATTTTTAATAAACTATGCTGGAAAGGAGTTTGCAACTGGATTACTTCTAAGGAAGTAAGACATCTGCCTTATAAATTCAAAACAAACAGACATAAAGCAATATCAAGATATTGATCTTGCTTTGATGTACAAACACACTCAAAGCACCTTATTTTTTCAATGGTTCCTCTCAAAATACATTCCCACGGGTGACATATTTTTTTTCTTTTTGAAGTCATCTCAAAACTTCCAGAAGCTTCACTGGGCATACAAAGACCAGCTACAGGAGAGCTTACAAATGGACAGACTGATACTACAGCAAAGATCACACTAAGTCAACACGGCATAGCCTTCAAACCACAAGAGCCATCTTTACACTTTCAACGGGGCACATGTCTCTTCACTGTGTACCAGTCAAGTCTCCAACAGTGTCACTAGAGAAAGTGTGTCTCAACTGGCACAGCTCATACCTCAATTTCCTCCCAGTGGTTAGGTTGCATTGGCCTTTGCATAGCTCAGCACCAGCGCCTGGGTCAGGTACTGCAAAATGAAGCCACAGACAAGCACGCATCCCCCCAGCTGGGAGCCCCCACCACAGGTCTTCAACAGCCCTGCACTTCATCTACCACACAAGGCTCTGCCCAAGTCCCTCCCCAGGCAGTGTCTCCTACTCCTCCTCCCAGGAGCACAGTCCCCAACAAGAGGATGCAGCCGGTGCCACTAAACACTCCTAAAACCAGAGAGCATGAAATCAGGCACAGGATAAATATGGGCACTCACTCAACAGGAGAACATACCCTTTTATTTATTTATGGGTGCAAGTCAGCCAACCTGACCTCCAGCCTGCATGTCCATTTATGCATTTTCTGTCCCACACATATTAATTTGTGGTTATCTTTAATATTTTATGACTTAATCTTGATTCCACTCCATTATGCACTAAAAAGAGAACAAAACAGCTACTAATGTCATAGATAAGTGTTTTTACTTGCTAGAAATTCCATTCACCATCACGTGACTAGACAACACATGCTCCCCAAAAATAAGTGCTTCTGCTCATCACACCTCCTTTACTGAAGTGACTTCTATTTCTGCTGATTAACTGTGAACACCAAAGCATAAAATATGGCAGCTTCAGTTGCCTGAACTGCTCAATTCCTGAACAGTCACATGCAAACTTCAATACTTAGCTGGGACTCAGGAGATGTACAGCTAGGAGGACATCCAAAATCTAACAGTAAGAAAACTCCTTTTGAATTCCCCATGTACATTATTCTTGTATTCATTCATCAAATTATCCTTCTGTACATCAAGTTTTTAATCCAAAATCACAGATGAATCTTCAGTTTATGACCCTTCCTCTCCTCCAAGAATTTGCCCCAGGGAATTTCTAAGCAGCTGCTATCTCCCATCTCTGCCATTACTAAGACACAAAAGCCAGAGTAGATTAAGTTTTGGTCTCTCATCTAACTCCAGACTGTTCACGCTACATGTACTTTGTAGCCTGGATGTCCAACTATGTGTTCCACTAGGATTTAATATTTTCTGCACATAAGTGCCCAGAACTATGTACAGTATTTAACATGAAATCTGCCTAATGCCTTGACTAATAACTTGTCTATCTTCACTGAAGAGCTCTTCCTGAGCATCACATTTGCTCCCATTTCATAGTCGGTATCAAGTAAGAGTCATCCCTATTTGACTATGGCGGTCAGGACACTTCCTCCAAGCCTGTTTTAAGGGATGACCTGCCAGCTGATAGAAGATGTGTTGCTAATAATCACTCAGTAGATAACTTCGCTTTTAGACCTATTTAACTTCCTGTCATTCCTATTGTTTCAGTCATCACAGACATTCAATTCTTCCTGTGCAATAATCCAACCCACCTCAGTGCTGACTACGTTTCCCAACTTTGCCTCATCAGCAACCGTCCTTTTCCTATAGTTATTTCAGCCAGTATGGTGAACTAAAGAGACCAGCTCCCCACTAACACTGATGCAGGGCATGAATGATTCCTTTATTCATGCACGCAAACACACAATTTTTTCCTTCAGGAGAAACCTCACCATTCTTCAGCTAAGCCCCACACTTCCAATTAAGTTCTTTTTGGTGTATATACATTGAACTGAAGCCTTCTGCTCCTATTGTCTAGGACATTCAGTATTTAACCAGTAATAATATGACTTTAGTCTTTCATGACCTAATTGTGGCAAATACATGATGCATTTTATCCTGTTTTCCACTGAGCTTTGTATACTTATTTTTTCCATTCCAAATTTGTACTAAATCCTTGAATTCTACTGTGACCAGAGTAAAAGGTGTGAAGATTTCATTCTCTTAAAATAAATGGAACTACACGTTTTTTGCTATCTTGCTATCACAACTGCTACATTCAACCTAACAGATAACACCCAATTCTATTTTTTTAACCTGGTTCCAGTGCCCTGCACCAACTCTTTCAAAGCCCAAAAACAAAGACCCTTAGACTTAGTTTGGCTGGGAGCAGACATTTATTCTGGTCATTTCCATTTGGCACCCTATCTTTCTCCCACATTCAAATCCTCATGTGTATCTAAAACGAAACAACTAAAACAAGAACTGCTAATTTTAGAGGTATCAAGCATTTTTCATACAGCCTGGTCCTCACAACGTCATAGCCAAATTCTCTTCTCCTGCTCTTTTGGTTTTGTTTTTTTTTTTCCCTTCTTCATCTTAAATTTCTTCATCCTCTAGCTTTTGGCAATTCACATGCTATCCCTGCAGTTTCTGCTCTCCAGCAATCAATCCCCTCCTTTACTTCATTCCTTTTAGGTTTTCTGGTAACTTGCTGTATCTTATTTTCACAGCAAGGTCCACAGCCCCACTTGGCAAGCCTTTCCTCCTCAAAATGCAGTTTCCAAGCAGCTATTGTACCTTCCACTTAAGACAGTCCAAGCCTTTTTTTTTTTTTTTTTTTTAATTTAAACCTCCAACTCCAACAGGCCTTTAGCTCTGTGGACAACACAAACTAGTTCTCCTAACTTCTCAGAACTTGCCCAACTAAAATAAAGCTTCCTTGAAAGAAAAACACTTTGTAATTGACATATACTTCCCCTTCAGTTTAATTCAAAATTATTAACTTGTGGCTGATCAACACATGTGCTTAAGGCCTTATGGAAGGGAGCTGTAATCCGGCAGCGGAAAACAAGACACACTGTCAGCCAGTGGGAGACCAGAGATGTTCCAGAATTGAAAGATACACCCTCTAGTTCTGGGCAGGCTGTAAACATAAGCCTTCATTTACTCTGCATTCCACTAAAATTAATGGCCAAAATCTATCCTATGATAATTCAGTGTACAGACTTCTAACTTAACTAGTCAGCACCGGGAAACATACTTACAAAAGCACATTTAAGAAACACCTTCCCTTTACACAGTAGCACACTATCCAAAATGTGGTCTGTAGCTCTGAGCAATCAAAACATGCTTGCAAAGCTGCATCCTATAATTTGACTCAGTTTTGCCTCTGTAAATCAACCTAAGGCCTCCAGATTTTTAAGCATAAGCATGAACCTTTAACAGAAAACCATCTCCCATCCAGTGGAAGACTGCACCTATATTAAGTGCAGCAACAATTAGATCTTCAGCATGCCCACCACAAGCCTAAGAGGGGCAGAGAAGGAGGGTGCTGGTGGTCAAGTGCTACAACACAGAAAAAGCCTCTCTAGCAAAGTGACAGTGAATGACCTCCACACGAATCTGGAAAACATGGGTTCCCTCTTAACTTTAGCTTGCGATACAGTTTTCTTAACACGGATGCACTGGCATGAAGGCAGTCCAGACCTTCTGGGCAGCAGTGAACTTGCTGGCATAGGCTATCAATCCCATCGAGGCAGTAAATCACACTTACCACCACATTCCTGGTATGCCTGCACCTACACGGCAGTGCACAGGCACCTGCCTGCGGCCTCCTGAAACCCAGAGGGGAAACTCAGTACCGCAGCATGAAATATCAACTGACGTGCTAAGTTACTAACCCACACGAAATGGGGGCCCTGAAAGGGCACACAGCTCTGTCAGCTCCAACAGCCCCACACCACAGCGAGGGCTGCCCACTGTCCATGAAGGATGGTGGTCTCTGCATCTACCTCCCTTGGCCACCAACACCATCACGTTCATCTCCCCATGGGGCACCTCCATGCTGCTGGTGCCTTCTGCTCTCATGACCAGTCTCACCAGTTTAAGCCAAGCCTTTCCAGCGGTGGGGTGGGTGTTCTGCAACCCTCCAGTTCGGGGAGCACGGCACTGGACACTTGGAAAAAGCACTTTATTGTTAGCCATGCACAAGGAAAGACATCCTACCTTTTACTCCAGGAGTGCTTAAAAGTGTTCTATCCTACTAATTCTAGGTCAGATGAGTGCACATGTGGTATGGATTACATTGACCCTTTTAGAGCTCTCAACATTTTTAAATAAGTAGGACACTTAACAGTAGATGCACACCAAGCTGCACACCTCCTGTACACCACACACCAAGATCTGCCAGTAGGCTTTAAGGCACAACTAAGGAATAGTTGCTTTATAAAGCATGGATCTCACAGCACACAAGTAAAAATGTGAAATAATTTATAAATGCCAAGTCTGACCCTGTACCACATTAAATCAATACAGGCATTTTATAAAAAATGCCTATACTGGACGAACTGAAGTGACCTTTTGCAAAGCCACCCAACAAATCAGCAGCAGATTTACAAACAGTACAAGTATTTATACATTAAAGATAAAAGTTGTCCTGATGTTTACAAAATGCAACAGCATTGTCATTGCAAGCACAAAGAAGATGTTTCATCCTTAAATATCTGAGTATCTAGAGACTTTAAATACGAGGAAGAATCAACATCCAAACTACCATAAAATTCAAGCTTAAAAAGTTAATACTACGATTCACTGGAGATGTTAATTCGACAGTGCCAGGTCTTCGCAAGTTTTAACCTTCTTCTCTGCGCTATGAGCTGCCATATGTATTGGACCTTCAGACACCAGTAATCCCATTGCTTTCCCTCCTTTTCACAGATGCCTTGTCTGAGCGAGGGAAGGAGGACGAGGAGGAGAAACACCCAACACGTTTAAGTAAATTACCTTTTGGATCAGTCTCCTTCCCTCACCCAGCTAAAGTTTTCTTGAGGTCAGATTAGCACTCTGAAAGGAGAGCAGGCGCCGGCAGGCCCCTTGGCAGGCAGTGCTGTGACAGACGCGGGGCAGACCCAGGGGAGGCAGCCATGTGCTCAGCCCCGCATCCCCCCGAAAGGGCATCCCGGGAGGAAGTTCTCACTTCTCACCGACTCGGGGATATAACTCGGAGGAGTCCAACAGCTATCGCTTCCAGCGGCTTTCTCCAGGGCCATATGTTTTCCCCTGCCATTAGCGAAGCATTTCAGAGGAGCCAAACCGCCCTGCCCGCTCCGCCGCGAACCCGCTCGCGGGCTGGGGGCCGGAGCCGCCACCCTAGGGATGAGGGGCGAAGCCGGCTCGGCCGGTGG
>VXAZ01004525.1:1075234-1139825 GCA_013399875.1 Gymnorhina tibicen
CCGGCCCGCGCCGCGCAGTGGGGACCCGCCGCTGCCGCCTTTGTTCGGCGCCGGGAGGGGAGGGCGGCGGGTGGTACGCCGGGCGCTTCTCCCACACGGAGATTGTTCCTCCGGCACTGGCAGGCGCGGAGCAGCTTCACCGGAGTTAATTTGGGTCTATGATGAAAACTCCTCCACCTGTGCCAAGTGCTGCTCGGCATCCAGCACTGAAGTCAGCCTACGCGCGGTGCTTCAGCTGCCTGTTTATGCCTCAGGAGCTGACTGGTGACTCCTGTTAAATTAAGGGTGGGTTTTTTATTGCTCAGGGTGGATGGTATCGCGAAGATTGGTTTCTTAGTATTCTGTGTTTGGCAGCCACCAAGAAGTATTGAAAAACGAATTTCAGATACACCTTTGCCCCATTATCTGTGGTAGGTCACAGATCTTCTTTCAAACGTAGCTACTCATTTGCCTATTGATCTACATGTCGAGTTAAGGTACCTTTTTCAAAGCTTTTTTTTGTTATTGTTGTTTTTGGTCACAGTACTTTAGTGCTCATTATATAAATCTCCTCCAAGCTTGCTGGTTTAGTCATTCAGTTCAGGTACCTGAGGTCAACGCATGCAGTCCTGTCATGCCAGTTAAAACAGTAGAAGGGGGAGAATTTCCCCTGATTCACATCTAACTTAGAAGAGACTGACAGACTTAGAAATACCCTTGTATGAGGCCTTCTCTGAAGGGTAGTTAGATTTCAGTCACTTGCAGAGAGGTGGAATGAGCAGTCACTGTATATCCACAAGTGATCTTTTAAGAAGGCAGCAACAAAACTGGACTACCCTAGGGCTGTTAAAACCAGGCATCAACCCTAAGCAGGCTCCTTTAAAAGGTCTTTTCACGTAATGTTCATTAAGCCCCAGCAGTTAAATGATCCCACCTGGGAGCTCTCACTGTGCAGAGTTCTGCTTCCCAGACTGAGAGGGGCAGAGCAGCACGGGGCCTTAGATGCTAAGCCAGCTCCTCAAGTTTAGTACTCCACCATGTTGCATTTTTGTACTCCAAAGAAGCAGGTGATTTATCAGCTCCCCTAACTATTACCTAGAAATTTTCTGCACGGCCCATGAGGTATGTGAGGAAGGAGGGGAACCTGTGGCATGTGAGCTCTTCCACAATCATCCACAAGGACCTTCTGCTTCCTGCATGTTGTTAGCATAGCTGCATCAGAAAAAGGGAATGAAAAGTATGTGAGTTTGAACCTTTACTCCCGTAGCTGTATTGTAGGGGGGGATAACTTTTTTGTTTTATCTTAAAACTAAAAAATTATGTGCTTGGGAGTAAAAGTCTGAAAATGTAAAACAGTGTAGGAAGCATGAAGAAGCCTGCTGAGGACATCAGGCAGCCTTAAATAAAACCAGTATTCTAGAGGTGTAAAATACATCCTGCATCCTAGGTGCTATCGAGGTCTGCTTGCTGCATTATGCACTAGGGCCAGAAGCCAACCATCAGCCCTGCAGGGTGTGCTGAATGGAGCCACACAATGGCGTAGTCATTTGTCACGTGTTCAATCCACAGGCACCCTACCTCTTGTGGCCAACTTTTACAGCATGTGCATTTTGCCCTTCATTCTTCAGGCTGGATGTACGTAGTAAGGGGAGGACTAGGTAAAAGCAGCAGTAATGTGAAATTAGATGACCTGTTCTGGCCAGAAAATTTCCCAACTCCTAGTCAAAACAGAGGCTCATCAATATTTTAACTTCAGATCAATATAGAGACGTTTGCTAAAGCCTAGGTGTGTGTATAGCAGTTCTGTTGTGCCCTTTCTGACAAACCAAGAACTGTGGAGTTGTTTCTTACACTACTAACTTACCGGGTAGTAGTAGCATCAGATGATGGATAGCTTTATTAAACTATGCCACACTGTGCAGCTGCTGCCTCTGGGAAGAAGTATGGAATAATGCAATTAATGCCTCACATTGTAATATAGCTACTAAAATATGATCTTTGTTCTTACTGTCAGGATTAGTGACAGAAGCCTCAGACAGATGACCAACCCACTGAAGCAGTGGCGAGAGGTCCTCCCACTGCAAGGCAAGCTGCAGCCTTGAGCTCATCATGAACACCCATGGACTTCATCACGTGCCAGATCCCTTTAATGAAACCAGCACCCTGGCCCTAAGATGACATTTAAGGGTACATTAAATGGTTATCCTTGTACACAAATCTTTGCATTTTGAGACATTATAACCCCTGATTTATAAATCATATCTAAGACAAGCAACTAATTTTATAAACCTGCATATACCCGATTAAACTCGCTCAATAAGGCCACTCAACAGGAGTAAAAATTGTACATAATAAATTGTGTTGTCTGGAACTAAGTCAAGAACCTCTGGAAATGAACATAAAATTATCAGATTCCAGACTGATTTCTTCTTCTTGCTTTCCAAATAACAGATTATTAAAAAATGCATTAATCCTGTCAGTCCATTAAAATATTTCACAACTTTCAAAAGGTTTTGAGATAAAAAAATTTAAAACCCTGCCTATTGATCATAACTCTCTTCCTAAATCCATATTCTTATAAGACCAAGAATAAAGCATTTGTTGCTCTAATCAATAGGTTTACTCAGAAACAGCTGACACCACTTAAAATCGTGTTAATTAACACAGGTTCTCAAGGTCCAGTTCTAGTGCAGACAAGCTGTGTCCATCTTAAACAGAGCCTCGTTATTGTTCACGCTGCTTGAATCTGCCATTAATAGTAAGTCTCCATCTCACAGCTGCTGCTAAACCTAAGGCCTGCTTGCATTCAAAGAGGATTTCAGTTGCAGTTTGGCACGGTATACGCTATTCGCAAAGTCACCTGTAACTGTGAGTAAGAATGACTGAGAACAAAGCCACTCATTTTCCACTTGTTAGCTCTAAAATCCCTGCTGTGGAAAGTTTGGGGTTTTGATGTCTTCCTTGTGTAGACTTATGTGTAATGCTCAAATACATTCAAAGACTGCTGCCTGAATTAGTGCGGCACTCAGGCTGATTTAGCCACAGCAAGTCAAGTACGGAGTGGTGTAGCCTTCCTACCTGCCCCTACTCTTGTAGGGTGTATTTATCTTTGTAAATATTCTCTCCAGTCTGCTGACCAGGAGGTGTGAGCTGGGGTCAGTGACAAGCTCAGCAGACCAAGCTGTAACCTGCATCAGCTACACCCTCACCAAATATTTTAGTGTGCTCGGCCTTGGTTAAATCCATTAGTGAGGCATGTACATGATCTCTGATGGTCAACCTGGTCTGCCTGCTCAGCCTAGCCAGCCGTCTCCTCAGCAGTGCTTGCCGAGGTGGGAGTGAGATGGCCAGACAAAAGCACTACTTTCGCCACCACAGCTGGATCAGCCTGTGCCTGCACATTACTGAGCTGCGTGTACTCATTCAACAAAGCCCAGTGAGCAGTATTTCACAAAAAAATGGCTGAGTTCTCCATTCCCACCCTCATGTACATCCAGCTGCTCACACAAAAAAGGTGGTGCAGGACACTCTAGTCCTGTATTTGCTCTGTACAGTATTATAGAAGTTGGGGTTTTTTTTTACTTTGATCATAAGCTTTGTAGAAAATGTGTGAGCAACATGTTACTGGAGGCTATAAATGGTTCAGGTATTTAGGAGTGCCGAGGAAAGCGTTTTCTCAGTATTGTTTGAAGCAGGGGGCTGATGACAAAGGAGAGGTGTTAGTCATGCTGACCCATTCTTCTGGTGCTCAATAACAGGGATAAACAAGCTGAAAACCTCCTCCTCAGCTTCTTGAAGATCTCAGCACTACTTGGAATCATATAATGTTTTATGTTGTAAGAGACCCTTAAGGTCATCCAGTTCCAGCCCCACTACCATAAGCAGGGATACCTTCCAGTAGACAAGGTTGCTCAGAGCCCAATCCAACCTGGACTTGAATATTTTCAGGGGTAGGAACCTGTTCCAGTGCTTCACCACCCTGATAGTGAAGAATTTCTTCCTTATCTAATCTAAACCTACCCTCTTTCAGTTTAAAGCCATTACCCTTGTCCTATCTTTAGGACTGTTTATTTTCCAGTTTTGGAAGGTGTGTGGAGGTACCACCAGCCAAAATGAAGGAACTGAAAGATGTGAGGCCCTAACTATGTCACTTGACATCCTGCCTCAACCCATGCAAGTAGAGAAATACAGACACATCTGCTCCTATTTCCTACATACACCTACTTAGAGAACACAGACCCATTAAAGCTGAGCCAGACAGATATCTTTTCTTTAATTAGCTTGTCCTTTTAAGTGTCCCAGGAAAATTATTATAAGAAATACCATATGATTGCCCAAGAACAAATGAGATATGCTTTTAAACACCCTTTATTACTAACATTGCATAAGCATTCCAACAATCAAATCTAACAGTTTGTTATCATAGTTGCAATCCCTTTGGCTTAGTAGCAGCAAGATGAATAGCATGTCATATCTCTTATCAGCAAATTGCTGCCTGCCTTTGTAAACAAAACTGTCAAGACTGATTCTCCATACACATTTGCAAATTATACTCATCGGTTATGTGTCTTGCGGCATACTTAGTGTGCTGCCAAGGGAATGCTACCCTCACATCAGTTTTATATGTTACCAACACCATAATACTGCCAAGGAACAGGTAGGTACCTTTGCCAACTGTGGCTTGAATTCACCAATGTCTCCTACAGATCCCCGATGAAAAACCTACTTATTATCTAGTTTAGAAACATTCAAACTTAGCATGTAAATGAGAAATATATGTGATATCCTGATATTCAGCCTGCTCCAAAGAGCCCTGTGTCCTCATCCCAGTACCAGCCTTTTACTTACTGTCTGGCCAGAAGGAATTCAATTCCTTGTCTCAGTTTAACTATATGCAATATGATAATAAAATCACTTAATTAGTGGTGAAGGAGAGTAAATTAGTTGTAATGTGTACCCTGTGCTCTAAGGATGTAGAGCAAAATATGAACTTAGTTCAACCCCCCCGACCCTTTGACATTTAATGTTTTTTGAATTTTATTTAATCTGCATAATAAATGCAGAGGACAAAATTGATAGTCACGGACACTTTTTAAAGGGAGGATTCCCTTTTTTGTGATTTTTATATGGAAAAACCTCTGACCATACCACATTAACAATAATATAAAATATATTTAAATACTGGTACTGAAATTGCTGCTATTTTGTTGCTTTCACTTCCAGAAGTAGGCTCATCTTTCATATGAAAACAACTATCATGCTGGTTTTGACATTTTATGTTAATCATGTGTAATAAAGTAATGTCATTTCAACAGAGAATTCTAATGAGTTGCCAGTAACACAATATAGTGTTGTATAATCACAAATTTTGTGTGTGAGGAGAACTGCCTTGTTCTTATTACCGGAACTAAAACCACAGAGCATCACATTTCTCAGTATTGTAGCAGAGGAATGTAGGAACACACTCATGACCACATCAGGGAATGGCACTAACAACAGAATCAGTAACAGATAGAAAATGTGATGACGCTAAACTGCGGATTGTAATTCATCCATGGAAAAAGCCCCCTCCCTACTCCTGTGCTCGCACCAGCCTGCAGCACTCTAGCTGTTGCACTCTCAAACACTGGGGCAGGCATTTCTTCTCTTCAGCTAATCAAGCCAGCACGGGAAGTAATGCTATCAGGGAAGTCTGGATCAGAAGGGGAGATGAGAAAGATCCAGCAGATCATATAGCACACAGCAAACACTAGGGGAGAGTGACTACAGGAGTCATTTATTGCCTGTTGTATGGCTTTCTCCCTTAAATCCCAGGAGATAGTAAATTTGAGAGGGGTCAAAATTGCCGAGTGTGACTGAGTACCATCCAAGCCAGCTGAGTTGCAGTGTGGATGTTTGAGTGTGAATAAACCCAAAAGCAGTGGGATCTGATTTCAGGGTCTCTCCATTATTTAAGAGTTGTGTGAGGTGCAGAACTAGCTCAGAATAGCATGAGGAAAATGGCAAAACAACACACCAAGTTCTCAAGACTATGGTTTGGATTGGTAAATCATTAACCCAGAAAGTGGTGTTTGTTTTTTCTTTCTGAAAAAAAGCTTGATTTAGCCTTTTTTAAAGATGTAATTACTTTTTGTTTTCCTCAGAAAAGAGGGTTAGCTTTACAAGGATCTTGAAAACAGTTAAGGAAAAAAAGAAGGAATATTAAAAGATGAGCATGAATTGATTTATATGTAGAAATTAATAACTTGTTTAAACAACTATGATGTATCAAAATTAAGATAAATTAATCATAATTCTTATTTAATGGTATTTACTGTATCTGTACAATTTTCTAAGTATGAGGACAGTCTGCTTGTACTGAAGTACTTTGCAGTTACAGTAACACTATGTGGCAAGCAAAAATCTTAGTCCAGGTCTGAAATATAAGGTTAGCACATGAATCCTTGTATGCCTTTACAGTTATATGCATGTTTTTTCTCCTCTTCAGTAAAGCCCTCTGCTAGAAGGAACAGATGCCTCTTTCTCAAGGACTTCAACTGTGAGAATTGCTGCCCTGAACCAGCTCTTTCCTGTTTTTTTTTTTTCCAGTCTTCATCAAGAGAGGTCCAGAAGACTGATGGTTTTAACTTGCATGAGAGGTTTCACTTCCCCTTTGGCTTTGAGCTGGCAGCTACACTCTCTCCCTACCTCTGCACCACAGCTGGTGTGGGATCCTACCAGGGCACAGGCTGAGTTGCATCGATGTCCCTCTATGGTGTGGTGTCAGAGAGGGGTTGTTTTAAGCAGTTCGACAGACTATGAAACTACCCCACTTTCCAAGCCTTGCTTTTTCTTTCTCACTTGGCTTCTCCTCCAGGAATAACTTAGCAAGCAGCACAACAGGCAGCCCAGCGTGGCCTTATACATTGTCTAAGCCCAAATGTGCAATGCCACCCTGGCACTCACCCGCAGCGTTCCTCCAACGGAGCTGCACCTGCGTCCCAGGCACTGCTACTCCCAGGCCCTGCTTTGAAGAATGTACCAAATACCCTGGCAAGGGCAGACTGGAAAAAAAAAAAAGAAAAAAAATCAATCCGTGTTGCTGCATCTGAGCTGCTCAGAAGGGGCTTGCCACCCCCCAGAATTTTCAGCTCTTGCTGTTCATAGGTATGTGACCATACTTATATAGTGCATGTGGGTAGTGACTGTGTCCCTTTCTATGCTGGCTATTCCAAGAGCTTCTTTTGACAGCTCAAACATGAAAAGATTTGTTGTTTTTTGAAATGTAATGGTACAGGTTTTATACTTTGGGCCAAAGTGTCAGTGGAGGCTCTTTGGTGATGTGTGCATTGGAAGTGACAAGCAGTGAATAACTGACATCAGGCATAAGTAATATTTGTAGTCTGACTTTGATATGTTATTCTTTAAAAAATCCAGTCTGTAAATACAGTCTACATTTGTTAGCTTGAAAGGCAGGAAAGGGGATGAGTGCAAATACAGAAGAGAGAAATGAATAACCATGACAAGGAGAGGAAGCAAGCAGAAATAAGCTGATAAAGATAAAAAGGAGTGGAATTATTAAAAGAGAGAATATAGACCTACAAATGGATCAAAACTAATACAAAATTGCTAAAAAGCAGGAGAAAAATTGAAGATTAAAGGAATCAGAGTGTAATAGGTCAGGCAAAAGAAGAAAGTGTTTATAAATTCTAATCTGAATTCCTATACACAGCCAATAATGACTTCAGCACCTTATGAAATAAATGTGTTTTTGTAAAACAGGTATGTGGTGAAGTCCCATTGATTGTGAGACACTAGTTTGCAAGTAAAGAGGATTCTGTAAAGCTATTTAAAATATACAGCAGGAGCAGGGAGGGTGATGGGTATGTGTAGGGTAGAAGCAGTTTGGATGGTGATGAAGTCACATCATAAAACAAATATTATGATTAACCCCCATAAGAACAATACAGTTTTTCAGCTAGAAATGACTTATTCCAGGCAAGACATTTGAATGAACTTGTGGGGTCTTTCAGAGACTCCAGTGAAGCCAATGACTGTATTTTCATTCAGACTTTTTGCTTTTCTTTGTTAATTATCTGTAGACTAGAAATGACAATGACACCAGTAATCTATAAGATGATATGTACTTTTCCTGAGTTCTTTATTCACACACTGCCCATTATTTTCACTGAGAGCAGGAGCAGGTATAATCTATCAGGGAACAAATCTGTGAAGTCATTGAAGTATCTTCCAAAAGGAAATATTTTACATCAGAAAAACAGAAGAGAGAGACATGAGGGGCTCCCAGAACAGGTCAGTGGCTGAAGCAGAGTATCAGTTCCCATGTGGTGATCTCATTATCACTCCCAAACAGCACTTTTGCATAGAAGAGTTGTCAGATAAAACTTCACATCAGTCAGTGCACTTACTCAACTTACTGAACATAACAACAAGAAAAGCATCCAAATAAGCATGTTTAAATAGCATAAATCATGGAAGAGACACACTTCCATGTCCACACTTTCCTTCTATCCACAAGGAAAAAAACCCAACAACAACAGGATTTTAATATTGTATTAAGGAAGTGGAGCATCAACTGCCTCCTTTCTGTACTTGGCTGCTTATAAGACTTAGGTGCAGCAGAAAAGCCATGCATTAAGCTTTTACAAAGGGATGGAGCCAAGACTGGGTATGGCAGGGCAGGGACTGCAGTCAGCTCCACTTGCAGAGCAGCCGCAGGTGCTAAACAGCCTCCACATGTTTGCCTTTCCACAGCTGGGAATGGAGACGCCACCTTTGAAAATATCCTTTCTGTGCTTCTGCTCCAGGAGCTGAATAAATATTTGTTATTTCCTCATTTCACAGGGCCTCTGCAAAATGATATTATAAAATGTGTAAATTGTCAGGAAATCTTGGCTAAAAGGCACTACACATAGCTAGGCATGTAGTACTTTACTATTTAATAGATTAACTAGAGGAGTTATATACTGCTTCCTTGATTGCTGAGTGCAGAAAAGCAGGTACTTATTTTACACCAAACAGATCTGTTGTAGATGTTTGTGGAAATGGCAATGTCTTCTAAATTTATCTTTAAAAGGGTGTGCAAAATAACTATGAAAGAGTGGAGTTTTTTTGTGAGCAAAACAACACTCTGCAAAGATATGGTGTAGCATTATAGTTATATTACAGAATCTGAAAGTATAATTTACAATAAAACTTGTCCATAAAAATGTTTTTTGTTCTTTAAATAAATTTATTTAAATTTTAAATATTTTTACTTATTCTTTCTTTTCCAGAATTACTGAAATTACTCCTAAAGTCATTCCCAGTTGTTCAAATGGCAGATGTTTTATTAAAGGTACCGTACACTAGCATATATCCTACTTTACTCATCAGCCATTTTTCACTAGCAACAAGGAGATTTTGTGTGAATGGAAAGGGAACTATTGGTGCATGTGAAGAAAGGTTGGATTCTTGTGTTTTATACCCCATTAAAAGAGTCCTAACACAAGTCACAGCTGCAGGAAAACCACTGTGCAATATTTAATGGTATATTGTCACAAATTATATATATGGAATTTTACTTACAATCATAATTCCTAATTTTGCAATGTTTAATACAGACAGAAAGCACAACCTGAATTCAGAAACATAAAACATCCTTTTTCAGGTGTGCCTCCAACTTAATTCGTGTTTATTTCATATTTTCAGTAATAGACTTCAACTACCACTCAAGCGTTTCCCTGATTTTTGATTCCAGGTGTATGTAATATTCATAATCTATCAAAAAACATGGAGAGAACACTATCAACCTTTAGGGAAATATTTATTTGTTGTTAATGCTGCAGATTTAAATTTAAGCCTATATTCAAGATGTACATTCAGCTTCAAATAGGTTCAGTTTTACATTAAATAAAGTTTCTTAAGAGGTATGTAGAATAGTTAAGAAGGCTGCATACAGCTGATTTGAAGGAGAAACATAAACAAATATTCTTGTCTACTAAAGTTTCCAACTTTTATTTATTGTCTGCCTCAGTATATTATGCTCTACCTTACTTAGTTTTGCAAAGCTGTTATTAATATGATTTATTCATAAAAGAAAGTGGCAAAACTATGTTGCTAATCCTCCTGACTCCATAATAAAACATTGCTTGTTTTCTGTACTCTAATATGTATTTTCAATAATGCAGAAGCAAGTTTAGGTCCTTGGGTAATAAAAGTCTCCATGTAAAGCAACTGCTCTTTGGCAAAAAAAAAAAAAAAGGTACTCATATCTCTCTAAAATCCCTTGCACTTTGAAAACTTTTGGGGCTTTCATGTGGGAGCTTTGCAGGTGCCAAGCTATTTCCCTTCACATTCTGTGCATTGCTATGCAGGGTCATTAAACCAGCCAGGGACAGCTTGGTTTTGTACCCACAGAATGAAGGATGGGGGGAGCAACACATGCTGTCCTTTGCCTTTTTGTTAAATTTGAGGTTGATTTGTAGCAACATCTACTTCCTCTTGCTGAAAGGAATTTAAATACACCAGGCAGGAAAGGTTGTACAACTGTTGAGTACATTGTGCTTAGTCCCCAGTGGAGTTTTGAGAAGCACGAAGAACATTATATTAGATGGATAATAAGTTAAAACTTCCTCTTTTTAAAAACTTTATTCTTTCTTTTTTGTTGTTATTGTATTGTACATATGGAGCGTGTTAAACTCAACATGTACCTCTGCTAAAAATACCCAATGTTCAAAATACAGTCTGAAGTTAGAAGCATTCATCTCTGAATCGCTGTCCTACATTATGCTACAAATTGCTACTGTTCATAAGAAATCTGGTATTATAAACAACTGTCTTCCTAGGCCTCAGGTGACTTTTAATGAAAGCATGTATTCCCTTTGTGTATTCCCTCAAATTTCTTGCCAGGTGTTAATCTTGACATTTTGAAAGATTTCATTTTTTGAAACTTCAAAGTATTTTGCAACATTGGTTGTGTTAAGAGTGCTTGCTAACTTTAAATATTCCATATTTCTAATGTTAAGTATTTGTCATTACATGTACCACTAGCAGAAGGAGTAATGGAAACTCTCTCCACCTGAATTAAGTTCAATCATAAGAAGGTGCTAAATCTCACTTGACCAAATGGGCTACAGGGTACATTTTCCTGCATGGTGAGTCCAGGTCTGCCTTGACCTATCACCTGAGTTTCTCTTGAAGGAAGCAATAGAACAACCATCTCTAGGAACAGAGTGAATCAGATATAAACTGACTCTTTCCTCAAGGGAGTCACGTTCTGTGATTATCAGCAAGATTTCTAATGCTAAAAAGACTTTACAGGTGAAACTGTTGTCATTTTTCATTTTACCGGAGAAGCAGCTGGGTGTTGCAATATGGATGTAACAGTTTCCACCTCTTCAGTCAAGTCCTCTAGAAACACTGTAGATAGTTTGATTTCCTCTTCTTTGTTTCCACTCTCTTAAGAGCGTCCCTCTTAAGAGAACCCATAAGGAGCTTCCCACATTCCCCCAGTAGCAGAGCACATCTGCACTGACCAAACCTGTGTCCTCAAGCATCTGCTTGCTCCAGTCCTTTGCAATTCATGGTGTGGCTGAACAAAGTGACACTACAAAGCCAGCTGCTGGCCCCACCATAGACCTTATTGCTATGGCAGCCCACAACAGAGAAAAATAATGAAAGGGGAGAAAGAGTTTTCAGCCACCATTCCTCTCTAGAGCTATTGGGAAGGTTACACCCGTGGTTAAGGCAAGAGAAACCACCCAAACAATACATTCTTCCTTCTGAAAAATCACAATTGTACCATGGCAGAAAAATCAGAGAATGAGAGAAGTTCTCCATTGTGTATCTTTTCTCCATACAGTATTTGTTGTCTTTCAAAGCTTGAAGAAATACTTTTTTCAGGAAATGCCATGTGAACCCAAGTCTCACCAACTTCTTGGTGCTGAAGTACTTTTGAAAAGGAAACTATGTAATAGATCTTTTACTTGGGGTTTAAAAAAATAATTATTAGGAAGTGTGCATCTGAGTAACATAACAACTTCTGAAAATTTTACCATGAAACAAAGAATACATATTTATGGGATTAGTTCAGTTCTCTTAACATACCATAGTTCTCCTGGGATATCATAAGAAATATGAATGCCATAAGGTTGTAAACAACAGAAACTGCAATTATTGTAGAACTAAATAAATTCTTCATATATGTGTTTACTTCCAACATAATAGGCAGTATAGCTGGTTTGTAAGTAAACAAAAGTGATGCATGTGTGTGCAATGATTCATATCCACAGCTAGATTAAAAGAAACCTGAAATGTGCCAATACTGTAGGAAAATATTTGCTAACAGGACTTATTTTTTCTCATCTATGGAATGAATGTATTGTATATTGATTAACCATTCATTGTTAAATAATGTAAAAAAAAAATAAGAGAAAAAATCAACATATCATAATGAAACCATACTTGCATATTTTATTTGAGTCTTTTATTTCAATAGACTGGCTCTGGGAGTTAATGAATATACTTTCTTCTTATCTGAAACATTAATCTGATACTTGTTTTAGAAGTATTTGGGGGGAAATTACTCCATAATAATAAAGCTGTTGCTAGGAGGCCTGGAGAAACCTAAACCAATTTGGCTTGGAGAAACAGATAATCAGTGTCTTAGTGCTTTCTTTCTAACGTGCCTCTCGTGCTTTTACCCGAGAGCAGGAAATCAGTGAGTGGAGAATAAATCTCCATTCTGATTGTTTACACAGCATAATGAGGGCCTAAAGCAAAGAAATGTACCATTTGCTTTGTACCTGCAGCTGGACTGCAACGCATCCCATTTAATACCCGCCGAATACCATGCCGGACATGGAACAAAAAGCCGTCATTTTAGATGAACACGTCGTTACTCTGCAAGGGTATAATTATTTGGAGGAAAGTTTAAAATAGTCCATCCCTGAAAACGTTTCTGGTCCTTTCAGATTTTGTAGCAGTGGCCTCAAATTTTCAGTTCTCTCATTTCCATTTCTCTCATTTTCTTCCTCATTAACATCTGATCCTGACATAATTTGCTGCCTTTATTTGTCTTGTCTCCCCCTTTTCCCAAATCCTGCTTCTTTTAGTTTTTCTTCCATGCATGTCTCATTCTGGAGAGGAAGACTGAGATTTTGACAGCGTTCCTCTCCCTCCCTACTCCATGAAAAATATACTTCTTATGCTTTCAGCTGTGATCACTCAATGGCTGCATTTTCCAAGATGAAGCCTCTCTGGGGGCTTCAGTGACTCCCTGGGCATCTCCAGATTCTCACACTGTACAGCTCACTGTGCCTTGCCTGGTTTATTCTCTTTTTTGCCTCAGAGAATACCTCATATCTGTTTCTCTACTACTCTCTCTTGGATCTCCCATTTTTTCTCAAGGTCAAGCAGCTCTAAAATGGAACTTCTCTTACTTCTTCCTAAAATGCCTTCCCTCCCCCACTCCTCTATCACCAGTTTTCTCTGATATGTTGAAGTTCAGTATTAGGTTCAATCTTTCTCACTTCATTCTCCTTACATTAAGACTTTCACTAATTCTATTTGCTTATTCTGGAATATTCAAAATAATAACCCTTTTTTAATGGGTATGTGATAAAATATAACCAACACTGATTCTCTCATAATTATCATTAACCACTTCCTATTACTCTTCTTTTTTAACCTTTACAATTTATGCAATTTCAAATAAACTTTACCCAACCTAAGGCTCACTCACCACAGTCCCCATATATCTTGCTCACAGAATTCAGACTTCCTCACCCTCATTTTTAAGATTCTTTGCAGCTTCTATCTGACAATGTCTCATCTGACAATACCTCATTCCTTCTACTGTCCTCATCTCTCTCTAGATAATGCTTAAGATTTCCTTTCATCTCTCTTTTTCATGGTAGTCTTCCCTCTTCAAGGAAGTTTACTTTTCATTCCTTCCTTGTTGTATTCCTTTTCTGGATTCCTGAATCCTCTAAACATATAAAAATTATTTTATATTAGAATCAACTATTAAGAACAAAAAAACCCGAAACAACCCCAAAACTGGTCAGAGCATGCTTTTCACTTCTGCTATTTACAAGTAAAAAGGAGGGTGAGAAAGATGTTCGTTGCATTTCAAAGCAAGAAGGAAATACATTGCTGTTTGTCTGTCGTTGTACAAGGTGCCACAAATGATTTCTGTAAGTGGTATTACCTACGCTGAGTTTCCTCCAGTCAAACCCCATCAGTGAGACTTTAATTTTCCTGTTGCAACAGTAATTTTCTTAAAGACTTGATCCAGCAAAGTACTTAAACACTTGCTTGTGTTCAGACTTGTGAGTGACCTCACTGTAGATACCAGAATTGCACACCTCATATACTTGCAATTAAGCACACAAACAATTGTTCTACTCAAATTGTGCTTTAAGCTAGCTTAGTGGTTTATTACATTCATTTTGCTTTCAGGGCATAAAAGAAATAATTTAAAGAAACGTTGTCTTGCAAGATGCTGAATTTAAGCA
This sequence comes from Gymnorhina tibicen, assembly GCA_013399875.1. Lineage (NCBI taxonomy): Eukaryota > Metazoa > Chordata > Aves > Passeriformes > Artamidae > Gymnorhina > Gymnorhina tibicen. The sequence goes on from VXAZ01004525.1 coordinate 1,089,712, forward strand.
GATTTTTCAGGTTTTAAAATATTTTTAGCTGAGACATTGACTTTATTCTACAGACTGGGACACTAGTCTTCTGACTTTCATGGAAGTTCATAGATAAAATAAAGAGTATGTTAAAAAAATGTGAAATCTCATGCTAACACCTGGGAATGAAAATTCTTGCAATTTCTTCTCTACCTCACACAAAAAATACTTTACCGTAATGACTCATTTTAAAAGTGTATTCCTTTTAATGACTACTGACTTCCTCAGAAATAAAGATATGGATAAATGGATATTGAAATGTAGAAACATATGCCATAGAGCCTTTATTGATGAAAAAAAGGCTTGGTGTTCTTTCACAGAAACTACCTCAAGTTATTATAGCATTAACGGTGGTTCAAACACTTCAAAGTCTAATTGAATTGTGTCTGGTGCCAAACCAAAAGGTCCAACTGCATACAGAAGAGAAAAAAAGACATAATGTACGTTTGGTACTAAAAAATGGATATATCCTTAAAATACCAGGCAGCATAGGATGGGTGCTTGGAATACTGAGTAGTATTTATATAACACATAATAAATTTTAAGCTTACAAAGGAAAGAAACTTTTCTTTATAGTTAAAAGCAACTCCTTTTCACTCTTTTAAGCATTTGCAAGTCAGTATTTCCCATAATAGTGAATAAACCTTCAAAATTTTGCTGTGATGATAAATCCTTACCCCTTCCTCAGGGAAGGGAAGTTTCATGAGTTGATCATGCAATCAACATGCAATTCAACAAACTCACAGAGAAGCTGTGGATGCAGCTGAAACAGCTTGGCTCAGTCCCTTGGATTTTAACCATTTTTTTCCTCCCAGAAGTTACCCTTTTTTGGATACCTTCCCCCAACAAATGCCACCCTTTCTGATTTTCACTACTCCTTCCACATATCCTTTTCCAGAAATTACTGCATTAAAGCATCAGAATCTCCCACTGCTTCAAAATATATATCACACTGAAACAATAGCTCTCAAGGTCACTTCCCAGAATCTTTTCTATTGATTAGCATTAAAAACTATTAGATGTCTGGCTGGGTGAGTGCCTATTAGGCTACTGTTAGCAGCTCCTGCAGTTTTAGTCTGTTTTATGGACAAGCACATGTATAAATCTGGATCTTTTTTTTCCAGGTATCCTATTGCTACATTTAAATATTACATAAGGTGTGGGCTGGGAGCAAACCAGGGGATTTTCTCACGTGGTGCACTGTTGAAGAAGAGCACAAAAAGCTGAGCTCTGCATGCCCTGAGTGTGCTGGATGGGAGTCAGCACAGCTCTGTGCAGCAGAGAGAGTCCCTTTCATCTGTGAGATCAGAGGTTCAGCCTCTGTGCAGATCAGACCACCGCAGCTTTTAGCAGGGAACTTTGGGTTTACGTTCCCATTTTTAAATACCTTGATCTGTGCTTGCTGCCAGCTCAGGAGCAGTTCTGGGCACTGGGAGAATGAGTGTTAAGGAAAGGTGTTGACTTCTCACTTGTGTGGGAAGAGGTGCTGGCATGTGTCTTCTGCCCAGTGCAGGGGAAAGCACTGAGGATAGTGCCCTGAGATCAGCCTCCTGGGAGCAGGCTCCCTGGCCAAATGCCATCTGCTTAGAGATGCTCTTCTTCCAAAACAGGTATGAAACCATTTTTCCTCTTGCTGGGGTGATGGATAATGTGCTGCTTGGAATTTCTCAGGTTTTGTCAGAGCAGACATTTCTGTGGTGTCACTGTATTTAGGCATTGGGTAGTTCATATTTCTGAAGAAGAGCTGTGTGTGGTTCCAAGGTTCTTCTCTGTTCCTATCACACAAGGAAAAAATGCTGTGCAGTTATTTTTTCAATGCAAGGGTTAAAAGCTGCTGACTCTGTTTTCTGAGCTGGGGCCCCAGTTCCATCTATACACGTGCAAGTGACACTCATACTCACAAAACTCACTTAATTGAGGACTGAGTCATTCCCTCCTACATTCAAAACCATGCTCCCAACAGCTGGTACACAGTGTCTTTTGCACCTTTTAGAGATTTGGGAGGGTTTTGCTGGAATTTTCTTGTATATACTATATATTTCTTGTTAAATCATGGTCACAGTCTTCTGTAATCCTGACATTCCCAGTTTCTATTGGCAGGGCATCAATACCTTTTCTTCCTGTTGTCAGTTCTGCTGCTGTTGCTCTTATAAAGATGCTTCTGGGAGTTTTGAGAGATTTGATTCCTTTAGACAAAGACACCAGCATCAGCCTGGTTCCCATGGCTACCAGCTCCTCAGTCTCTACTCAATACAGACTTTTCAGCCACTCTCATTCAAAAAAAAAAAAAACCAACAAACTCAAAATAAAAATCCTTCCCTTATCTCTGGACACTGCAGGTTGAATTGCAGCTTCCTCCTGTTATTCACACTGGCAGAAAGAAACCCTAAAGAGAAAACTTAAAGAAACACGTGAATGTAAAGACTCACTGTGACTGTTCCATTCAAGGCTACTACTGTCACAAATACATCATAGAATCCTGTACACAGATCTGTCAGAGTCCATGGTAAAATAGCTCCAAGGATTTTTTTCTCTCATCTTTTTCAGCTAGAGGATTGAGTGGATAATTCATTTTTCTGGTCTCCTTGGATAAATTTGGTTAAATTTTTGGCATTCTCAAATCAAATGAGTATAATAAACTGTTTGAACCAAAATGAGAGCATTTTGTTCCCTGTTTTCACACTGAAGAACAAGGCAAGCCAAAATAAAAACATTTCATTTTCAGTGAGGGCAATTTTAACAAATGTAAGTAATAGAAAACACAGATATAGCTGTGACAACCATTCACAGAATAAAGTGAGAAATTTAATTTCTGTTCTCTCTTTTTCAGGCAAACCACTTCCCTGACTGAACAAGAGCTTTTTTGCCTTATTTCAATAAGTCTTTGCACAAAACCTAACTTAGCTTTAACGGTTTTCTTCCTGCATCATATCGTATTCCCTAGTGGGGTAGTTAACGCAGTCTCCTGAAGTGCCCTTATACTGGGAGAAAATATCAAATTCAGGCTTTTCAGATGCTGAAAGTGTCCCAACCCATTAGTTGGTCAGTGTGCATTTCTTTACTTCTCATTTCTCAATCTAGTCATACACATGGGCAAAATTCACTGAAGTGTACAACCGGCCTTAGGATGAAGAAGCTTGCACTGCTATAATTCAATAAACTGTTTCTAAAACTCTCTAGTCTTCTAGAGTTTTACCAAAAGAGGATGTAGAATTTCAGATGAGATCCAATTAATATCTTACAGTCATACATTACTGTGTCATACAACATCTGATGGCCCCAAATACTGGACTTGGGTATAACTTAAACAAGAACAGGTCTAGAATGTCTGCAGGTTTCATGCTGATTTACCACTATGATGTATACATTGCCCAAACTGCACAAAGCTCTAGAAAACAGAAAATCTTCTGGTAGCACAGCATCAGTGACAGCTGGTCAAAACATTGCTTGAAACTGTCATTTTGCAAAAAATATTGGCCTTCTTTTGAACTATGAATTAAAACAATAGCACTGTATATAAAATAGCATGCCTTGACTTTTTTTTTTTCTCGGAACTGTTGAAAAATATTAGCTGAATCAAGGAAAAGCAGCCAGATTTAGGTACTAAAAATTGATTAGCTAACAGAAAACACATTTACATTCAATCATACTGTCAGACCTTTCAAAAGACATGATTGCTTTTGGGACAAATATGAGGTGAAATTTCAGTGTGTATGATTCCTATACAGTTTTCAGTTTGTTCTTTGTTGGGAGCCTGGATTAAATCAACCCTCAAAGTACTTCTGCAATGACACAGCTCTGCTCCACCAAGTGTCGACCGCCATGGTGGTTTAGCTCACTGATCCCTCTGAGGGATTGTTCTCCTGGTGACAGGAATGGTAGGGCTATCTAGTGTCTGGGTTCCCCCACACACTTCCCCTTGGCTCTCTGAAAGAGCCGCATGGTGGCATGTAAGGAATGTATACATTTGACTGGGATTTACGGATAACAAAGGACCAAGCTGGAATAGTTTCTTCATCACAGGTTTCCTGCTATGTGAGGATCAACTTCTCACCACATGCGCGACAAGGCTGATGTTTGTGGAAGGCTTCAAATCGCCTGCATATGTGTGGTACAAGTGGTCTCTGTGCACATTAAATACACAATCGGGGTCACTGTGGGCCATCTGTGCACCACACATGGGAAATCTGACACTTTCTATCATCATTAAGCATAATATTCGTGCAATACTCAGCACAGGCTTAAAAAATGGTCAGAGCAACTAAAACAAATGTAGTCAACCCACAGCCATCCATGCTCCTTCCACGCTGGGATCCTCTCAGAAATCTCTTCTTCCCAAAACTGTGAGTAAAAGTAGGTTTCATTTGACCATTTGGCAAGTTCATCTGACCAGAGATATGCACTTCTGGGCAATTCAACCCCTCCTCAGCAGCACATTAAAATAGGTCAGATGAACTGCTGATTAAGACTGCCTATTTCTCTCTCTTTTTTGACAGAGAGCCTAGAATGAAAATCTAAGCAGTGAACACCCACCTGCCAAAAGCCATTACAGCTGGGCGAGAAGCACTGCACTAAGTGTCTTTCAAAAAGCTTTTAGCTAAATCTAGATTCTTTTAAAATGCTCTGTGCCTTTCCAGGGCTGCCTGCCATTGCATCTGTCCTGCCTTCAATCTGCTTGCCGCTTGAAGGAGGACAGGCCTCGCTTCAGGCAAGCCCGAGGCCAACAGCAGGAGCTAACTCCTCTTCCACACTTTTCCTACACATCCACCATCTGGCTCGTGGACTTCTGTGAGTATACACCCAGACCTTGTGTATCTCTTCCAGGTCTCCTCAGCAAGTCTTCCCTCCTCGGACCTAATTACTTAATTAACAGTTCTCTTCCAACCCCTGCTACTAGCATCTTGACCTGGCTGCTTGGGCCCTGGCATTCCTGGGCAGAGCTAAAGCAGAGTGGATGCAGTAAGAAGCTAAACGAGATGATGAGTCTGGTTTTTGCTCTTGAAACAGGGAAACCAAAGACTGTACCTTCTAATGACAAAATACATCCTATATTCAATTTAAACTACCACTGGTGATGCTAGTATGTTTCCCCAAATTAAAAGGAATTTATCTTGGGGGAACTATTTTGCCTACTGTCAAACCCATGGATCCGGACTTTGGTTTGAATGTAAAAATTATGCCAGGGGCTCTTCCACCAGCTTTTTATCTGGGAGAAGTGGAAGTGAATTTTCTCTCAAAAGTCAAGCATACGTTTATATGCAATCTAAAACTTAACTACTCTCTCAAAATGAGCATTTACACTTTTCAAATCATTAACATCCCCTTGGATACCAATTGCAGTCAACATTTAAAATGACAGCTTTTCTCAGAATTTTCATTACTATAAGATGTAACTCAAAGCAGAATTGCCTGTAATTTCAGGCAGATCAATGAAATCCACGTTATGCCGATCTATTCAAGAATGTACTCATTGAGTACACTCGAGGAAAAAACCTGTTAATTCCCCAGAACTAGGCTTCTTAAAATTTTCCAGGTACTGCAAGTTAAATTTTGTTTAGTGCTGAAGAACAGACCTGTTTCCTGCTATATTTTTGAAACTCTACCATAGCCTTTCATCTTGCAAGTGTGTAACTGAAGTTTCAGTTAGGACTCTTATGTGCAGTCTAGTCCCTGTGCAACACAACAGGAACTTTTCGATGATCTTCATGGGAAAAGAAGTACTAAGAAATCAGCACAAGAACTACTTACTACATTCCTGAAGCATCTTTAGCTATCAAAGGCATGTTAAACATGGTCTGTTAAATCTGTTAACAACTTGCCTCCCGTTAACTGTTCCCTCAAGAGTCATTGTTCTTTCATATGGTCTCTTAATAAAAATAATATACCAATAAAGTAATTAATATGTGTAATACAATGTTTATTTATAAGATGCTCTCTCTGCAGTAAGCCATTCTGACATACTCCCCTCTCTGAAGGTCTCATGAATTAGTAATTAAGGAGGCCTTATTTTTAGAGTGTTTCATTTGAACAACACTTTCAGGCATGTGGTATGATTCTTGGTGTGTCCTATGCAGGGCCTTGAGTTGGACTTGATGATTCTGATGGGTCCCTTCCAACTAAGTATATTCTATGATTCTGTACTGAAAATTTTCCCGCATCTCACAAGCTTGCCTGTGATGAAACTGTGTCCTGTACTTAAACAGGCACAAGAAACCAGGCCTAAGAACCTGCCAACTTCAAGGAGAGAAATCTCTCCTTTCACTGACAAATGGGATGTCAAGGCTGCTCCCCACCATGGACAGCAAAGCTGAGCATATGTGCATGAAGAGCAAAGAGAACAATCCAAGAGGGGTGGTAACTCTCCATGCTCTTCAGTAGCTCCAGATGCCTAGGAGACATTTTATTTTGTGTCTTCCAGCTGCCCTTATCTTTCATGGGGATGAGCAGTCCTTTCTTATTCTTGAATCCTGTTCAGCCCCTGAACATCATGTCATTTTGTCTGGAGTGGACACTTTCCTTCTGTGACGGCCTTGGGTGAAAAGTGGAAGGGCTCATAAGAGCTCGGTTGGTACTCTGATATTTTTCCGGTTCCCGAACATTAAGGCTACTCATAAATATTCAGAAACCATTTATGCACTCGAATTTTTAGTCTTCTTCAACTAACTGAGCTGTCATCAAGTTTAATATGCTAACTTTTGGGAATCCACTTTTTTCCGAAATCTTTTGCTTTCTAAAGCTGGCATGTATCACTCATCTATATTACCCTACAGCTCCATGATGTTTTGTGCATTTACTGTATCATACGTTAATTCAAGATCAACATCCTGTGTTGATGTTTTGCCCTAGAAGAGGGCTGACACAAAAGCACTGAACCTCCCCACTACCTGGGTTGCAAACACCAGAATTTATGGGGTCCCTGTGGTATAGTGACTGATTCTCTGTTCCTCCCTTGGATAGTACGTGCACATTTGTGCTTTGATAGGTTGAAAAAAAGTGGGATTGCTCAAGAGGTTTCCAAATGACAGGTAACACTTCCAGAACTGAGCTTACATTGCTCACCACCACCACCATACAGCCCTAGCATTGCTCTACAGGCATTCACACATTTTTATTTCTCTAATCACCATGCCTCCATGCTGGCCTATTGGCTTATTTAGCCAATGAAAAACATTTTAAATTTCAAAACTGAAAAAAATTGTGTGTGGAAAACTCTTGTTTCGATCAAACTTTTCCAGATTCCAAAAATACAGAGATTCACTTGGTTAAGGTAGTGGTGGGAACGGATTTTGCATCTCTCATATTTTGAAGATTTGTGTGATTGCTACTTTTTATTGGAATGCAAGTGTTATAAAAATGTTTGTTGAACAAGCATTTTGCCTTCTGCCTCATTGCTCTGATGGTACCTTCCGCTGTGTAAAGTTGTATTATATCCACTGAAAGACATAAATGGAGCATAAACTAATATAGCAATGACTAAACAGCCAGGATACGGATGCCTGAGAGATCCCATCACATATGCCCTTCTTGATTTACTGACACGGTTACAGTCAGGCGAGATGCTGATGTTCGACCTCCATTTCGTAGGACAGGGTGAACTGCTGACAGATGTTGACCTTACAGGCTTGCACGTCTGCAGTGCTTCCCTGCCATTTTCCCAAAATAGCTTTGATTAACTAATTTTCAGATCGTGCTTCAGCACCCATTTGTTTTGCCTGGTTCTTGACAAAACACAGTACAATCAATCTGGGTACAAAAAATGTGTTCACTTCTTTGGTTAAGTAATTGGCAAATGATTGGATTTTACACACTTTTTAACACAGTATATCAGAATAAGGAAAACAAACACATCACAATGTTATTTTGTTTATATTCTGCATTTTTAATAATATTTGAGGCTCCCTCTTTTATTCCATGATTGTAATAATCTGGATTTATTTTGTTACTGGTAATGAAAGGAAATTGTGTCCAAATTCTATTCCCAGACCAGCCAGATTAACAACTGTAAAACCCTTCAACCCTCTAGTTGGCAAATGATTTATTGACATGACATTCAAATGTGTTTTGCTTCAGCATTAATGACAGGAGTTCCAGAACTTGTCACTAAGGTGATAAATGGATCCTTAAACGTACAGCCTTGAAAAACTGGGAACGGTGCCATTTTCCCCCTTCAATTTATTGAAAATCACCTCTCTTTACATTTACAGGAAGTAGCAACTTTTTTTTCCCTGCTGTAGTTATAATATATCACCATTTTGTTTATGAACAGTTAATTACTTTATTCGACCTCATGTTATTGGGAGGGTATGGGTTAGTACACAGGAAAAACGCTTTGAAGACAGCTGTTGCAGGGCTGATTTTTTTTGACCTTGAAGAAGATAACTGGAATGAATAAAGCAGCCTAATCAAATGTAATAGTAGTAAAACTGCTATGGTCATGAAATGCACTGATGGCACTTTTCCTAATGTGTCTGGTTTAAGCATATCTATACAAGCTTATAAAAATGAGGAAAAGAGGTTCCCAAGGACAAGTTGTTCCTATACTGAGAAAAAAACATTGACACTGCAGCCTATAGCAGTTGCTAAAATATTTATGGAGATGAAAAATAACAGATTTAATCATGTTGTTATAAAATTTGGAGCTCTCTGATATTTGCGAAGAAAGCTATGAGAAATGGTAAGTTTCACTCTTACTCAAAGCGCAGAGAGAAACTGCACTTATTTTTTATCAAAAGTTTTTACTCTGAAGATTCATATGCATCTGTGAAAAAGAACTGGTTTTAGTGAATTTCTTATTTGGGATTTGGTTTCTCAAAAATGTTGTGAATTCAACAAGTTCTATTTTCAAACCAAAGAGTTCAGACTGTTCATTCCATGATGGCTGTTATTTCAGCAAACTGATTTAACTTGTAGGAAAGAAAAAAGAATTCTACAATGTTCAAACAAAAATGAAACATTTTTGTGCTGAAAGGTTTCAACAATTTCCATTCTTTCTTGTTATTAACAGTGACCAAGTTGAGAAAATTTTCCTGATTGACTGTTTGACCTGGTTTGGGTGAGAAAACTGACTTTTAATAATACCTCAGCAGTCTCCTGGGACACAAAGACCATTTCCATTCTTGCGTATTAATAAAATTTTGTAATAAACTCAGTCTGTAAGTATGGGTCATTTGGTATTTTGAAAATACTCTGCATTCAGATGTCCCTGATAGGTTCATACCCTTTGCTGGTGTGGGTAGACAGTATGACACCAATTGGGTATTTCACAGCTCAGACACTGCACAGCTATCCAGGCATGCTGGAAGCACCCAGGTGTCAGACTGCAAGGGAAGGAGAAGGCAGGAGTGAGAATCAGTGTTGACGGCCCCAAATTCACTTCCTTGCAGCAGGGACCATGCCCGCCTCCTCAACTCACTGCTTTAAGGTGCCTCAACTGAACTGCTGTTATTCAGATGAAAATTAAGGCTTCTCTGCCAAAGAAAGCAGGAGTAAGCTCAGTGTGAGTGGATCAATTGCTCTGATGTAAAGCTCAGTACAAAATACCACCCAGACTAGGAACAGCTTCTGCATCTCTAGCACAGACCATCCATTACAAACCCAGCAGCCCAGGCACTGTAATTAATACAGTGCCAGTAGTTTTTAAATGCGACTGTGCTTTATCACAACTCTAATGTGAAAAATTGGATTGGAACTCCTGGGAGAACAAACTTCCCTTCTCCAGTGACTCTGCAGCTCTTGTGCTTAGCAATCCTCCAATATTCATGCATCTGGAAAAAGGATAAGATGAAAGCAGAAAGTGCCCTTGTATGTAAAAAACTTAAAAGTATCGGGGAATTTACTGAACTTTGATGTACTCTGAAAATGTTTGAGGGGTGAAATCTCTCAGAGCATTTTTTTATTAAACTTTTTTCCCCATTCTTCATAATAGTAGCACAGCAATACCTCTATTATTGAATGTTCTATGAAGATTTATCTTCAGCTTGGACAAACTCAATCAGAGTCATAGCTGGTGTAGTTCTGAATGCCGTTTGTTCTGGAAAATGAGGGCTGTCCCTTAGTCAACTATATTTCCGTGTAAAATTATTTGCTATGATTCCCAGCAGCTTTATTCCATGTGAAAGGTTAAAGGTAGGTTTCCCAAGTCTTATAGGAAACACTCCTACTGTTCAACAGTGCAGGATGCAACTTAAGGTCAGCATTAGGTAAGAGGAAAATATGAGCTGTTTTATACTTGAACAGAAACCACAGGCCTTGCAAAATACCAGTAAAGTTTCAGTGCTGCGAGAGAAATAGTGATGCATTTTTATTGTTATGAAATGCCTGATAAAGGCTGAAATAGCATTCATAGCAGAGGTTTAAATAAAGTTTCTATTACACTGCTTCCTGGCATTTTATCAAATCAGATGGATGTAGACAACATATAATATTATCAACATCAATCCCACATTCAGACTCTCCAAAACATCTGAAGACGTCTGTAGGAGTGCATGAGGTTTTTCTGCTTATTTGTCAATACCTATGGTGTAAACTGGAGACATAATGATGCTGTGAAGTAGCTCATTCTGATAGCAGGAAACACCTTAGCTTGCTTTTAGCCTGTGTTGCTCATTGTTGGCTCCTTTCAGGCTGACTTGCTTTGAGGTGTCTGTGAAGTGCTGGTGACTCGGTGTGGTCCCCAGCAAAGTTGGCTGCTGTCTTCTGTAGCCTCCTGTGACCTGTTTTCAAAAAGAAGGGCAGGTGGAGAAGCTGTGATAAAGAGAATGGTTAAGATTAGGATATGATACATCAGCTTGTTTAGGTATATAGTGCTTATTATACGCACTCATACCTGACTTGGAAGGAGGGGTGATCACTGTGGAAAAGATGAGTCAAGGTGACTTAGAAGAACCAGAGGGCTGAGGAGGAATTCAGACCTCAGTTACCCATATGAATGATGGTAAGCGAATTTCATGCCTGTTACTGAGAAAAGTACGAACTACCCAGACATTAGAGAATTCTCAGTTAACCTTATCAGCCCATCAGAGAGGACAGGTTCTCACCATAGCACCATTAGGGCTCTGCTGGATGCAGTCAATAAAAGACAGGAGGTGCTGCAGACATAAGAATGGGTTGATAAACTCTGCAGAAGGTATAATGCTGTAACCAAGCGTGCCTCCCCATCTAAAATACAAGGAACAGCACTGGAGAGAGGAAAACAGCAGGTTCAGGAAAGAGTGGTGGAAAAACCAGCCTGCAAAGCAGAACTCACTACAACAGAAAGTCAAAGAAATCAGGAATTCAAAAAGAACTTTAAAGTGATTATAAATAATGACAACAGTTTTGGGAACTAGCTAGAAAATCTCATGCATAGGCTAATCTTTATTGGATCCAGAGGGGACATAATGATGAGGGACAACTCACCCACCTGCGCTTACTGACAAGTTCTTAAATCCTACATTGAAACATCTGCTGGGCACAGGTTGAGAGTACTGGACTGCATTTCAAATGTAACAATTCCAACAATATATTGGTTGAAAATTAGAGAGGAAAGAATTGTACTGAGTCACTTATATAGTTGCTCATATCTTTACCCCTGAAACACCTAAAAATTATTTTTCAGAGCTCACTTGAATTTCTATGGAAAGTTACTGCGAACATGCCTTCTTTGTGCTTGTTCAGACATAAATCAAAAGAGAATCCTTCCATCAAAAGATCGGCGTGAGACCAACCCCTGAATGCTGACCTCAGAAAAGTAGTCTTGTGCTGCTACAAAATTAGACAATTCTGTGTCTCTGCTCTGAATAAGCTGTTAACCTTCACCCTTTTCCCAACATTAGCAGAAATAATCATTGCTACTTATCATTGTTACTCATTGTTTTCAAAACACATGTGTTTTGAAATCTTTGCCTTGAGAAGATTTTGCAAAAATTGCATATGTACAATTAAAACTAATGGGATACGAGGACACTGTAGTTAACAAGCCACAAAGGCCCATTTGAAACAGGACTTTTAAGATGTGAACACTATGATAGAGAGCACCTGATGAGTGAAAATCCTAGATTAAAGAAAAGACATGAAATTATAGACCATTAGAGAGGGAAGCGCTGATGCATTTGTTCTATAGATGTACTTTAAAACCTACTTATGTTTTAATTCCTCCCGTTGTAAGCCAAATCCAAACTTCATATATTTCCAACTGATTTTCCTTTTCATGGTCCAGTGAGACTTGTCACACCTTGTACTCAGTGCAAGTTTTGGAAAGTGATCACATTCACAGTGCTACCTATTGTCTAAACTGGGCTGGGTTTGAACCCATGTTCCAAGGTATGAATACCCGTGCTTGGCCAAGTGTCCTCTGACAGGGAATTGCTGAAGGTGAGCAGAACTGACAGTTTCTCTGGGTTTAAGGGCCAGGGTGACCCTAGCTTTCTAATTTAAGAGCAGGTTTTGTTCTGTGAGTCCAGAGGTAACACTGGTTACTCCCTTGCATCTCAAAACTAGACCAAACAGAGGGAAAAATAAACATGTCTCTCATCATTTTCTAAGAGCTACTTTAGATCTCTGCCCGCTTGTTGTTCTGCCTGTCCTGAATCTCACCTGAGGCAGCCAGCACTTCTCATGCACTGCAGGGTGAGCTGCAGTGTCCAAACCAGGGCAGCAGATTCCTCCTGAGGAGGCAGGGAACACAGGGCATTGCAACATCCCCTGGGAGGTACATTCCATCCTCTAATTCAGCTGTGGAGAGCCTGAGGGCATTCTGGCACTTACTCAGACGTTTGAGAACCCTTTTAATAAATAGCAACAAAGATAGAACAAAGAGTCAATATAGCATCCCTTGCATGTTTTTACCACCCTGGTATACGAAGATCATGTAGTTAATAAATAGTCTGATAGAAGAGAAGGAATTATAAAAGTCACGTGGTCCAATGTTCAGGACAACACATCAGAAAAACCTCAGTGATTTCTGCATAGAGATCAAAACTTGTGTTTGGACAGAGGAGGCAAATCCAACTTTGCCGTGAAGACTTAATATCTTCACTGCATACAGTGGCACACTGTTCTGGTGGCTAATTATCCACCCTTGCTGCTGGGAATATGCTATTTCTGGTTTGATTTTGTTTAGCTTCTGCTCCTACGTCATCTCCTTTTTTTTCTTTTGTTTTGTTTTGTCTTTCTTGTTTTCTTCTCTCTTTGCAAAATTAGACAGCCACAGCCAGTAATCTTTTTCTTATGTTGGCACTAGTAGACTGTAACTGAATCAGTGCTTAGCAAAGTTCAGGCTGAGCACCTCAGATTTCAGTATCTACGTCAGACTTTCCATAGCACAAATTATGCCTGTTGTTCTTTCTGATCCCACTTTTGTTTGCCCTTTTCTCTTCGACACCAGGATCAAACTGTTCCTGTGCTAGACTTTTTTGTCTTGTACATAGAGGTAATACCTCTCTCTCTGCTGTAGCTGCCTATCAAACCAAAGACACCACTTGGCAGGATGAACATTTTCTCTTTAGCCTATGCTGAGTTTGGTGGAGTGGTGCAGCCATGGAAAGGGAGGGAAGGGATAGAAATTTCTTCAGACCAGTACAGAAAAAAGAGCTGCTGCTCCTTCTGGAATAAGGTTGAGGATAATCCCCCAAGGTGATTTGTTGCCAACGTGGCTGGGAATTTACTGTTACTGTGCCACAAGATCTGATGCCTGTGAAAACCTGGGGCAGGAGGTCAGGACAACACAGCAGGTTTTGGCTGAGCAAACATGAGGATGTGTCATATGTGGTGTAGGACCTTCAGAGTGTCTCTGGCTAATCTGGACCACCAGCATATCCTCAGAGATCAGAGTGAAACCAGGGAGCAAGGGAGCACCCTCCTGAGAAACACTTCATATTAGCAGTCTTGTGTCAGCTTTCACTTGCTTACACCATCTCCATCTCCCATTTCCCTAGTTCCTTCCTGTCTCCCTACCTCCTTTCAACACACAGTTCTCATCCTTCTGACTGCTGCAGATACCCTGATTTGGACAGGGTATATCCTGTTGGACACGAGAGCTGTACTGGTTGTGCTGATGCTGGAGGCAGCCAGCTTTTCACTGGATGAATGTCTGTGAACTTTGATAATTCTACTGAATTGTGAATGTCAGGGTTGTAAAATACATACAATGTTTTAAGTATGTGCCTCTGGTTTAGTACCTAAAACTGTTTTCTATCAGAATTGAGAGATCCTTTATGGTTATAGTCCTTTCGCTTTCCGCGCATTATTTCAGCTATATTTTTAAACAAGTGTATTCAAAATTGTTCAACAGACATTTTCTTCACATATATTTCAAACTACTGCTTATCTAAAAGAGAATTTAAAAAATGAAATATATGCTGTCACTTTTCCTCAGGTTACTTAAGTAACGTGCTATTACTTCTATTCCAGGATTGAATGAATCACATTTTTGTAAGCAGAAGGAAACATATCCAAAAGATTTCCAGATAGTCTCTGTGGTCATTAGATCTAAGTACCTGGTAGCATTAGTTATTTCACTATGTGTTATCTGAATCTTTAGGCTTTGAATCATCTCTCAGTTTGGCTGTATGTTCCTAAGCCAATTTTGAAAAAGGAAATTAGGCTCCTAATTTTGAAAGCTGAATGGCATCAGAGTGAATTAGGCTCTAAAATCTGGCTTGATTCTGTTCACTATCTGTGCCATGACTGCAAGGCACTATAAGGCAGCCATGCCTTTGCAAGAGTTTGTAGCTTCTTATTTTACACTGAAAAAGTTATCCTAAATACACAATATATTCAGCCATGAAATTTGCTAATGCATTTATATGCTGTTATGACTAACACAGGCATTCTTAATTAATAAGTCGCAATTTCTTATTAGGTCCCTACTCACTAAGTGGCATGTGACTCAGTTAAAAGGAAATCATCAGGCAAAGCTCTGGTGAGTGCTTTAGAAATACCGTAATGGCTGCACTGCAGTTAATGAAGTGTTAGAGATAATCCATTGCCATCTGTCTTTATTTTGCTAAGCCACTCAAGCAGAGACCACATTTGAAGGGAGAAAAGAAAATCCAGATCTAGAAGAATACTGCAAATGAGTATTCACCAACATTTGTTCCAGTTCTGAGCAGCTGTTCGGTGTGATCATGTTCATACCTCCTTTTATTCGCTATTCATGATCATTCTCACAAATGAGGTTTTTCTTCATACAAATACCTAATTGCAAAGGAGCACGTTGCTATTCTTCTATTCACAGTGCTTTTGCCTCTCAGCCAGAGACCCAAATCAAACTGTCTGACTCCACTGGTCGACAGCCGGCTGCTCACAACAACCTGGGAGCAGTTCTGAGGTGAGACTTGCACAAAGGGCTTTGGTACAAAAGTCCCCAGGACTCCCCGTTTCTGAACCTCGAGTGAAAGAGAGAACAAATGCAGAAATGACTGAGTCTGTCAGGAATATGGCTCGCTAAACCTTCTGGCCAGCTGCAGGGTTTCCTAAGCTCTAAGCTGGGCTGCAGCCCCAGGGGCTTGGAAAGGCTGGTCTGAAGGTAGGAAGTTCTTTGTCTTCTTTTCAACAGTGAGATACAATGAGGGCAACAATCTTTTCAAATGGCCATACTCATATGAATATTTATATGCACATATGTGGTGGCAGTGCTGCATGGGGATGCAGATGGAATTCCCTTGTATCTGCACATCTCAGGAATCTTAAATGATTTTTTTTCTGGTTCTGGTTCTGCTTCCCCCCCCCTTTCATCATGAAGACTCACCTGTCTGTCCTACTTACCCACCTTGTGTTCATCAAATGCAGATACAGTTCAATCATTAGTATACTTGCAACCCTCTGAAGACAATAAAGTCTCTTTTTTAAAAAGTTTAATTAGTCTTTGTCTGGAACACTGACCTACCAGTTGGTCCTATTAAACCAAACAGAAAATATGTGTTAATAATTATAAGTCCTCAGCTCTCTCCAGGCCATGATTTTTATGATAATGAAGCCAAAAACTGTGGTAAAATCAGAAAACGGTCAGTGAGCATCTTTAAAACAGTGTGAAAAAACCTGACCTTTATGAGTGTTTATTCCACTCAGTTAAATTTTCCAAATGAAACACTGACAGTTTTATTACGTAGTGGACTGTAATAAACCAAAATTCAATATTCTTGTTTCACTACAACTATTATTTTGGAACATCTTGAAAGATTATGTTCTTTGTGTCCAGAAACATAAAATACAGTAATTCAAGATACACTAAACAGTTTGCCAAATAGAGTTTGACAAAGGTGCTTCATCAATATTTTACTGAGAATGAAAAATGAACATCTCCATTTTATTTATTCTCTCAGGAGTCTAGCAACATCTCACTGTGCTTCAAGGGAAAACTCAGTGCTTCTGAAATGATAAAAGTCTGTCATGCAATCTTTTAAGAAGGTTCCAGTGCCACATGTCCATAATTTTTCATTTATTTTTTTAATGGGATCTTTTTCTTGAATTCATATCTGGCATATTTTTGAGTAGTAATCATAGCAAAGCAGCACCTTGTCTGCATAGGTATTTGTTCCTGCAGAGATCTGCGTTTTGATTTTATCTGTGTGTGAAATGAATTCTGACAGCTCAGCCTATCAGTAAAAATGAAGGCTGCTTTTACAAAATCAGTCTGCTCATGCACTCCCCAGCTAAACAGGCTACAGAAGCCTAACAGTTTCATCAGGGAGAGGATGCCTCCGAGTCTGCTGGTTTCCACTTCATAACTTAATTATAAGGTTTTGTAGGGTGAAGTAGTTCAAAAAGATGAACAAATAATGAAGACCTCTCCTTACTTGTTGAGAGCCAAATATTCCCACCTTTACCATTCATGAGTCTTTTATCTGTTTGATTCCATTAAGGGAAGTATGCACACATGGCAGAGGGACAGATTTTGCCTTTTACAGACATTGCCTTTTACAGGCCTTTTACAGGTTACAGAATTATAACCTAAGTGCTCTGATGGCTCCTTGGCAGTTCCTCCCTCCTTTTGCTGAGAAGCTAGGGGAGAGAACGCATCTCCCACTTTCTTGAAATTGGAGGTTCCTAAAGGAGATGGGGTGGAAACTTTCCTCAGCACCATGAAATGGGCCATTCTTTGGAAACCCCATGCCTGCCTACAGAGAGAATGCCAGGGCAGTGAGGTCTTCACTTTCTTATTGGCATGGGTCTCTTGGAGAAGGTACCAATATGGACAGACAATTGCACTTTCTCAGCTGTTACTCAATCCTTGGCTGTCAGGTGACCCGTGTCACTGCCTTGGGTGCCAGCTAGCACTGGTTATGCTATTTGCGGCTCTGTGACGGCAGAAAGTAGGACTTACTCTGTACCTTCCTTTCTGATGGCCAGAAAATATCCTTTGACTGTCCTCAGTCCCATTACTGTGAGTGATTTGAATTATGATGATACCTCTAATATTTTTCATAGAAAAATGTGCAGTATGCCATAAACCTCTGGAAAGAATGAACAAACCCGTGGCTCGAAATGACCAAATGCAGCTTTTGGTGCATCATTCTGCAAGGGAGATTTGCCTGCAGCCTCTTTTTCTGTAGCATTTCTCTTTAAACGTTTTCTCAGCATCAGTCTGTCGGTCATTCCATCACAGAAAAGAAACCTTATTTGCAACGTGATAAAGCTGCAAGCACACATAAAACATCTCAGATCATACAGATTTTCTCAGAAGTGACTGATAATCAGAGAGATGAACTGGCAGGGAGTTAGTTGATGTAGAAGTAAGGCCTTGACATAAATCTTTCAAGGGAAAGGGAATAGCTGGTTAAAGAAAATGAAAAAAAGAATGTCAAATATTCAGGAAGTTGGATAGAAGTCTAGGTTACAGTGCACTTGCACATCCAGAATACCTGCTCTGAGAGGACAGTAAATCAGAGCATCTATTCTCCCAGCATTCACGTTTCAGTATTGTTTTGGTGTATGTTCCTGGTTTGACAGGGTCAGCAGTTCATTGCATCTAAATGCATGTTTGTCTCCTTAAATGATCTTTCAGATCATGTTTACTTGTTTACTTCAGTCCTCAGATGCGGATGTACCCAGTGAAAACTGGCTGCTGTGCATTTTGATGTTACAAGATGCAGAGCACTGCACATCCCTGTATCTGAGGGCACAGTTAAGCCCTCAGAACAGCTGAATTGTGTCTTTGTACAACAGGGGATTTGATAATTGGGCAGATGAAGCATGAAGGAATGAAGCTAGAGAGCTGGTGGCACAAATTCCAGGCTGAATCCAACAAATTGCATTGTAAGAATGATTTTTTGTCTTTAAAACATCTTTATAGCAGAGCTGTAACGGAGATAAAGCAAATGTTATTTACTGCTGTAGTATCATTCAAATGTCATTCTTTTAGAAGCATGCTATGCTGCTCACAAGCAGGCACAGGGCAGCAGTCGAGTCATTGTGCTGTCTGCATTTGTAGCTGTTCACACTGAGCAAAATCCTAAGGCTGCTCAGTGCCTGCATGACATGGAGCAGGGGCATGTCAAAAACATATCCTGTTGTGTTTGGGGTGCAGTTAGGGATAATAATAAGTTGGCTTATAGTTTTGATCAGCAATGATTAGATGCGCCTCTGCCAAATACATAGAAAAAATGTGTAATGTTCATGTCAGTGTTGCATCCAGATTCCTTAGTCAGTTGTGCATGGGAAAAGGAAGTATTTTGAAATATTGCCAACACATGGATATTGGGTTGTTACTTTAATTGACTGCATTAGCAAATGCACAGAAGTATCACTTACCAGACAAGTTTCTCTTGGTTAGTGTCTGATAGCGTATTTCTGTTCACATAAATGGAGTTTCTAGAGCTTCCTAAGGAAAGAAATATGAGGAACAGACATCCCATTTATCATCCTTAGGCCAGTGGGGACACTGAATATTTTAACTAAGTTTTGACAAATTGTGTGTAAGTCGGTGATCTAGGAATGAAGTTCTAGAAACCATTGGCTATACATTTGTAAAAACAAGTAGGAAATTTAATATGTTAGGAGCCAGATGGAAGGAGTATGCCAGTGTCGTGCAGAGAGAAACTTACACTTGAGACAGGGAATGAACTGTAGTTATAATTACAGAAATTTTTTGGCTGCACTGAAGGATGTTTTGTCATTGGTTTCAGAGAGAATAGAATTTCATCCAGAGCATGTAGGAGTGAACAGTATTTGTTAGGATCATATCTTTAAGACAGATGCAGGTATAAACTAAAGGACAGATGCCCCAGAGAGAGCAGTAACAGTTAGGAATAAAATTACTTTTTTCCCTGAACAATGAACTTTGTGTATGGTTTTGTAATGGCGTTTTTCTGCTCTGCAGGGCAATTTGTGAAAATATGTTTTGTTCCTTCTCCTTCTTTAAATTTGATGTTTTCAAGCTGGTTTATGAAAAAGCAAAAAAGAATGCAATCCTTAGGTAAGCACTTGCTGCTCCAGGAGAAAAGCTTTTGACATTTGCCTTGTGCATGAATGTAGGGGCACTGAGTGCCAATCCCTAGAAAAGAAATTTCACATCAGCACAAAAATTGACAGTACTGTGTATGTTGATGCCAGCTTTGTGCAGGGCTGTGATCTCTCACTGGATCTGTGGAAGAAGTGCCACACTGCCCCTTCTTTCCAGACATGTCAGCAGGTCCTAAGGGGACATTTCTGTTAGCTGAGCGTTCCCATGGCACACTGCTAAAAAAAGCCTCTCCTAGTTCCTGAACTGAGATCTCAATGCAATATAAAATCCTTTTTCACAATACCTCTGGTTTAAAACCTGCAGGAAGCATTCTTATTTCACTTGTTGTGCAGAGCTATTGTGCAGAAAGCAAGCCTGCAAGAGGAACTATGCAGACACAGAACATATTCTGCCAGTGGCAAAACAGGCATTATGAACTCCACTGAAGTATAAACCAAAGTTTGTTTTTAGCAGTAGGGAAAGCACTAAGGGTACATTCTGCTCATTCCAGATCTACCTGGGGTCCCAGAGCTTCACAGAGATGAAATGACAATAGTTCTGTGATGCCAGTGCTTAAGGGACTGTCTTTGCCCTGGGTGATACCTCAGGAAGAGGATGTTGTCTTAGCGGGACATTATCAGCTGAGTAAACTCAAGACTTGAAAAATTCCCTCTTCTAAGTGCATCATTAAAAATTGGGGAAATCTGATGTCTCCTGAAACACATCGGCAAGTCTGCAAAGTTTTTAACTTTCCTGCTTCCATCTCCATCCTGGAAAATCAAGAGTGGGAGAAAAGATTTTTTTTTTTTTTAAACTTGATATTGTAGTGTTTTGAATGCAGAAATTCAAGGAACATGGAAAATAATTGTGCAATGAAAGAACTGATCTGACTGCCAGAACCTCAGCCAAGATTCAGTGCAGCTGTGGCTCAGCAAGGGGAGATGGGTCAGGAAGTCTCTGTATCATCCATATTGGTCTGGCTGTTCCGAATATCAATTTTGCTCATTGCTGTTGGATAATACACTGAGGAGAAGAGGAAAATTAACTAGCTCTCTGGAATGCAAGATGAGAAATAGTTTTGCTGGCCAGCCTCACATTTTTGAACTATGATTTTGCTGATATCAGCAGCTGTCTGCTGAATCATCTTTCTCTTTTGCTGGTGCCTTGGTTCTTTCAAAGGAAGAATAACCACAGTGAAACAAGATGGAGTAAAATACAGCTGAACTTCAAAGGTATTACAGCACCAGGGACTGGAGATTCACAAAAAGACACAGTAAAGTAACTCACTAATATAATGTTCATATTACAGGGAACAGTGATGATTTTAACTGTGATCCCATACAATGGAATGAGACTTATTCATACAGAAAAGCTCAGAAGCGTGGATTTTTTTGTAGGTTTTGGTTTCCACCCAAATTTTCGGGTGATGCATGGCTCCTACTAAAATTGGTGTCAGCTTTACCCCTGGGCATAGAGGAATCTCAGGTTGGATCTGTAATATGGACATGTCACACTTCAGTCTTTGGAGGAGTTCTCTATATACAATGAACATAAACAGATTCTGCTGTTCTGAAACGTGAGTTTCAGTTGTTTTGATACAAATATTCCAACCAAAGATAGAAACGGAAGCTCCAGAATAGCACAAAAATGATAACACAAACACGCATAGACACAGACACACACACACACACAAAAATGCTTCCAAGCATTCTGTTACAGTGCCAAACCTTAATTGTAGGAGATTATCAGCCTGTTTTTCAGACTTTCTGGTCTAATTTTTGTCTCTTTTCCAACAGAATAATCTCACTGACTTCAAGAGTTATGGTCCTCACTTTTCCAAGGAGGAGCCTATACCACATATAGGCTGGAGAAATACAAGTAACTTAACCAGACAAATAAATTTCCAGATGCTTTTCTGCTTTCGGTGAAAAATTGGGGGCTTAGTCTTGCCTGTCTAAACATAACAGTAAAGATTTGTTTGCTTTCACAAATGAATAATATTCCAGATTATCTTCTGTGGGTTTCAGCTGCTGTTTCTGCAAATACAAGTATATTTTCTTTTGTCCTAAATTTTCTATTTTTTTCAATAAATAGCAAACTACAATAAATATTACCGACACTGTTTATTACAGTTTACAAAAGGGTTTAATCCATATCATGGTTTTAAGACAAATTTTCCATTTAGAATTAGTATAGTACAACTGAAAGCTGATAACAAAATATAGTGTCTAGAGCTGCTATGTATTTATCACAGCTGAGGAAGTGCACTTTCATATTATCATTTCAATGAATTAGCACTTCTCCTAATGGAAAATTCAGTTTAAAAAAATGTCTTCTTTTGTTTTGTTTTTTTTTTGTTTGTATGTTTTGCTTTGCTTTGTGTTTGGTTTGGTTGGGTTTTTTGTTGTTGTTTTTGCTGAGGTTTTTTTGTGGGTTACTTTAGATAAAATATCTGTACTTCAGGATTTTGGGTTCAATCATCTTCCCCCAGCCTTTGATAATACCACTTGGGTGGCAGGAGAAGTGCTCATATCTAGGCTTTGTTTAGTGCTGCGAGTGAGCACTTAGCCCTGAGCCTCCCTGGGACATGTTTCTCCAACAGCTGATTGAAGAAGGCAAAGTTGGACTTCTGCTCTGAATCTCTCTCCCAAAAGCCCATCCTCCTCTGTTGATGCCAAGGTAATTTCAGGTGCACTTTCTAGGAGAATATTACCAAATTGATAAGGAAATGGAGAAGCTGTTTAATATTCATGTGTTTTAGGGTGGTGTCTTGGTCAAATTCTGGAACGTAATAAGGTTATGCACAAAAGCTCTAGAAAGCCCTGGCTGATGAGTGCAGGACCGAGAGGAACAATTCTACTGGGATGGCCCCAGGGTGACCCAGGGAAGATCACTAAGCCAGCAAAACCCTACCCTGTTTTTTCCCTTAGTTTTCTGCTGATTCAGGGAGTTGAATCATCTCCCTGGGAGGTCAGAGCAAGGTGAGAACAGAGAGGAGAAGGAAGAAGAGGAAGAGCCTGGCCCCTTCAGCAACACCAGTCTTCCAACTGGGCTCAGCCCAGCTCAGCTGATCACATTTTGGCTCAATTCATATGAAATACTGAGATAAATTTAGAAAAACTGTTTGACACTCAGGACCTACTCATTCACCACCTCCACATGTCAGTGAAGAACAGCTTATGCATGCAGAATTTCCGATCACTTCATATGTATTTCAACACTAATATTCACGTCTGCATCTTGGGTTTAGTCCTGCTCAGCAAGAAACAGATTCTCAGTCCCTGTCAGGTATGCAGTTTTTCTGTGTGGGTACGCTGTTCAGTGTGGTCCATTCAGCAGGAACTAGTTAATTTACTTGTGAGTTAATCCGGAAAACCTCTGTGGCAGTCTGAAACAAAGAGGGATTGATGAAAAAACAGACACAGCAGTCATTTATTTGGTGATGTGGTCTGAATAAGAGACGAACAGTAATGGGTTATTTAAACAAGCCTGCTTTATTGTCTTTGTGCTAACAAGATTCTGTGACATTACAGAAGGAGATCATCAAAAGGTCCAGTAAAGTTCCTGCCCTTTAGTGTAAAATTTCTCCAATTTCCTCCAGGCAAAAACAATCTGCTGACTAGTGGCATCTGCCCTGTGCTGCACAGGCTCTTTTAGGGTGAATGAAATTGTGCTTCCTTCCACATTTAACTAAGGGAAGTGAAGGAAGAATTGCCTGCCGGATGTATACGCATGTGCTTATATATAACACCACATACATGCACATACATATACTGGGATACGTGTATGTGTGTGTGATTGCATGCATTATATATATATAGAGACATGCTTATATGTACATGTAGGCAAAAAAAATGCATAAAAATCTTAAACTAGACATGCAAAAGTATGGCTTAGAGTTGACCAAAACAGCCAGGCAGGAAGTGAGTTGATACATTTCTGCTACTGTAATCTCTCTTTAGGTCAAGTATGCTGGCAGTAGGAAAAATATCGCCTTGTCAGCCTGTATCTGCAAAAAGCAAATACATTCTGGTCGATGCCATCTGCCCCTTTACTGTGACATAGGCACACGGGATGGGTAACGCCAGAATGTTTTAGTGAGGCTGTCCTGTCCAAGGCAAGTGAAAATGTTCAGTATTTGATACGTGGAACTGTTGGATATACGGCAGAGAGGACCAACAGAGAGCCAGAAAACATGACCTATGAGGAAAAACTAAAAGACTTGAGCTTGTTTATCCTAAAGAAGAAAAGATTAAGGAGAAGACAAAATAATAGCCTTCAAGTAAAGATGAAAAGACGAAAGGAATAAATTGTCTCTAGAACCGTGATGAATCAGATAAGGGGGAATAAAATCAGATTGTATCAAGGAAGATTTAGGTCAGAGACTATGAAAAGTTTCTGCAGGGAGCAAGTACATATGTACACATGGAGGAGATGTGACTGCCAGCACTGCAGTCTTCAAGAATAAAGCAGAAGAAAAACTATCTTGAGGGGCCTGGATTATTGTTTTCTGCAGAGGGCTGGAATTCTTAAGGCTCCTGCCAGGCTCATTTTCTGACTTTTTGGTAATTTTCAAGCTATTTTATCTGGTCCAATGATTCCTGACTAGAAAATTGAATCAGCATGTATCAGGGACCCTTGGGATATGCTAGGGTAAGACTGAGACATCTGAAGATCATGCATCTGCTACACAAGTGTGATATGCCCAGACAAGGAGAACACAGACCATGAATGAATCTTTTTGGTATATTATATATGATAGTTGGAGACACTGAAATTGGCTTTGTGTGCACATGCAATGGAGACAAATGCTCCTTTATTTCCCAAAACACGGAGAAATGCATTAAAACAAATGTTCTGGGTTAGGATTAAGCTCAACAAATCCAGGAAACTGAGAGTTAAACTTCTCACTCTTTCCCACAACTGAAAGCTGTTGTGCTTGGTCCCTGATGCATAGCTTGCATTTTTGCATAGTTTAGTTAATTTAGAGGATTTAGGAAGGCTTGCTATAAATATTACGTAACAGTAACATTCTGTTATATTAAGAATGAATACCAGGGACTTTTATCAGAGACAGGAGATGAAATTTGAGTCATGGCAAGGGGGTATGTAGAAAATGATGTTGAAATAGATGTAGAAGCAGTTCAAGCATACTAATATATGCTAATTTTTTTTATCTTCAATTCAGCTTGCTTTCTCCTGACCCCCTTTTCCAAAGGACCAAACTATGTTGCAAAACCAGAAAACCAAGTACTGCATAATACTTCTTGGACTTTCTTGGATGCATTAACTCAAAGACTGCTTATGACTTCAGTGGATTTGAATCTTATGAATGCCTGATTGCAGTGCGTGGTGATAATGTAACCAGCAACATAATTTATGTTCATAGTTTTGGAGGAGGGAGAGAAATCATAGAATATGCTTCTTTGAATAGCAGTACATTATTTTATCGTAGCATTTCACCCTTTCAACACCACCATCTGTCATGTTTTGGAAAACCCAGATAATGTAGAGTAGGGGATGAGGCTTATACACACAAATGACAATGCCCATCAACTCTTTTCCCCCAGCATGCCCACAGATTGCTCATGAGGTCGGGCTGCTGTCCCTGGAACTTTCCAGTCAAAGATTTTGCAGAAAAAAAAAAAATCATTGGAAATAAAAGCAAGTAAGGAATGTGAACAGACAGAAAGAGAACAAGGGAGAAAGTGACTCTAAGAGCAAGGCTGCTAGCAGCAGGACAGATGGAAGCCAGTGAGCATTAAAAGTGGTCTCCATGCCTAGAGCAGCATTTGCACAATATCAGTAGCACTGATTGCATGACCCAGGTCTGAGATGCTACAGGTGTTAGCCTGCAGGGAATGGTTGGCCATCAGCAGAGGGATTAGCCAGAAGCTGAGACCAACCCCAAAGTACACAGTGCCCTCACTGACTGTCCTCTAACAGGCAGAGCTGGGTGCTGGTAACAGGGTACATCAACAGCCCCTCCCCCCTGCCCCAAACAAATGATAATCCAGGATCCATCCAGGGACACCAGCTGGCAGTAGAAGAAGGGACCAAAGACAGGACTGGAAACAAGGCCTGTTCCCAGAAACACAGATCCAAGGCCTGTCCACGAGTCTGGGCCAAAAGAAAGACCAAGCCTGAGCTGAAATGGGGCTCCTGGGCCCAAGGAGAGAGGTGGGATAGTACCTTGATGGTCACCAACCCACATGGTACTGTGAGATGGTGACCAAAATGTGGGGTTTTATACAGCACTGTTCTGCACAGTGCCAGAGGGATATATAGCCCAGTCTTGAGGAAAGTTAGCAAAATGGAAATTGGCCTGTTGGGAATAATATGATTTCCAGGTGAACTTTATTAGTTATTTGATCATCCATCATTTAAAACCATTTTCTTTCCTAAGGAGCACACTTTCAACAGCCATAGTAGACAATGTCACTTATTAGATCCTCCTTTTAGAATGCAAATCTTGCCCAATTACCAAAACAGACAAGTTTGTATTGGCAGAAGCCTGTTACTCTGCAGTGTAAAAAGGAAGGGCATGAAGAGCTGGAAAGGTTAATATGTAAGTAAGAAGTAGTCCCTGCTGCTTCAAATTGCTTGCCCCAGTTCTGACCTGAGAGAATGGCAGAGAAAGGAAAATATCATTAAAAAGCTACAGGTAGTGGATTTAGAGTTGCCTCTGGACTAAACATATCCAGACAGTGTTTTCTTAGCTCTTTCCACTTGTTTGAACCAAGCTGTGCTCCTGTGAACTTTTCTGAGCATCAAATGTCAAGCCAAATCCAAGATTATTAAGTGATATGCATATCGTTTAACCTGACAGAGCAAAATTAGGTTTGGATTGGCTACTTAACACTGTGAATCAAGCTAAAACAAGCATTGCTTTGTTCCCTAGTCACAGAAGTCAGAAGGTAGCACATGCTCTTGCATAGAAAGTCAAGCACCAGTCCTGCCTTTGGGTTTATGGTGCCAGCTGAGGCCAAGCAGGCACCAGCCTTTACCCCTGCAAAACTCACATCTTGGTGAAAATCCACAAGACAGCTGAAGAGCTGTTTTCCTTTGGCTGCAAGAATCACAAATGTGATTCTCCAAATTATGGATAAGTTGGTAGAAAAGAGATCATCTGAACTGTGAGTAAAAAGAACTGAGCTGGGGTTTGGTATACCCTATGCAATAAATATTTACATGGCTCATTCTGTTTTCAGCCAGGAAGTTGAATGCTGTGGCCCAAGTTGTTGATTTTTTGGGGTTTTTTTTACAGTGACAACACTCCTTCAAGGTGGGTTAGATGACAATTTTGGGCACTGCTGAGACCCCAGCAATCTGCTGAGGGTATTGCTGAAGCTGTGAGTTCAGCAGTTGGAAACTTCAAAGACTTCTATATATTATAGCTCTGGCTGGTATAAACCTTCCATCTCCTGTGAACTGTGGCTAACAGTATAAAATTAGATGGGAAATGTTGTGTTGTCAGCATTCCATGGAGAAGGTTTAGCAGCGCTGTAGCTCCTGGTTCTGCAATCTCCTCATGCCTCTACTACTATAGCAGAAAGTTTCCGTGTCACAGAGCCAAAATGTGGTCATCACAGGCTTGAGGACCACAAAGAGACACAGGTAAGGGAGTTGTAGGGGATCTAGCACCCTCAGAGATTCCCTTCTGCTGGAATTCCCCAAAGGGCCAAGTGGAAACAACATCTCACCCAGTCCTCCTCCAGGTCCAAGCTTTCCTCATTGTTAGTCAGAAGGAGGAACAATGGAGTCCACCTGTAGTACAAAAATAATATTTCAGGAATAGCTGAACCCTTTTTATTCCAAAGGAAGATCTGCAGGGAGGAAAGTTTCTTTCAGCACACAGGACGGGATGTTGCATTTCTGGCATTCTCCGTACAGATACGTATTTCTGATTCAGCTAAAAGTGTCTGGTACATATTTCATCAGAATTCTGTCTTAAATAAATCACAGGAAGAAAACCTCTGAAGAACAAGCATAAACTGTCAGCACATCTCTGGCACTGAGACACTACTACATGTTCCACACTTTCCAGTCCGTAGTAGACTGTGAATGGATAAGGAACAAGCATTTGGAGTGGGTTCAGAAGCATGCCTTATGAAAGAAAGGTACCTGTAAGATCACAGGGCTCTTGTTTATTTGTGCTGAAGGAGATGGAAACAACACCTCTCTCTAGGAAGCAAGAAATCTGTTTCACAGCGGTGGCAAAAGCTGTCACCTCCCCAAGTAGGTGAGAGCACCTAGAGATGTTACAGGACAACAGCCTGTTCACACCTCCTGGGCTGGAGCTCTATGCTGGTGACAGAGTGCTTGCAGGAAAATTCAGCAGCTCCCACGGTCTGTTTTCATGCTGTTTTTCCTCAGTGCTTACTCCTTGGCTTTTCAGCAGGCTCCATGGGCATCAGAGCATGTGCTTGCCTGGCACTCACCAACAGTGTCTGCAAACAGGGCTCTGACCTACGGTGAAGCTGGGTGGTTGCTGGCTGGCTCCTGGCCTCGGTAGCCACTGCCGCTGGACTCCAAGCTTCCTGGCCCCCAATCCTCCTCACCTGGATGGGATTACGAACAGTGTTCCCAGTACTTCACGCATTGCTCTCTGGATTGTGTCTCTAGCTCTGATAGCAGGTGAAGAATTTACTGACAGGAAGGTCACCAGTCTGGGGTGGCAGAAGGGGCAGGAAGAAATGGTGTTTATTTCCAGTGTCCCAGGCCATTCTCCTCTTTCTTCCCTGACCTCATGCTCAGCATACGTCTTGTGGCCAAGAGTAGCAGTTTTGTATTATCCTTTGTTTTAATTTCATATTGGGCTGGGGTTGAAGTCACCTCCTCCCCAGACATTTCCTATTCCTGCATTTCTGCAGTGGCTCTGAACGTGGCACCTATTGCTATTACCACCATCAGAAAAACTTTCAAGGGGAAAACTTTCAAGTCTTAAAATGCCTGAGGCAAACATGATTACTTTATGATTAGAGAGTAAGTGGTGCAGTCCAGAGTATAAAAGTATTGACAGAGACTGTGACTCAAGGCTTAAATTTGAAGCTCAGTTTGATGACCTGGAGCAAGTGTCTGGCCTCATTTTTTTCACCTCTTGAGATGTGTAAACTTAATAGTCTCTTACAATGTGTTTACCCAGACAGACTCTACCAGATCTCTTTTTTCTCTTTGGGAAATCATGTAAGTATCGTTGTAATGCAAAACCAAATTGTTTTTAAAGCCAGAAGAGACTCCAGCAATCAACAGGTTATCATACACAGTAATAAAGAAAACAATAAATATTTGAAGAGGGTGAACAATGTTAAGTTTAATTTGCCTCCATTTGTACTTCTCCCTTTGGACTGTGTGATATGAGACTCTTGTTCCTTATTTAAAGAGGTAGAATATTTTAGGGAGTTTGAATGCAAAAAAGCTGACTTACTGGCACTACACTTCAAATGTCACCTCAGAATTTGACACTGTGAAGCCATGACTAGTTACAGCTGGAATATTTCACATCACAGCAGTCATAAAGTTATTCCTTAATGCTGGAAAGTTGGATGAATGAAAACATTTGAAAATATTAATTTGCCTGCGTATTGTGGATCCCTCTCTCCTATGGCTGAAGGCAAAGTAAGAACAAATAAGAACATATGCTGATAGGAATCCTTTGAATTTATTTTACCAACATCCTTTAAAAAGCCTAGTAATTTCCAAGATGGTCTTAGATGAAACTCAGGACAGAAATCAGAATTACTTGGACATTTTAGAAAAATCCTTTTGAAGTATCCAATTTTCCACATTTTTAATGCTGTTTTCACAGTTCTTTACAAGCCTTATAACCTTATAGTACCTTGCTGACCTCTCCATCAGCGGATAATTAAAAGGCCATCAAGTTCTCATTGGCTGTGACTGTCAGATGTCCTTTTAAACACATGGTTGCTGGGTAACAAGACCTTACACTGCATTCCTTCCTTGAAATATTTGTCCTATTTTTTATATATTCCTGCCAGTATGTGTGTCAGCATTCAGCCAGTGTGCTGGAGGGCAAAACGCTAGCTGGAGCTTTTTTTGTATCCTGTGGTACTTCCCAAAAGGAAAAATAGCCAGAACAACAGAAGAGCATACATTGTGTTGTGAGGGGCTGTATCAACTTGACTTCTACTTTCATACCATATTTTGCTGGCCGAGTTGTTTTGTGAACGGAAATGCTTAAGGACTTTTACTCCCATTTAGCTGTTCAACCTCTTGAAAAGCCACTGAAACCTAAAGCACAACTGGGTATACAACGACGTGGCCCGACATGCCTGAATGACCTTTTGGATCATAATAAAGGATTTCTAAAAGTTCCAATTTCTTATGATGGTGACCAGTGTATTGCGAAAAAAAGAAAAAAGAAAGAAAGAAGGTGACATCAAATGGCAACCATACAGAGTTCAGCAAGGATTCCACAAACACTGCTTGAAGTCTCTTGGGTACACTCCAAAAGCCCTTGAAACAACCCCATGTTCCCCCACCCCATCTTAACAGCCTGCTGTAGTGCTCTTTGTGTGCATATCTTATGATAGCCTCTATTTGGCTGACTTTTTAGGAAACTTTGGTTCACTTATCAGAAAAAAAAGGAAGAACAACAAACAAGCACAGAGAAAACCAAAAAGCCCAGAGAGTAAAAGGCATTTGGGGACAGACTCTGGACTTTTTCAAATAATTGGGAATTAAAAAAAATAAAAAGAAGTAGAGCTTTGTCATGAGATGCTGCACTCACAAGGATTAAGCAGCTGACTGTACATCTTTATACCAGTAAAGAAGAGAGAGAAAGAAGCACAGTATCTGTTCCAGTAATTCCCCCAGGACTTTGTCTTTTTCAAAGATGTTTTGCTCTCAAGGATTGTTTTTCTGTTTTCGCTCTACTCTCCCCGTAGCCACTAAATGAACTGGTGACAACAAACTAAACAGTGCATAAAGGCTGAGAACTGAATCTCTTAAAGCATCCAGCAGATAACAGGATGGGATAGAGTTCCAGCTTCAACTGCATCATCATGAAAAACATAACAAAGCGGTAGCTTGTTTCTGGCATTTTCTGTTTTAGAGGAGCACAACTTTGTGACTTTGATGCTAAAAGTCTATTTGATTTAAATAATAGTATGGAAATAAACATCATATTGAGAGGGAGAATGCGTGGGAGATCAAATACATTAGCATACAAGGCTTATCTAGTGTACTCATCATCATTTAATACATACTGTGAGTTAAATTCTCTCCTCAGATACAATGGCACAAATCCAGATCAATTTTATTGACTTTGATAGAATTAATCTGGATTCACCATAAAGAATGAGGGGAGGGAGAACATTTCTATACAACAGCTTCTTATGGAAATTACCTCTAAGTTTGTGTTATTTAATCAAGATCTTCTGTGAATGAACAAATTCCAAGCCATTTCTATCAAAAGCCTTTGAAAGACTTGTTGCTTATTTGCTTGTAATCAAATAATTCTTCAGGAAACCAGCAGATAAAGAGAAAACCTAGTGCAGGAGGAAAAAATGTTTTGCAGCATTAATGAATAGACTTGGGGAATATATCTTACTGATGGCTGCTACCCTGCTCTGAAGAATACTTGCCGTCACCCTCAGGGGCAGCTGCTATAGAGCTGGGTATTGTGCAGCACTCAGAAGAACACGTTCTCCCTCCATATCTAAAGTATTTTTTTGCTCTCCCTCCCCATGAAACTGGTCTCAGATATCATTTGTGATGCTTCAAGTGCTGCAAACACAGCTCAGGCCTTTCTCTGACCTTCCAGGGAGGGCTCCTCCAGCATATGGCAATAATTTGAGTTCTCCAGATGTTCTCAGGTCCAGTTGAACCTGCAGGCAGCTCTCGCCTGGTACTGGCTGATAGGGGCTGCAGGGGGAATGGCTGCTTGGAGTAGGGAGAGCAGATAACAACCTCCACAGCTGCACTGCAGATCCAGGCAAGGAAAGGGAGGGATGAACAAGGCAGATGAGATGAGGGGGGAGCTGAAACCAACCACTCTGCTCTGATCTTGATGGTGATATATTGCAATCTGAATTCAAACACTGATTGTCTTTCGTTATTCCTCCATTTCTTGGTCAGCAGGGGAAAGTTTGCACATGCAAATGCAGTTTACTAGAATTTGCAAAGGACTTCAGGTTAGTAAATGAACTCTGTATGTGCTTATTTAATTAATGTCATGAATATGAACTAAGAGATGGTGTTTAGAAAAACAGTAATTAGTGTTGTGGGTATATGGGTAAATGACGCAATTAATTCCAGATTAAGTTTTTCAAGAGAAAATTTCAGTATTTGTGAACAGACCCTCTGTTTCCTCATGTAGCTTTAGTTAGGAAAAGATTGAATGAGAGAGAAACTATCTTCATAGTTACTAAGACTGTGCTGATTTTACCTTCTGCTGACCCAGGGTGCAGACCCAATTTAAATCCTCTCTCAGCTTTAAGGGAAGTGAGCTCGTATCTCTTATAAAAGTGACCTAATCCCAGCATTACTGGTGTTTTGCTGAGAAATTCCCTAGATTGTCATCATTTCTGTTCCTAAGGCTGCTCAAATAACCTGAGAGCTGTGCTACTGTTGTAATCCAGCAAAAAGAGAAGCAGAACAAGAGGTAAGGTTGCAGAGTAGAATTAGATGATGGTCCATTACTGGAGCAGTTATTTGGGGTTTTTTTGACTAAAGCAGTAACTGTCTTCAGTAAACTAGATAATTTCTTCATATTAAAAAAACCAGACTTTAAATTCTTAATCTGAGCTACCAAGATGGAGGTTGTAATGTTCCCTGTTTACATGCCCAGGCTTCGTTAAGAGTTAAAGGCCGGCTGGTTTAACCTGAAGAAATGCTAATTGTTTCATGAGTTTTGGCTCACAATTAATTTTTTTTCTTCTCTGAGAAATGACCCCTCTAAGAAAAAGATTTTCAATCTTTTTGTGCCTGGATTTACTTTGTCAATTAACTGAAAAAAAGGTTCTAAAATCACCGGGATACACAGCCAAAATCTCATCTCTGGTAATTGTTTATTTCCCTTCTGCTGGCAAGGAAGATCAATGTATTTTTCTTTTTTTCCCTTTCATTCTTGTCCTTACTTGCCCTCTTTTGCCCCTTTTCTGGTTCTTCCCTTCAGCTCTGTTATTTGAGGGTTATTCACCCTCTATTTTCCTTGCTCAGTAAGCGTCTTCATGCTTCTTGGGCTGCCAGCATCAAAGAGGTTGTAGCAGCTCAGCAGAGCCTCAGGAGAGCAGAACAAAGACATTGGGACTACATGGATGCCACATGCAATGATCTCGGGCCAGCTCCACCGCATCAAGCACTGGAGCAGGGATGAAAAACACAGAAGCTTCCCGGGGACCAACCAGGGCTCAGCTTGCACCTGAGTAAAGTACACAAATATTCTGAGAGTAAAATAGTCTGGATTTACACAATTGCCTTACTTTTGGTTTTTTTGTGGTTCATGCCCTTATAGATTATCTTGCAATTACTGCCTTGGAAGTTTTTCTTACTGAAAAGAAAGTAGAAGTTCTACTTCTACAGTCAGTGGAAAACAAGATAATAAACACATCTGTTGGTTTTACTCCATTGTGTTTATTTAATGATATGACTCCAAATGATCCAGTCCTTTGGGGTGGGCCTCAAGGGATTCATGTCTCTACTGATTTCATTTTCTGCCTTTCCTGTGGAAAAAAGGAGACTGCTCCCATAGGAAATGGAGTATGAGCTATGTCCCAAATGATGGTGTGTAACAGAAGAAAGTCTTGACGACAATGTCTTCTACTCTGTATCAGGCATAAGAAGACCCCAGGTGGGTCTTTAAGATTTGCCATGAGGATTATGGAAGATCTGCAGAGATATAGGCACATCATTATGAAAAGCTTCAAAAGGGGACAGATAGCAGGGAGTTCATAACTCCCTGTGTCTCTCTCTTTCCAGTTATCATAGTTGTGGGTGGTCCTTGGGGGGAAAAAGGCACTGAAATTTTGTTGTCTCCCATACGTATAATGTCAAAAGGCCTACAAGAGCCAAGAGGAGTTCTGCTTTCTCCTCAGACCCTCTGTTTGACTCATCAGGTTCTAGTTCTCCAAGGTGGGTGTGCCAAGACCTCAGTGGAAGCAGGAGAAGGAAATAAAGTGCCGTGTCCCACCTTCTGCTTATTAGAGGCCATGGGAAGGATTTGTGCATAGAAGCTCTCTACGAGAGAGGGAGTAGAAGGTGGAAATCACAGTCAGCTAAAACAAAGAAGAACTGTGTTTTAAATAGCTCCTTATTCGACCATCATCCAGCATGAATCTTGGGTATAGCCCGGGCTAGGTTCCACCATGTTGTGGAATAAACAGCATTGAAAACAATTGCTTCCGCAGAGAAAATGAGATTAAATATTTCTTCTTTTAAAAATTATCAGAAAATGAAGCATTTTCAAAGATGTAGTGAACTCAACAAAATTAAGGAACCTTTATGCAATTACAGTATTCTTTCAGTGTATGCTGTTCTTTTGCAACTTCCTTTCTCCAATTTGACACAGAAAGCCTTAGTGATACATAACTCAGTGGGTGTTTCCTACGGTGTTCTAGATGCAAACACAAAGAAGAGCTGTGACAAAGAAAGAGGCTGTAGGGTTTAATAGAAGTTAAGAGATTCATTTAAGTTGACAGGGATACAAGTAACCCAGATTTTATCTGGCCTGCATACAGATTCGGCCTCTCAGAAGATAAGATATCTACATTTTTTCAGATAGTAGTCACTAAAAAAGAACAGTTAATAGCTATACTCCTCACTCTTCCTTAAGAAAATGTCATGAAATCTGACCATAAATCAGAGAGTATAGAACATAAAGCATGTACAGAAATTATAGTAAAACAGTAAGGATAACAGGACAAATTCAAATTTCTAATTATTAGGTAATAATATTTTATTTGGTGTACAGTTAGAAGTGTGTTCAGTTCTAGGCACCTCAGTACAAGAGATATACAGAGCTACTGAAGAGAATCCAGTGAGGGGCTGCAAAGGTGATTAAGGGACTGTAGCATCTCCCCTGTGAGGAAAGACTGAGAGAGCTGGGACAGTTCAACATCAAGAAGAGATGGCTCAGGGGGATCTCATCAATGCGTGTAAATACCTGACAAACGGATGAAAGGAGGATGGAGCCAGACTCTTCTCAGAGGTGCCCAGAGACAGGACCAGAGGTGATAGGCACAAATGGAAGCTCAGGAGAGTCTCTCGGAACATGAGGAAATTCTTTTTTGCTCTGAGGCTGACAGAGCACTGGCATGGTTGCCCAGAGAGACTGTGGAACCTCCTCCCTTGGAGATAGTTGAAACCTGTATGAACATAGGTTTCAATGAACCTGCCCATCCTGGGAAACTGCCTGTAGGTGCCCCTGCTTGATCAGGGAGATTGGACCTGATGGCCTGCAGAGGTCCCATCCAACCTGAACCCTTCTGTGGTTCTGTGAAGGGAATTATAGCCCTGCAGCTCACTGGAGCTGAACTGCAGACAGAGTAGTGGTTCAATGAATGAGTGGAATGCTATGAAAATTACAAGGCTTATTTTCCAGTGAAGTCATGCACATCTTTTCTAGCCTTTTCTTCATTGGAACTAGGATTGATTAGTAAAGAAGACCAATCTGTAGAGCATTTTCTTCCCAAAGCTGAAGAGTAATGTGACAGATGAGGATGACACTACTTGTAGAAGATTATACTTCATACAGATGACAAATTTTCCACACCGGAACGTCAGATTTTGTCTTGTAAGTAAGTTCTATCATTGTTGCTTTCATAATGAAAGATTTGCAAGGAAAATGTTAACGCCGAACACTTACCATTTTGCAATGTATCCTGAAAAAAGATTCCTGGCTGTTAGGCAGTGACTCCCAGCTCTGCCTTGCACGGGACAGCACTTCAACCGCTCTTCCTGCTCTAAAGGTATCACTTGCTTCACCATTGGTTTCACTGCATTAACTTACTCTTGCAATCTGCAGGTGATAAAAGTCTGTAAGTGGAGGTGGAAACCCCAGAGATAAGGGAAAATGGTGGCATTTTCTTTAGAAGATTGATTCCCTTATGCAGGCTGTAAAAGAGAGACAGAAGCCACGAGCACTTCAAGTTGCCTGAGGGAAGTCATGGTCTAGTCTTCTCTGCACTTCTGCTGGGAAAGCACCATCCAAACAATCCATAAACTGTCCTGAGTTTTCCTCCTATTTTTGGAGACTTGTTCATTGTGCAGGAGAGCACTTCAAAGGTTTCCTCAGTCTCCATATGCTGTATTCCTCCAGCAGTAAAAAGACAATTATTCCAAACCCAGGATGGGACAGGGACCTGGGTAAAGGGCCCTGGATGAAGGTTGCAGAGGCACTGTCTACAGGAAAAAGAAGGATCCAAACTTCTGTTCAGTCTGATCCTCTAACCCCACTGTATGGGTGCCAGGATCTCTGTCTGCTAGTACCTGCTTCGTGGGTTTCACAAGGAATGCCAGAATATTCAGGAAAATTACATTTGTTGAGTACTGTATAATCACAGCAAGGAAGAACAAGCCGAGATTTTAAACATAAGATTCCCAAGTTCTTTAAAAATCCGATTTTTCTTTTCATCCAGCTGTCTGCTGGATTTTGCCTTTATTTGAATTGGAAGCAGCAGAAGTGTGATTCCCTACACTGTGGGGTTGAAATTGCGGGATGCTGTGGAATGAAACCCTATGGCCAAGAACAGACTGTGCTGTGTGAAGGACTGAGGATGTTGGCAGTTCTCACAAATGAAGAAATTGTGACTGGATTCCAGTCAGGTGGTGCATGGCTTTGGTAACATTTTTAAAGTATGACGCTTCAAACAGAAACCTACAGGCTTTCACCTGGAGTGAACTGAAGATTTATACACTGAAAAACAAATCATTAGTCTTGTACCAAGACAAATGGCAGAAAGAAACAGTGTCAAACCTTTGACATTTTGGGCAATATTTTGCCCTTAAATTACTGTCCAAGTGTGCTCCTCCTGCATCTACAAGAACACCAACTGGCACATTAGAAAGTGCATATTATGGGTTTTTGTTTCACAGAAGCCTTTTTTCCACTTGATCACAAAAGGAGGTTTAAGAAACATAATGCCACACAAGAGAAAAGGGCATTTTATGATCAGCACCTGAACATAGGCAAGGGAGAGAAGGCACACAAGAATATTGAGTGGGATATAAAATACCTGATGGTGTACAGCCTAAAGGTTAATCTAGCCCCTTATGTTTTAAACATGAGCTGTTTTGAAATACATGAATTAAAATGACACAAACAGTTCAAAATAAATAAAAAAAAAGCCCTAGTTTAACAATGGTCAGATAACAGATTTTTTTTGTCAATTTGATTAAATAAAATGTTGCTTTCTTGCATTTTCTCTGTCTGGTTTCCACCTGACATACCAGCACATCTGCTACAGAAGCACTGATAGCAGAAGTCGGTCTCGTTTGATGTATTGGCTTGGATTATGGCAGACTTCAAATCAGTTCCTGATTCAGTTCTAGTTTTCCATAATCAGTGCATGCCTGAGTTCTCCAAAGGATACTTTGAAGTGATAGTAAAATAACACTGCCTTTGTCTGATGTGTCTGACAGTATTTGGCACTGTGCTCTATCTCACACACTGTCTGGTCTTGCTAATAAAAAGTAACAGCCAACAATTCTATCATGTTCTTAATGCTGATGAAGAAAATCTCTGAGATGCCATTGTAACTGAAGATAAATTATGATCATTATAAAGAAGTGAAACAGAATTCCCACCTGCTTCCCCTGCCCCCAGTAAAATGCATTTTAGATTCACCAAAGCTGCATTTCAGTGCATCACAATATAGGGTCCTTCTGTCTGGAATGAGTGTTTGATGCAAATCCTCCAAACCTCCAGTGTGACATTTGCCCTGCAGGCAAACTATGGACATCAGAGACAGTGCAGGCCCTGTACTGGCATTTGCAAAAATAATAGGCTATCCATCAGAACAGTAATTTTCCTCACTCCAGGGTCCCAGGCTGAGAAAAGGTTAGTCCTACAGGCCTAAGGGAAACTTCAGAGCACAATAGAGCTCACACTGCTGCATGATTGTTATAATTCCTTGAGCTGATAAACACTGTTGTTGTTGATAACCATCTCAGTTTCTGAAGAAATATTATAAAGTGAGCTCAAGGCTTGGCACTGAAAAAGTTATTTATTTTTGCAGAGGTACTACGTAGCTTTATCTGTTTTGCTCTTGCAAGTGCTAAATTAAACATGATAAAGGCAGAATCTTGAACCCTCAGGCATCTATGACAAAAAATGCAAATTTCCTGCTGCTTAGCTACAGCACCATGAAACTCTTTGTTGGGAGCTCTTCACTCTGTAGAGAATACAAAATATTTGATCCTTTTCCCTTGGTGTCAATAGGGGTTTAACTTCATAGACAGCAGAGGCAGGCCCATAATAACCTTGTTTGATCACGTTATTCCTAACAAATTTTAGCATGTTGTGATGAGGTTTCTCTGCCCCTGGAATACCCCCAGATGTTCAGGAGCTCTCCCCAAGGCCAAGGTAGTGGTTATGGACAGAACTGCAAGGCTGGTCAATGAGATGCATAACAAAGAGCTGAAACTCCAGGAGCAGCACACTAAATTGCTCTTACACCCCGAGTGCCTCATCATCACTGCTACTTGCCTTTGCTCTGTCTACCTGCTTTTTCTAGAGAGAACAGAGGGTAAAAGGAGTGAGTTTGGCAATGAAGTCACAGCTTCACAGTCTTAGGTAGAGGAAGATGAGAGCAATTTCCTTCTTTCCTATCAAAACTGGATGATCAGGTCATGTCTTTCATCATGGTCGAGTGGTATTACAGGACATAGAGCCCATGGGTTTTTGGCTTATTTTTTTTCCAAAATTTATCCATGATCTTTATGCATGTTTAAATTATTTATCTTGCTTATAGAGCTGCATGAATCCTGGGCATCTTTTCTAATTACTTTCATACTGAAATGTTTGGAATTGCAGTGTTTTGTTTTGCTTTGGGTTTAAAAATTGTATTTGGGCAATATTCCAATAACAGCATTTATTAATAAAACCCATAATCCTTTGAGTTTTAAAACAATTTGGCTATCACTATTTGCTGAGTTGACATCAGTTCACAAAAAGTTTAGCTCCAGTGAGACAGGCCCTTTGCTTGTTTGGAATGACTGTGGCTTGTACATTAGTTCTGGGCAGATCTATTTCCTGAAAGTTGTGACCCAATAGATTTATATTGCTCTATTTGCTAAAGCTGGTGAAATGAAAAATATGCATTTTTTGTTCAAAGGTTTTTTCTTTTTTGAGCCAGTTTTTTGCTTCTTGTATGACTCTTATTATGTGATTTAAAAGCGCATCGATATGATATGGCAATAAATGTCTTCAGCAAATCCATATCTTCTGTGTTTCGTGGTTGCTGAGCTGTGGCAGATGTTTATGCAAAGCAAATACTGAGAACATAAAGAATACATATCACAAACAAGAAGTTATTTGTGCTGCAGAATGTGACATTTTTATTTTACTCTAACACATTGGAGGAGATACAGACACACTAAACCAGAAAGAACTTGGTCAGCAAAGCTGATGTAAACATTTGTTGTCCGTTCCTGCTTAGCTCCAATAGTTCACACCCTGCAAAGTGCATTAAACATCTTCTGTTTCAGTGTGCTTTGGAATTCCAGTGTATGTTGGATATCCATGACCCAACATGATCCAGTAATAATACAGTGAACTGGTTTCTTCTTTCTGTTTGTTTTGTGTCTTTCTATTTGTTAATACTTTGATAAAAACAAATTTTGGGTGAACAATTGTTTGGATTAGTCTAGTTTGCTATCTGTGGTGGTTTAGGCCAAATTCAGGGAAATGTCCAAAAGGAACGTCTCCTCAAGGGAAGGCAGGTTACAACCACCCCTCCCCCCAACCGGGTTCAGGAAAAAAATTTTCCTCGGAGGAAAGTGAAGGAGAAAATAAAAACTATTTATTTAACAAACACACAAGACAATAATAATAATAATAATAATGCTAAATAATAAAATCTCTCACTCTGGAGAGAAAACATGAAAGATTTTAGAGTCCTCCTGTGGGTGCGGCTTCTCTCCTCCTCCTCAGAGCTGGGTTGGCGTGGGGGGCCCCCCTCCAGGCCGGTGGAAGGTCCCCCAGTGGGGTTCTGATGTTCTGGTGTTCTGAACAAGTCCAGAAGAGAAGAAGGGAAAAAGCCGAAGTACCAGAGAAAAAAAAAACCCCTCAACTCTCCGTCTCTCTCCGAAGAAGCAGAGCTGAAAAGCTGACTGAAAAGCAAGAAGAGTCCTTCCTCTGCTCCTCAGCAGCAGCCGTAGCTAATCTCTGTGTCCTTGAAGCACAGACTGTTTTCACAAGTTCGCTCAGTTTTTTTCTCTGTCTCTTGCATCCAGTTTTAAAGGCATAGAAAGGCTCAAGGAATCATGTCTGGGCATAAAGCAGTGATAGGGGATAAAACAGCATAAAGTCACCCCAAGACACTATCCAGACTTAGCAGTTACTTTCCAGTGTGTGCATCCAGGATAAGTACTCTTTCTATATCACGAGGAACACCACAGAATGCAACATCTGCAAAAAGCAAGAAACTTTACTTAAACCTTACATGTGAACATTTACCATTTATGCTGTTAAAGCAAGGGCTGTGTCTTCAGAGCTGCCCTTGATAATGATGTTTACTTTTTGCAGAAGGGGAAGGAGAGCACAACTTACACAGCTGAGGTGGCCTCTTCCTGTGACCTCCAGTGGCCAGCCACCGCGGGTTCACAGCAAGGTTTTCCACAGCAGGTCCTGGCAATCAAATCCCGTCTTATTCAATCATGTATTTAAGAGGCCTTCATCTTTCTTTTAAAATGAAATATTTCTAGTCTGGCCTTCTAAAAAGAAGTTCAAAGCTTAACTCTGCTTTAATTGTCAAAGTTTTAAAACTGGAAAGCAAGTAAAAAAGACAAGCAAAACATTTGCCTCATGGTTAGAGGTGTTTAGAACTGGCAATATTTACAGCTTTTTACTATTCTTCTGAGAATAATGATGTCTAACGAAATAAATGAACACCTCAAGGTTCTGAAACTAGAAAGATTTGCACAACTGTGTGTCCCCCTTCAGTTGTTGATTTCAGTGCTTCCAGCTTCAGTCTGGAGGTCCCTTTACAATTCTAGTTGCTCCTGGGTCTCCTGCCACATTGTCGTCACCTGCAACACCTTTACTGCAGTCATGAATGTTCAGAGAAAAGCTATTAGTCTCCTCCTGCTAAGGGTATGAGAAAGGACATATGCAAACATAGGAACTGCCTCAAAAAAATCAGCAGGACTCTTATGCTTTCCTTTCAGTATCTAAAAACTCTTGGCCAAGCACAGATTGAAGAGCAATAGGAGTGTGGCTATTGCATCACAAAATCTGCTTTCTGGCCTATTTCCCCTATTTAGTCTACCAACCTCAGAGGGCTTGAAGTGATTCTTGCCTTTCTTCTTTCTGCTTTTGGTTTTTAAAGAGAAATCCAGTGGCATCTTTCTTACAAGAAGTCAAAAGGACAAGGAAGGGAGTGCAAGTGATGCCAGCAAAGGAGCCACCAATAATCAGGGAAAATGATCTTGCAGAGAGATTCTCTCCTGTCTGTCACCATTATCTGGGAGGAAGAAAGCAGCACTAGTAGAAAATGACCTGCTAGATTGTTTCTGCTTCTAGATCAATAAATAAAGTCTCTACAGTTCCCCTGGAAGATATCCTGCTGTCATTGTGGTCTGACTCTAACACATTCAAGTCGAAGTGAGATTAATATCTAACAGCAGCTACTTAATCATGAGCAGCAACAACAGTCACCCTGGCTACCTTTGGATCAGGTTTTTAAATAACAGAGCAGATAGAGCTGCTGAGCTTTTCACCCAGAATGCAAATTAAAGGTAATTTATTAACATGGAGTCAGATCTAGGAAAAAAAAGAGTTACCTGGTTTTTTTCCTTTGTAATGTAGAAGATTTCTGCTTAACAGATTTTCATTGCCCAAGGTAGGGAAAGGCTATTGCACAATGCCCTAAACATATAATTAAATGTAGTAAAATCTGCAATTGAAAGAAATCCTTGGTGTCTTGAGTTTTAGCCTAAAACTCTTCACACAGTTGATGATTTCTGTTGACATTGTTTGCTTACTCCCTCAAAGTAAACAATCCTGTGCAGCAAATCTTTGGGGAAAAAAAAAAAGAAAGAAAAAAGAAAGAGAGGGAAAGAGGGAGGAAACAAATGTATAATGATTCAAATCGGCAGGCAGTCAGGATTTTATGTAGATGCATATGTGGAAACAACAGTTTTGGAATCTCCTGGCTGTTGACTTTTGTTTCTTTGTTTAAGGTTTGAATAAATAACTCAGAGATATCTGAGATTTTTTTGGTATCTCAACTCTTATTAATTCAAAATTTCCAGGAGAGTTGGTCTGACAGTTTTGTAGGATTCATTAAAACAAAAAAGCTGAGAAGCTGTCTTTTTAAGCTTGTGAAGAGATTTGTATCTTTCACTGCTGAAGAAGGTTGATGTCAAAATAACACAGTCTAGGCTCCACAAACACAATTTAAATCTCTCTGGGGAGTGTGAATATTTGGCACCTAATTTGGTCAAGATATCTATTTCTGGTTCCTCCTAAGAGGGATTCAGAGCTTCAAAGTTACAAGTTTACTCTGACTCACTCTACAAACCCTCTCTTTTTCCACTACACTGGAAGGTCATCAATAAACAATAACCTAGTTTTTGCATCCAAGTCATGAGGACATTCAGGTGATATGCTTCTTCTTCTCTTACTCAATTTCCATTAATTCTTCTTTTTTTTTTAATCCTGTGTAATGGCTGGGTAATATTATAACCACTTTTTCTACCAGATGATGGGCAGCCTATTCAAACTTGTTTTGTTGTCCAGTGATCTACCTTTATTTTCAGTGGAAAAAATGACAGTTTGCACACACAGGAGTATCTGGGCCATCACTGCATCAAGTAGGGACATCAGTGGAAGGCTACAGAATAATTTACTGAATAAGTGATTGCTAAGGGTATTGCCTGTTCTCTAAGTAATGTAAAAGAACAAAAACTGACCCAGAAACTTTTTTATTTTTCTGTCTTCACTCTTAGGAAGTAGTTGCTTCGGCATATTTACATGGCAATGAAGTCTTTAGTATATTCTTTCACATCTTATTCTGGTTTTGTGGTTCTTTGGCAAGTGATTAAGCCCTTTTTTACACGCAGCACAAGTTTCGGTTACCACCTACCCTATCAGTTGAGTTTATGGGAACGATAGCTGAAGAATTTGGTAAGATACTCCTAGGCTGCAAAAAGCATTACATTAAGCCAGAAGTTAAGCACTAAATTAAGAAATGCAAGATGCTTTCATAGACTGAAGAGAATTAAAAACTAAAAAGCAAGAACTGATTAGAGAGAAAATCACAATCAGAATGTTCTAAGATTAATGACAGCATTTAAATTCACGATGGGGTAGGCTCAAATTTAGAATTGATCCCAGACAGGGCAGATGATTCATAATAGTCTTGTAATATGGAGTTCTCTCTAAAACTGGACAGATTCCATACATTGTTGCAACCCCAGAAATCCGAGTAATAAAAGATGCACAATGTTTAATTGGAGTTGGCAGTTAAACAAAACATAGCAATGCTGTCACATTTAAATTGATGTCATTTTAAATGATTACATGGTAAAAGATTTCCCACTGTTTATCTGCAGATATTCTGCAAAAATAAAGAAAAATAATGACTCCCATGACCATGGGGCATAGATTGCTATTTTTTCCTTCTATTTACAGCACAGACCATGGGAGGGAAATTATGCAAGAAAAGCAGCTCATCAGTTTTCAAGCCAGGGGTTTCAATTGCAAATGCAGTGTGACAGCAGACATTTCCCTCTGTCAAAAAGTAACAAAGTAACTGAAAAGGAAAAAAATGGGGCCTGCAAACAATTTGGTGATTCAGGAAAAAAAAAAACCTGACAGAAATAGGAGTCAGTGACTGAGAAGGCTGAGATGACGCTTTGTGAGATGAACATATACAAAATAGGAGGGCTTGGCCAATGCCATGCTTTTGGTTTTAATTTGTTGACCAAATTGATGTTCAGGGAGTAGTACAGATGCACTCATTTCTAATGGTCTGCATCCATCCAGTTCACACCCCTTCTCAAACACTAGAGCATAGATGTGCCTGCATTCTTAGCAGTGCCAGCTCTAATTGCTCTTAAAGGTGATACAGGCTTTTAGAGACACAAGACCCTCCAACTATCAGGGTGGCAGAAAGGAAGGGCACCTTCTTGTCTATACTGACATGCTGGGATTGTGTATTAGCACTTGCCTGGCAGTAGGACTGTCTGGGAATAACACTCTGAAATTCAGTCTTCTATCTCAAATTACTCCTCAAGGGTTTCTTAAAATGTTTTCATGAAGTTCTAGAATCTCCTCAGCAATGTTTGCAGTCTCTTCAGTTGCTTTCTTATTTGTGAAT
Source organism: Gymnorhina tibicen (assembly GCA_013399875.1). Taxonomy (NCBI): domain Eukaryota; kingdom Metazoa; phylum Chordata; class Aves; order Passeriformes; family Artamidae; genus Gymnorhina; species Gymnorhina tibicen. Next base: position 1,133,656 of record VXAZ01004525.1, read on the forward strand.
AATACATGGCTCACCATCAGTGTAAATAATTACTTGGGAGCCTGAAACACCTATTTCTATTCAGATGATCTATTAGTTTCATTGTTTCTTTTTGTTAGCATCCTGCATACATCTGAAATGTTTCTACACAGGCAGAAAAAACTTACTCTTGAGCCAGTTATGATGCAAATAATTGTTACTGGCTTGAGCAAACTCATGATCCAGACAGCCACAGGAAAAAAGGGAAATATCTTCCCTATTATTCATTTACTTATAGCAAGTGATCTTCTTCAACAACATACAGTCAAAATGTCCCTCTGAAACATAATTCTCATCAAGAAGCTTGAATGCATCAGAGAGTAACTAGATTTCAGTCCAGGTAAACAACAGCATTTCTGGAATTTGACACCTGATGCCCATGTGATTTGTACTTCAAAACATTTGCACAGTGCCGTAACACTGGCAAAGCCAAACATCTCATCAGCTCCATGGCTTTTTTCAATCACAGAACTAAAAAAAGGTTTATCCAGAACTTCTTCTCCTTGCCAATGGACAAATTACTCAGTTGCCAAATTTTTTGAAAGATCTCGTTATTCTCAAAGACCTGAGGGGGAGAAAGGCATCAAGGAAGAGCTCACAGTTTTGTAAGTTCAGTGCCTTGCTCTGTTGCCTTGCATACCTGGTACAGGACAACATTCAACAGACTTGTTTTGTAACGTCACACTCTGATATTGCAGCTGGTCTTTCAACAAGTTACAGAGGAAGAAGGTAAACGTCAAGCCTTTCCCATTTTGTCTGTGACAAAATTAGAAGCGTTCTGTAAGGGTTTACAAACACGGTGTGTTGACCTAGTTCTTGCCTTGCTCACTGTGAGACTGCATTGGCTTAGTTTACCTGGAAATGTGAAGAGGAAAGAAAAAACAAGCAGAAAGGCAAGAAGGGACTGAGATAAGCCACTTCTCAGCAAACACTTAACAGTTGTTAAAAGACAATGCCAGGACAGGAAAATGCCTGGGGATTCAAAGATCTAAAAAATAAAGCTAAAAAGAAAAAAATCTGGCAGACTTTAAAAGGAAGGTTTTTTTTCCAAAATAAATATTCTTCGGTTTTAAAAAAGCTTTTTAGTTATTGAATACCCCTTGCCTCTAACTTTCAAAGGAAGAATGGCCAGGGCAAACATGGTCCCATGTGCTGTGTAAACACAACAGATAAACAGGACACTGAAGTAGGAGATTTGAGAATCTCATCTTGGCTTCAAATCTAAGTGCCTGGCAAAAGACAGTCTAATAAGAAAACAGACAAGGTACAACTGAACAATAATGGCCTGTAAAAAAACTGGATTTGTTGGTAAACTACTTACTGCTTTTCCAAGGAAGGCTCAGACGTGTGCTAGTCAATAGCGTGAAAAGGGATGATCTTTTACTTCATGATTTGTATCTTGAAAAACTGAATATATATAAAGTAACAAAAATATTCTAGTGTCTGGAAAAGAAATCTTTCTTACCTTTCATTTCTTCACTTTCTTACCGAATTAGATTATTTTATTTGTTCTAGTACACAAGTACATAGCTCTTGCAACAAACTGAAAACATGTAACTAAGACACAAATAATAACAAACCAATTGCTTTTCTTTCACAAGACGAGCCTTCCCACAAGGAATAATCATCATCACAACCTTCATCTCCCACCCAAGCAACCTCAAGGATGACTCAGTCCAGTTTAACCCTCCCCCTCCTCTCCATTGTCTGCCCAAACAAAGGAGATTTACAGTGGGCAGCCATGAGAGCCTGAAATAACCTGATATCCCTCCTTTGCTGCCTATCTTCTCCTTGTACTCTATCTTGAAATGAAGTCATAGCTCTACATTTGTGACATCCCATTCATTTCCATGGAAACAGATTACCGGTTCACAGGCGTTTATGGCTTCACTGCTACATAAAGAGAAGGAACTGATCTCTATGAGAGAAAGGTCTCCCTGAAAACAGCAGCAATAGACGTGGTTTCTGATAGAAATAGACGTATTATCACATTTCTCATTTCCCTTTAAATTCCAATTGACATGCCTGAGACTGGATGCATGGCTGCACTTACATCTTTGTAATTAGTGATGCATTATTCATAGCGATTCATACCCGCTCTGAAAGACGTTATTTCAAGGCTCCATTCTACCTTACTTCCTCTTACTTCTGGATTTTCATTTTTTCCTCTTTCACAAAATATTCAAGTCAGAAAGCAAGCATCCTTCCCCACCTTCCATCTTAATTTTTCTCCCGTCATCCATCTTAGCTTTCAGAATTCTCTCCAGCATTACTCATCCCTCATGTCTTTCAATGATCTTTTACAGGTGTCTCTTTTAATTTTGCATCTTATGTCATTTATCCTAGTTTACTAAAAAGCACTAAGATATAAGAAGGAGGTAGAGGCCTGTCATAGCAACCAAAATGAACTAGATTCTGCCTTAGTTCAGTACTTCGGAGTTTGACCCAAATCTTTCAGTCCCAGGGATTATCACCAGCATTTTCCTTGGATTTCTCTATCCATCTTTCCATCGCTTGGCTACATTGCTGTAAATTAGGGCTGCCCTCAGGCTGTTCTGATTTGCACTCAAGCTGCCACTTGCCCATTGAGCTATTTGGAAACGTTGATATTGGCTGCAGCATAGGCTCACTCCAACTGTTCATCCACATCTTTTCATCTAGAAGCCACAGGACACTGAATGGGAACAAATGTGAGGTCATTTGTCTTCATAATTGCTTATGAAGGACCTTGGTGGTCCTGTGCAAGTGTTTCAAAAATACCTGCCCTTCCTGAGTGACTCTGAACCAAATGGCCTGGTGTGAGCTACACCTGTGCTCTCCTTGTGTGCTTCTGGCCTATAAGACGGTTTTTTTTCCATTTTCCTTGCTGCAGCTGTTCATGCTGCTGATGAGAAGAGAAGTTCGCTAGGGCAGGACCTGCTGTTGCTTAAAGGGAGACCCTAAGCGACCTACCCTCGCAGTCAGGCTGTAGACAGGATGAACACTTTTTCTGAGATCTGACAGAGACTGCAGAAGCAAGGGACAAGAAAGCATTGATCTAATGAGTCTTTCATCTGAGGAAAGCTGCCCAGTGGGGAGACAGCATGGGATGACACAGAATCAAACGAGTGTCTGAGCTCCGGTTGAAGGCAAGGGAAAGGGGATGTTTATAAACCAGGAGCAGCTGCACAGCAGTCCCTCTGTCCTGGAGCTGAGCACACCTGCCCCTGAGTCATTCACCAGGATGTAAATCCAGGGTGACACTCTGTGATAGTAAGTTCAAGGCAAGAGTGAAGTTTGGCTGCTATGCTACTTGCCTTCTAGATGGCAACCTGCAAAAAGCTCACTGACACAGTGAATCCAAAGAAAAGCAGTGAAGTGGATGAGGGGTCTGGAGCAAAAGTCATATGAGGAGTGGCTGACTGAGCTGGGGCCATTTTATCTGGAGAAAAGGAGGCTCAGGTGGGACCTTATTGCTCTCTGAAACTACTTGAAAGGAGGTTGTACTGAAGTGGGGATAGGTTTCTTCTCCCAGGTAAAAAGAAATGGTCTACATGCCATCTACAAGGGTCTACATCCCTGGTTATGCCAGGGAAGGTTTAGATTGGATATTAGGATAAAATTCTTCACTGAAAGGGTGGTCAAACATTGAAACAGGCTGCCCAGGGAAGTGGTTGAGTCATTATCCCAGGGAAGTGGTTGAGTCATTATCCCGGAGGTATTCAAAAGTCATGTATGCATGGTGCTTAGGGACATGGTTGAGTGGTGACCTTGGCAGTACTGGTTTAACTGCTGGGTTCAGTGATCTTAAAGATCCTTTCCAACCTGAGTGATTCTATGATTTTATGTGATAGACTCAAGGGTACAGGGGTAAGAACAGAAAAAGTGGAAGAGCAAAGGAAGTCAGATGTGAACGATCCACACATCTCCATTTGTTTCTTCTAGGAATATGTGTTTTAATGTACTCGGTACCAAAGATATGAAGATCTGCTCTAAGTCAGAACACATTAAAATATTACCATCTATAAATTTTGGAAAATAACTTTAAACAAAAGATGAAATATATGGCAAATTAATATATAGACAGAAAATACGATAGCAAAATAAGAGACCATTTTGCTGGTATACTATTTATTAATATACTGTTGAGTTGTCTTCAGAGTAAAAGACTGGCCTCTGGTTACAAAAATGTTCCCAGGGAAGGCCATGGCACTATTTGTCTGTGTAATGATAGCAGGTTTGTGCTGTACTTTGGTAGCAGACTATCAGAAACCTTTGTTTGTTTTATCAACTAATTCATTATGACTTATTATCATACATAATTCATGGATGTAAGATGAAAAGCACATTTTCATTTTGCTAGGCATCATGGAAGCTTCTCATTACATCTTTTCACCTTACATCTTTTATTAGACATTTCCATCAGCTGGTTTCACAAATGGCATAAATAGTATGTGTGACCTTGGCTCATCATACAGCCCTATTTTGAGGTTGCATGCCCATGCTATATCCTATATACCTCTATACACCATACCTGAAAGTACCGAATATGCAGGTTATTCCGGTGTTCAGACTGCCATTAAAAGTATTCTGACACACATAACTTCTGGCATTATGTAATTTCTGAGAAAAACTCCAGACCTGTTGATGCTGGTAAGCAACCCCTATTACTTTACTGAATTCATCTGGGGCAAATGTTAACAGTGATACTACATTACACATTGACAGAAACACAAAGGTGTACATTTTAAAATAAAGAATTGTCTAGACTAATTTTGTCTCCTAACAGCAACCTACAGTAACGTCAGAAAGTAATAGAGAGTGAATTAGCACTTGGCTCACCTGTACAAAGGAGTTGGGCATTGCCACGCTCTTTTTAGAGTCAGGAGAGGCAAGGAGATCAAGGTCAGTGTTCTCAGTCAGTGTTAGCTCACGTATTTGCATTAGAAAAGACTAAATGGAGGTTGAACTCCACATCTTTACTACAGTACCTACAACACCTCTTGCTACTCAAAACACCTTCACTGTCCATCATTAAGTATGGAAGCTATCTGCTGTCACTCGAAGCACCCTCTAAATGCTCTTCTATAAGCAGAAGGGCTTGATTTGCTCCCTTGTCTGTATCACTCATCTAATGATCTATGGCACTTTAACCCAGATTTTTTTTTAATTCCTACAGTTCACTTCCTTGAATAAAAGTACCGACATAAATTACCTGCTTTAGGAAAGTGTTGAATATCTGTGGTACCTAGTTTACCTCAGGTCCGCCTGAACAATCCCCTTTTGGTCATTGGTGTCCCAGTTGAGGAACTCTAGGAATAAAGAGACATGTGATAAAGGTGACTGAAATTACACAAAAGAGTGGAAGAGACATGTGACAAGTCACAGCAGTGGATGCCTGGTAGGTGGAAGCCCTGCTGAAACAGGGTTCTTTGGACAAACAGCAAAGTCTGCTTTCTGCAACCTACAGCAGTTTTATTCTCCAAATCACACTGCCAGTTGAAACTGTGGGACATAAGTGCAACTGGCAAAATATGCGGCCAGGACTTTTCCCTTTATGGGAAGCATTGCATTTAATAAAGTGTTTTTTTCATCCACATAAACACCTAAATAACAAAGACCCTTATGTTGGTAGGAATTAAGCTGTTCTAGCTGCAGTCTCAGCCACTCTGTTGCTGTGGAGCTAATCCTAACACAGGAGAAAAGATCCTGCCTTTTTGCTTTATTCCCTGGACAACAATCCTATGTAAACAAACTGCTACCTCATTCCTGTTGATGGAAAGTGGCCCTTACCAGTGGTGCCAGAAGGGCACAATTGAGCCCGTGCCAAAAGAACAAATGGTGTCAGCACATTTCTTAAGAATCCGGATGACAACATCCCAACAACACATTAGCCTTGATATAGAAACACAAAACTTCATTATAATTATCTAACAGAAATGTGCACAGAGGCAGATTTTGTTTCTGGGTCATGACTGGCACAATACAACATGTCCATAGCACAGACTGTTTGTAACCTGCTTGTCCAGTGTCCATGGTTTCCCTTCCCTTTGGCTTATGTACTTATCTTCCTCCTATTTTATTATTTCCCCTCTGAGTTCTTCTCCTCCTGTACAGTTACTTCCAGTTTCACCAGCTCTTCAGTTCTTTACATCTCCTCTCCTCTCCTCTCC
>VXAZ01004528.1:0-12852 GCA_013399875.1 Gymnorhina tibicen
AACGGTTGGGATTTTCCACCGTTTTCTGAATTGACCTTTTCAACGCCCGGTATTGTGGGGTCGAGAAACAGCTCCGGCCAGCGTGGGAAGGGAGGTCGCCGCCGCCGCCGTGGATGGAGCTAGCCCAGGTGCCCCGCTCCTCACGGTGCCGGTATCGGTCTCGCTTCCGCTCCCAGATTGCAGAGCAGTCGCTGCCCAGGCCCTGGTGGACTCTGGCTCTTGTAGGAATATGATTTCTTCAGAGTCTGTAAAAAAAGGCTCGTACGCCAATGGAGCGCCGGTATGTCCCTTGCCCTAAGTTTGCTACTGACGGGAAACCCGCCGGCGGCTGTCCCACTGTTTGTTTCTTTTTCTGTCCCCTCTATGCCCTTTTATCCAATCATCCTGGGCACGCCTTGGTTTGTCCGGCACGATCCGGTGGTCGGTTGGGCACAGAGACGAATTGACCTTCCTGTAGGTGAAGTGCGGGGAGTGCTGCTATCTCCCCCCTTCCGCCGCAGCCGGCTGGGTACAGCGCTTTGTCCCGGCACCGGCTGCGGTTGCTGGCCAGGGCTCCGAGCCGGATGTCCCGTGTCGGCAGCGCCAACTGGCCCGAGCCACCTGCTGGCCTGCTGGGGGTGATGCCGCTAGAATGTAGGGGCTTTTTGGACGTTTTTTGAGCAAAAGCGAGCAGAGACCTCAACGCATACCCCCACCCACCCCATCTCTCCATCGGGTGTACAATTGTTCCATCGAGATGTTCCCAGACGCTCCTCTCCCTTTGGGCCATATCTGTCCTCTGTCACAGCCAGAGATGGTGGCCTTTGAAAGGAATGAGAGGGAGGTGTCTTTACAAACAAACTGTGGGCCTGCTGGTAGATAAACACAGATACTGAGAGGTGAAAGAAGCAATGGGAAGAACCATAAATTCCATAGGAATTCCACTAATTAACACAGACTGTTGCTCACCCAAGGCCGTGCTAAATTCCTGGACTTAGAGGAAAAGAACAGAGACACAAAGAAAAAGAAGGGGGGGCAGGGGGGATGCACATTAGAAGGGGGTCTGTATTAGGCGATTCGGGAAGTCTATACCTCTCAAGTACCTCAGCCAATAGGGAAAGAGAGAAGGAAATGCGGCTGGGAAATTAGGATAAAAAGGAGGCTGCGTCCTGAAACACAGGACTCCTTTAAACACAGGACTCCTTTAACATAAGCACCTTAGTATAAAGTATAGATTAATAAAAGTTGGGTGTTGGCTGCTATGCTCCACCGCAACTGCTTTTGCAAGACAAGAAGCCTAGCCCTGGAAGGAGCTATGATGATAAGTGAGTAGGAGATGCTATGCCTAATGCTAACTGCTCTTGAAAAAAAACAAACCCGAGTGGACTAAGATGATAAGGGAAAGGAATGCAAGCTAATGGGTTTGGCTAACCGCTTTTCTGCAAAACAAGGGCTTATCCCCTATGGGCTAAGTGATAAGAAGGAAGATGCATGCTAACTGCTGTTTTAATGACAAATAGAAGAACTGTCACGAAGGGTAGAAAAATGTAATAAGAGAATAGGAACTAATATAGCAACAAAGTGTGTAATAGTAAAATTAAGTAAGTGTGTATTAGCAAAATAGGTGTGTAATGAATGTATTAGATACGAATAGTGTGCCCAGTTTGTAACCCTAAGATAAAGAAACCACAAGTTATGTAAGACCCCAACTGCTTAAGACTAACTTTTAGATAAATGAACCAAAAGGGCAGATGCTGAACTTGTAAATGTATAAATAACCTCTGTAAGATGAACATGGCGAACACGCATATGGAGGTGCAAACCCCTGCATGCTTCCCCCGGCCAGGCCAATAAAGGCGTGCTTTACTTTACAGTACCTTACTGTGGAGTAGATTCCTTTGAATCAGTCCTCCAACAACTTGAGAGACCCCAGGGGAATGCCCCACGGCCTGTCCCTTTATTCGAATAAAGTTACAGGACTCCTCTGTCTCCTTTTTGGACATAAACCTCTGACATCGTGGGTTAATTGTCCTGACACCTTAAATTATACTGAGGACAGTTTAGCCTGAAGTTTTATTCAATACTCCACTTCCTTCCCTTGGTGCCACTATAAATTTTGTAAAGAAGCAGCTTGAGGCCACGTGTGGAGCATCAGGGATCGAATGATATTGCCATCAAGAACCCAGTCCCCCCTGTCCCTCATTCCCGAGTTGTTGGAGCATTTCCAGGGGGCATGCTGGTTTACTAAAGTGGCTTATATTCTTTTTGTGTTCATCAGGGCAACGAGTGGAAAAGGGCCTTTGTTTGCACATATGGCCATTCTGAGTATTGTGTGATACCTTTTGGCCTCTCTAATGCCCCTGATACCTTTCAGGGCTTTGTCACCAATGTTTTCTGTGACTTGTTGGACAATTATGTCATTGCACATACTCATGACATTTTAGTTTACTCGAGGATGTGGGAGGAACATGTTGTTCACATTCAAGAGGATCTCTCCCAGCTTTGGCTTTATTGCCTTTATGCAAAGCTGAAGTATGCCTTCCTCCAACAGCATATGGACTTCCTGGGTTAGTCAATTGTCCCTGAGGGCATGAGCATGGTCATGAAAAAGACTGATACTCTTCTTTGTTAGCAGTCTCCCTTGGTGGTGTGTGGTGTGCAGTGCTTTTTAGGCTTTGCTAGTTTTTAATCGGCATTTTACTTGGAATTTTGCTCAAAAGGTTGCTCCGCTCAGAGCATTGACTCATAAGGGTGTCCCTTTTCAGTGGACACACAAGGTTCAGGGGGCCTTTGATGACTTGAAGCGGGCATTTACAATGGTCCCAGTTTTGGCCCATCTGGATACCAGTCATCCCTTTGTGATGGAGGCAGATGCTTCTGTCCATGCCGTCAGGGCAGTACTTTCTCAGTGTCATTCACCTCCTGCCAGTCGACTGCCACAGAGAGGAATTACAATGACTGGGATGAAGAGTTGTTGGCCCTCGTGGAGGCACGTGCTGAGTGGAGGCACCTTCTTGTGGGACCTGCTGAACCCCCTTTAGTTCTGACTGACCATTGAAATTTGGAATATTTTAGGAATCTGAACTGCTTCTCTCCCAGCTGAATTGTTGGGCAACTTTTCGGTCTCAGTTTCCATTTATTGTCACCTACAGGCTGGGTAAACAGAATGGCAGGTCAGATGCCCTGTCCTGTCAGGAAGCCTCAGCGAGAGATGCTGAGGCAGATCTGCTACCCTGTCACTTTTCTCTCTGCAAAATTTTTTTTCTGCTATACCAGCCAATACCTTAGTTCTGTGCATCAGGTGATGGCTGGTGATCCTTTGGCCATTAGTTTTGGGCAGGGGATACTTCATAGAATTTGCAGAAGGATGGTTGTCTGTATTGTGATGAGGGACTGTATATCCCTGCCGACCCACTGCGCATGTAAGGTCCTTCAGCGCTGTCATGATGCACTGACAGCAGGGCACAGTGGTCATCAGACCTCATCAACCTCTACCACCATCTCCAGTTATGGTCCAGGGCCAGAGACAATATTGTGTCTGGGCTATTTTGGATTCCAGGATATTCTGGGGTACCTTGCAGTATTTGATTGGGTGGGTGGGTCATGGCCCAGAGGTTCCTGGGCACCCGTTATCCTGCTGAGTTTGGTCCACTGGAGGATATGGGAGCACACCCTGGGTGAAGGCAGGAGATAGTGTCAGGGTTACAAAGATGTCCGTTCAGATGAGATGATCTGTAAATACTAAGTCTTCAGCTGCCATTGTTGTGGTATCAGGAGAGCTAATAAAACTGATTAGCAGGCAGAGCTTGGCTTCTCCAAGCTACTGCCTGCAAGACCCTTTGAATCTTGTCTCTGTCTCTTGTCTTGGGCCTGCCCTGACAAGCAGCTTCTTCAGAGAACAGAGGTATATCCACTGAGTGGAACTTAAGGTTGTTATACATGTTATTGTTATATTAGCAAAGTAAAGAAAGCAGCATTTAAGTCTCCACATTACCATCCTGATTCCCTTTGAAGTTTCATATCCATCTGTCAATAAAATTTACCTTATTACAAACAACTACATACATATTAAAACTGTATTTTCTTGGTTAAATATTTATAGACTGACAAATACCCCAATCATAGTAATGAAATGACATTAACAGAATTTGACTGTGTAGACATAAAAACGTAGCACCACATTTGAAACATTACATGAAAAAGTTAAACAAGTGAAAAAGGACAATGCAAATAGGTGATCTGTGATACTGTTTTCTACCAAGCTTCACAGTAAATTTTTCCAAGATTACAAAATTTAAGCTCCTATGTAAGTACACATTATCATGCCATACTTTCACACAGCAGAGAGCATATGATTGCCCTGGTGAAAGTGAGAATATGCATGCTTTGGATGGCAGAAGATTGCCAAGGTTGAGGAAAGGCATTCAATGTAAACTGCAAATGTTATTTGGTAATGCAACTGTGTTTTCCTGTTGAAGGCTCATATTGTTGAATCATGTAACTTAGAGTTATGTAACTGAAGTTATTTTAAATATGAATAATTATCACTGGTTAAATGCACAGTTGTAAATTGCAATAGTATTAACAATTTTGCTTCAATTTGTTACAGAAAACTTGGATAAAATGATTTTCTGAATATTAAAGAATATTGTGACAAACATGTAATATTGAAGAATTATATATTAAAGAAAAGGCTTAATTTTTTAGCCCAACATTTGGCAAATAAGGTTGCTACCCGTGTAGCTGAAGTAAGAAATTGAAAAAGAAAAAAAGCTTTGATTTTATGATGAACAGGTTATATGTGCAGTTTATGAATTAACACAAAAATTACAATTTTAAGAGAGCAGTTTATATTGGAATAATAATAAAAAAGAAAAGACCAAAGGAAACCACCTATTTCACCAAAAAGCAAGTCACTGGGTATTTGTTTTAAACATTTTCAATTCAGAAATCTTGCATAAACATAGCCAGCTCCACCACCTCAAGATTAGTCTTTGTTCTTGCCCCAATTACACTTCTGGTGAGGCTGTTCCAGAGCTTCATGACTGAAGATAAGAAATCTGTTTCCAGCTTAAGCTGATAGACAGCTATCCTATCCTTCTTGGACTCTTTGTGCTAGGTTAAACAAGGCAAGCTCTTTTAGCCTCCTCTTGTAAGACAGGCTTTCTGCTTCCTGGATCATCCTAGCAGTCCTTCTCTTCACCCGTTTGAGTCAATTCCTTTTTCTTTAACACGAGCGATCAGAACCGTACACAGTAATCAAGATGAAGTTCTACATCGGTGGCCTTGTGCAACAGGATTAACATTTCCCTCTCTCTTTACTGGAAATATGTAGCAGGATGCTCTGCCTCTGTGGGGGTAAAACAGCTCAAACAATACCCTATTTGCAAAAGTGCTGGATGGAGAACGGGGAGGTCAGTCTGCTTTCAGTGTTGAAGAATGCTGAGACCGGCCCAACTCATCAATCCCAAAGTTAAATATTCTGAGGAAGAACAATGTTTCCTGAACTATAAAAGCCCAGTACCACTTTTTAGCAGTAGGGTCTTCTAACATATCCCTTCTCGGAGTATGTGTGGAGATTCCTCGCTTGAGTGGGGACGCCCCTCAAAGTTACTCCTCTAGGCTGAGCAAAAGAGATTTGCCCATGGTCGTTGGTATGGGTAAGTAACATCAATCTCTACTTCATAATTATTTTGCTAGCTTTAATATCATTGTTTCAATATTGCTTCAATAAATAGTGCACTATACTAGTAGTTATAGCTACCTATACTGCATAGTAAATACTTCTGATTAAGATCTTTTAGTCTGATCATTATCATCATCAATTTAAATAAATGATTTATTATACCTATATAAATATATTTGGTTTACCATCCTTAATCCTGTGGGACAAAGTTGTGTAAAGGCTCAATTACACCTATACAATCCTTTAGACATAAACTGTTGACTAAGTCTGCAGTCTAGGATTGGATCCAGCTGCACGCAGGCTCCTCTCTGAGGAGTAGTTTAGAAAGTGAGGGGGTCCTTTCTGAACCTCGTGACTCAACAGGAGGGCTTCTCTAATAAGCTTTGTCTGAAGCTTCCCTTTTGCCCACGACAAAATACCTGACCCAATATATCCTAGGAACCCATTTACCCTTTTCACAGCTGCATAAGAATGGCAGCTCACAGTAATCCTGCGTTCAGCTAATATACTCAAATCTTTCTCATCTTGCTTCAAGCTGAAGAGCTTCAGTTGTATATAAGATTTCCTATTCTCAGTCTTTGAATAGATCCCTTAAGAATTTTTTTGCCATCAAACTAGCAATGTCACAGATGACTTTTGAAGACTGGGAATTACCCAGTTCTGTACAATTTGGGCATGTTAAGCACTCTGTTAAGCCAAAAGAACACAGTTCAGTATAGAGCTGTGGTAATCAAAGCAAGCAGGCCAATTATATGCAAGAAGTTTTAGACTCACACAAATTCAGAGGTTTGCCAGTAAAGTACTTACTTATACGAATTAAAAAACAAAACCAAAAAAGACCACTTAAAACAAGTTTTTACCTATCCTTTTTACTCTTGCTTCTTTGTTTCCCTGCAAAAAGTCTTAGATCTTCTTCAGTAGGATGCTGATACCATTGTAATCTAAGGAAAAAAACAACTCAAGTAAAACAATGTCAGTATGAGCAATTCACAATGCTTTTTACAAGTAAAACTATATATCAACACACATACATACACACATTAAACCATGTATTTTGCAGCACCTAACCAAAATACCTTTGTGTTAGAAGTACCAACACTGTCTTAACTGATCAATTACAGCTAAACTTCAGTTGTCTCCAGTATAAAAGGGACATGCTCATAATTAGAAAAGTTTCCAACTATCAACACGCCATTCAAGTGAAAGCAATTGTGCTTCTTAAAACAACAATTTTCCAAGTTGTCATCGACCACAGCAAAGAATGTACCTATTTTGGAAAAAGGTCGCTATGTCATTACAATTACTTATGAGAATCATGTTCTAAATGATTTTACTAAGGATAACTACTCTTCTAAAAAGAAAAGTAACTTTAAAAAAATCTGTAACAGCTGTTATGGAATAACCATAACCAGTTTTTTTTCTTACACAGACCAGATCTTAACATCTACATTCCTGTCCTAAAAAACACCACAGTGATATCTTCAACTCTTACTAGAAAGAAGAAAAAATGAACAGCACAGATTACAAATGCATAGATATTTGTAAATTAAAGGTATTTAAATGTAGCATAGAAAAATATTTGTACATTGGGTTTATATGGGGATGTTTTGACAGTGGGGGGGGGGGGGGGGTGGGGTGTCTGCAGGGGTGGCCTCTGTGAGAAGACACCAGAAGTTGCCCCTATGTCAGGCAGAGACAGTTCCAGCCGGCTCCAAAATGGACCCACCTCTGCCCAAGGCCAAGACAAGTAGTGATGTTGGTAGCGTCTCTGTGATAGCGTATTTAAGAAAGGGTAAAAAACACTGCGCAAACACTGTGAGAGAGAAGTGAGGAAAAAAAATTGAAATGAGAAAAACAGTCCTACAGACACCAAGGTCAGTGAAGGAGGAGGCGGAGGAGATACTTCAGGCACCGTAGCAGAGATGCTGATTCACCCAGTGGTGAAGACCATGGTGAAGCAGGTTGTCCTGCAGCCTATGGAGGTTCACACCATAGCATGTATTCACACTGCAGCCCATGGAGAACCTTTAAATGCAGCACGTAGATGTGCACTGAAAGAAGCTGCAGCCTAAGGAGAGCCCATGTTAAAACAGATTTTTCTGAAGGTCTGTAGCCTGTGGGAGGGACCCCACCCTGCAGAAAGGGACCCCAGCCTGCAGAAAGGAAAAAGCATGAGGAATAAGGAGCTGCAGAGACAATCCCCCATTCCTTTGCACTGCTCAGGGTGATTGAAGGAGGTAAAAGACTCATAGATAGTCTTGGGTTGGAAGGGACCTTTAAAGATCATCTAGTCCCACCACCTTGTAGGAACATCTTCCACTAGATCAAGTTGCTCAAAGCCCCATCCAACCTGACCTTGAATACCTCCAGGGATGGGGCATCTAAAACCTCTCTGGGGAACCTCTTCTAGTGTCTCACCACCCTCATCATATTTAAAAGACAAAAAAAGTCTTCCTTACATCCAGTCTAAATCTACTCTCAGTTTAAAACTCTTGCCCCATGCCCTCTCAACATCTGCCCATGTAAAAAGTCTCCTTCCATCTTTCTTATAAGCTCCCTTTAAGCATTGAAAGGCTGCAATAAGGTCTCCCCAGAACCTTCTCCAGTATGAACAAACCTGTCTTCCTATGAGAGGTGCTCCAGCCATCTGATCATCTTCATGGCCTCCTCTGTACCTGCTACAACAGGCCCATGTCTTTCTTGTGCTGAGGACCCCAGAGCTGGACACAGTACTCCAGGCGAGGTCACACAAAGGCAGAATAGAGGGGCAGAATCCCCTCCCCTGCCCTGCTGGCTATACTGCTTTTGATATAGCCCAGGACAGAACTGGCTTTCTGGGCTGCAAGCACACATTGCCAGCTCACGTCCAATTTTTCATCCACCAGTGCCCCCAAGTCCTTCTCTGCAGGGATGCTCTCAATCCATTCATTTCCTAGTCTGTACTAATATTAGGAATTGCCCTGACCCAGGTGCAGCACCTTGCACTTGGCCTTATTGAACTTCATGAGGTTCTCATGAGCCCACTTCTCAAGCCTGACAAGGTTCCTCTGGCTGGCATCCCTTCTCTGAAGTGGATCAACTGCACCACACAGGTTGGAGTGTTTGACATTAAACTGAACTTTAGTGGAGGATGGGAAGGTTGAAAGGAATAACAGTGGTGGGACAAACATGCAGTGAATGCTTTAGGAGAAACTCCCAATTTGGGAAGTTTGATTGCTGGTATAATGAAGTGTTTAACAGGAACTTGCACAGAGCTCACTGACATCTTAAAATAATTTAAGAATTATGTCGTGGTTTAGCACAACTTGAGTTTTAGTTAAGGAAAAATCCACCAGCTATGGAAGTGATGTTTTTGCAAGGGGCTGCTCTAACTTCCTTCAGACCCAACAAACCAATCAATTGGCTAGTTTGAATACTGACAACTCTGCTGAGCCACTTAAGAAAGCTGAACACGCCTCTGTAAAACACATTTAAGTACGAACAAGCCCAGGAAGCTCTCTCTTGCTTCCAGCCTTTGGACAGGTAACTGGGGTGCCCGCGCGGCCCGGCCGGGCCGGGCTGGGCCCTACCCCGCTCAGCCCAGCGGGGCCGGCCCCCCCCAGTGTGGCCGCCGAAATGAAACTCTACACCAACATGAGCTCCGGCCCCCCCGCTCGGCAGAGATCATGTGACCAACAGCAAGAAACAAATTCCAGCTGCAAGGCCCAGATAAGATTAACCTCTTCAGTGCTGTAAAGTTCCCCAGAACAGATGAAACTTGCAGGCATCAATCCTCTCCCAGGTCAGAAGAAAGGGAAAGGTGAAGGCACGTGGAAAAAACATCATAGAGACACCAAAGTCAGTGAAGAAGGAAGANAAATAAGTAAATGTTGAAGTAGTTGTGATCTAATGAGAAGCTTGAACAGAGAAAGAGATGCGTGATGAAGACCCTTGCTCCCAGAGAAGAAAACCTCTGTTCCTAGAGATGAAGATGATCCTGGAGATAGATGAAGAGAACCTTTGCTTCTGAACAGCTCATCCTTAAAATAGTACCCCATTAGCTAAGATTGAACCCTCGAAAACAGTTGTGGGGAAAGCTGTAAGTCAAGGGAAGGGACTTTCACATTGCGAGCAGACAACCACCCCAGGTGGCTGTTTGTTGTGACACTGAAGCCACGAGAGAACTGTTTCTTGTGGAGAAATCGCTATAGCAGGGCAAGAGAGACTCCTCTCCCTAACTGAACTGGAGAAAGACTATTATAGAGGTGGTAAACTGACTGAGAAATCCCAAGTTTTGTCCTTTTATGTTGTCAGTGGGAGAAGGAAGGAGAGTTGGGGGGAAGAGAAGTGTTCTGAAGGTTTATTCTGACTCTTTTTTTTCTTTTTAGTTCTGTTAAAGCTATCTTTATATTCTTTAAAGTTTTGAGCCTGCTTTGCTTTCTCCTAATTCTTATCTCACAGAAGGAAAATAAGTAAGAAATGGATTGCGAACTAAACCACTACAAATTAGTATAAGAGTTCAAGCTAGCAATGGTATAAAGAACACAATGTGTTTAATAGGGGTTTCCACATGGGTGTATGTAGGTGTTATTGTGCTAAATATTTGACTTATGCTGGAATTTTTTCAACAGAAAATAAGTTTAGTACAAGCTAATATATTACAGAAATTTTAAAAATTGAATATTATAAGTTTCCCCTGAAGGAATTCACTGTCAGTTCAAACACAAAAACCAAACGAAAACAGAAAAACACAAACAGAAAAACACCTCACCAATCCCCATCTCTCAAAAAAACACCCACCCCAAACAAACCCAGACTAGACATTGACATGAAGGGGGGAGTGAATTTTGTTGTTTTTCTTGAGGGATCTGTAAAAGTGAAAATTATTTCATTCATTCACTTTCATTATATAAGGTCCCAGATAAAACATTTATTGTTTTTGCAAAGGAACTTGCAAAAACAGAGACACTGTAAGACTGAGAAGTAACAAAGCAGCTACCTTTTCATTGAAGACAAACTACAGATACTTCTTTATTTAATTTTTATATGATCTAGAGAAAGTGTGCTGAAGTTCAGAAATAGTAATCTGCTCATCTGCTTTAGCACTCATCTCCCAGATTTGAACTTGACATTTTGAATGCACTACAAGTAAGTGATAACCCCTTTCAATCATGCAAATCACTTGTGTTGGAAGCTTTTTTTTTAACAATCTTTCCTACAGATATACATACAGCACCTAATAAAGAAGCACAGAAAATTTCTTATTCTGTGTAGTGTACTAGTACAAATCAATGATACTTTAATCATAACTACGATATAATTACACTCT
The DNA here is from genome assembly GCA_013399875.1 of Gymnorhina tibicen. Lineage (NCBI taxonomy): Eukaryota > Metazoa > Chordata > Aves > Passeriformes > Artamidae > Gymnorhina > Gymnorhina tibicen. Next base: position 10,974 of record VXAZ01004528.1, read on the forward strand.
AGAACTACAGTTCAAGTGATTCATAGCAATAATTAACAGTATGAGTCAAATAAATAAGCCCTACATACCTTGTGTTTGAAATCTCTTGGTTTAGAGATTTAAGCATTTTAATTAAGGTAGACTTAAAGATTTGGAGTTCATATGTGTTCCAGATTAGATATGGTTAAAGGTGAGGTTCCAGAACTGTACCTTTGACATATGCGAATGTCTTGGGGTGACTTTATGATCTTGTATCCCATATCGACCAGAAATGAATCCTGTGCCTTTCTGTGCCTTTAAACTGAGCCCAAGAGGGGAGAGGAAAAAAACTGAGCGAACTTTTCAAAACAGTTTGTGCTTCAAGGACACAGAGATAGCTGCTGCTGCTGAGGAGCGAAGGAAGCACCCTTCCTGCTTTTCTCAGCTCTTGGCTCTTTTTCTCGGAAGAGAGAGATGGGGAGTTAAACTCCTTTGTCTCCCTGGGACTTTGGTTTCTTCTTCTTTTCTTCTGGACTGTTTTAACAACATCAAAACATCATCCAGGAGAACTTTCCACCAAGGCCCCGGAGGTGGGCCCAAGCTGACCCAGCTCCGAAGAGGAGGAGAGAGACCACACCCACAGAAGGACTTTAAAATCTTCCCAGGTTTCTCTCCACAGCAAGAGGTTTTATTGTTTAGCATTATTATTCAGCATTATTATTCTTTTCCTGTGTGTTTGTTAAATAAATAGTTTTTTCCTTTCTTCCGAGGAATTTTTTCCCAAACCTGGTGGGGGAGGGGTGGCTGTAACCTGCCTTCTAAGAGAGGACTTTCAAATTCAGACGTTCCTCTGAACTTTGTCTCAAACAGGGACAGCAAATTAATTTGAATAGAAACAACAACACAGATATTCCCTGGTTGAATCAGATGAAGGTCATGAATGAATGACCAACAAAACATAAGTTTTGTTCTCTTTTCCTAAAATGGACCCCAAAATAAGACAGAAGTATCTGAGAATATTTAAAAGCAATTGGGATTGATTTATCAGTTAAAAATTCAAAGACCTATGCAAATACCTGAGCTGCCAATTAACCAAGTTCAGTTAATATGATTACTGAAATTCTGTTTAAGCTCTGAAAACAGTATAGATTTACTGTTGAAAACAATTATATTTCTTGTCAAATTTAAGCTTTTTAATTTTCACTTCCCTAGACCTGCTGGCCATGCTATTTCTGATACAAGAGGGGATGCCATTGGCCTTCTTGGCCACCTGGGCACACGCTGGCTCATGTTCAGCTGCTGGTGACCAGCATGCCCAGGTCCTTTTCTACCAGGCAGCTTTCCAGCCACTCTGCCCCAATCCTGTAGGGCTGCAGAGGGTTGTTGTGACCCAGGTACAGGACTTAGCACTTCACCTTGTTGAACCTCGTACAATTGGCCTCAGCCCATCGATCCAGCCTGTCCAGATCCCTCTGCAGACCCTTCCCTACCCTTAAGAACATCAACACTACCACTGAACTTGATGTCATCTCCAAACTTGCTGAGGGTGCACTCGATCCACTTGTCCAGGTTGTTGATGAAGACATTAAACAGGACTGGCCCCAATACTGAGCCCAGGGGAACCCCAGTAGTGACCAGATGCCATCTGGATGTAATTCCACCACTTGCTGGCTGTATGGCTGGGCCCAGAGAAGAATACACCTGTCCAAACTGTGGGGAAGTCAGTTTGTCCAGAAGAATGCTGTGGGAAACTGTCAGTCTCCACTAAAATCTAGGTAGACAACATCCACAGCCTTTCCCTCATCCACTAAGCGGGTCACTTTGTCATAGAAGGAGACCAGGTTGGTCAAGCAGGACCTGCCTTTCATAACTCCATGCTGGCTGGGTGTACTAGTTTGAAGCAAACCAGTGAGAGACTTGA
>VXAZ01004530.1:0-30393 GCA_013399875.1 Gymnorhina tibicen
GGCTGAGCCCATTCACAAAGGTGATAGTGCCTCGGGGATAATGTCTTTCAGAATACATGCAAGAAACAGTCCTGCAGGGGCCAGGGCAGGGGAGAAGGAGGAGAAGAGGTGCTCCAGACAGTGCAGCAGGAGCTCCTCTACAGACACTGAGGAACACAATGGTTTAGCAGGCTCTTACTCGGCAGCCCATTTTGTGCCATTGGTGAGCAGATGTGCCGCTGCAGCCCTTGGACATTCATGGTGGAAGTGTGTCATGCTTTAACCCCAGCCAGAAACAACGTGCCACATAGGGGGTCACTCTCCCCACCAGCTTGCGGGGGGAGAGAATTGGAGGAGTAAAGGTGGGAAAACTTGTGGCTCAAGATAAAAGCCAATTTACCAGGGAAATCAAAAGCCACACATGCAAGCAAAGCTGGCAACACCATCACTGCTACCAGCACCAATGCTGCAATGGGCTCATCTGCCCCTGTGCTTCCTCCTCCCACCACATTGCCTGCACTGCTGGCCAGCCCAGCCAGCCCTTCTAGGTCTCCCGTGTCAAGACAGTGTCCAGCAGGCCTGCCAGATCATGGTGGTAGTGAAGCAATGTCCCTGCAGCCACAGGGCTACTGCCCACTCCATGTGGCCATGGGGTTGGCCAGTATCCATGGAGCATTGCTGTGCAGCCATTGTGACACCACTGGCAAGGTTGGCTCTGTAAAGCGCTTGCATCACAAAGGGCTCCAGCCTACCACCCCTATAAAAGCAGGGCAGCCGCCCACAGCGCTCAGTGAGCACCACCATGGCTGGCTACAAGCGGCGGGCCAGAGGGCGCAGGAGCAGGAGCAGGAGCCAGCACCTGCGGAAGACACGGCGCACCGGCCCCAGCCGCTCTCGCCGCCGCAGCACGCGGTCAAGGGGCCAACTAGCAGCACATGGCCCAATCATCAAGCGCCAGCCCCTCAAGAGACGCAGACGCCGTGATGAAGAGGAGCCGGATGAGCTGAATGAGCTCGATGAGCCAGTAGATAACTTTGAGTTTTAGAGCCAGAGCCCCAAGAAGACCAGCCACCACACGGGCCTGGCTCCAATAATAAAGCATAGCAAGCTCGCATGATGAGTGTGCGTGGTGTCCCTGGTGCATAGCAGTAGATCGCTCGTTGTCCATCCATGTCCCAGGGGTATGGGTGGGCCACAGGTCAGCATGCCCATGTCCATGCCCAACAGCTGTGGGTAGGCTTGGATCAGAGTAACAGGCCATGGACACATGCACACCTCATCCTGGACACCCCTGGCTTTTATGTCAAGCCACAAGTTTTCTCAGTTTTATTCTTCTGATTCTCTCCCCCAGCAAGCTACCCTCGAACTCCCAGCAGTACCATGGGAAAGGGCACAAAGCACCACATATTATTCTCTGTGTGGGCTCTGCTCAGCCCCTTGGGACTTTGCAACAAGAGGGACTCATAAATGGACCCTAGGGGACCAGAGAAAGTAGCAGGGACATCTATGTGGCCTTGCTCACATGCACTGCCCAACAAGGAGAGATTACATGTATGTTTAGATTCATCTATTCATCCCTGAACACCTTCAGAACTTCTGGTTGAATACCATCTAGGCCTAGGCATTCTTACTAGTATGTTTTATAAAATTTATGTATATTTTTACAATAATATCTATGTGTATTAGCAGCTGTGTAATTTAGTAAAAATGTTCTCTCCCCTTAAATCTCCTCAGATATTCTATCAGTGGTATTCCACTTAAATATGCAGAAAGTAGTTTACTAATGAAACTCATTCCATAGGTTCTACAACTTATAGAAGTTTGCCTAGATTTAAAAAGCAATTGGAAGGATTAATGGAAGAAAATTCTGTCAGAGGCTATGAAATATAAAAACTTCAAGCCCAGGAATACTGAGGAGTATCCTCTGATGAACTATCATTATAAGTTTGACATGCTCAAACAGTGCTTCAGCATGCACTGTTGGCCACTACTGGGCATCCTTTTGTAATTATGTAATAGTATGAGAAGCACAAAGCCAGACAAAGAGAAAGAAAGTTCCATCTTTTGCCCGATAAAATGTTTCTCAGACACTCAGAAATACCCATAAGTGAGAGCCAATTCTCAGCATATAAAAGAAACATTTATTTCTTTATTTCCTTTCTGTAGCAAAGAAAGATGTCCTTACCAGCCTGCTACATTAAACCAGTTCTGGTCTGACACACACTTCAATAGATGTGAAGTTACCATGGTGCTGATGGACAAGTGTCCTCTGCATAGAAGCAATGGCTTTAATTTGAAGTTTGGTGAGCCCAGAAGACTCCCTGATGAGTCAGTGAGGTACAGAGACTGAACCTGGTATTTAGTCTTCTGCAAATCTTGAAGATGTGATGTAAAGTGCAGTGCTGTATGTTGTGCAAGGCTGTCTGGCTGAAAACGTCCAGTGCAAAATACCCCTGCAGGCTCAAGAAAAGAAATAAATATGAAGGATGGGAGGAGTGAACAATCCAACACCAAATATAATTGCAAGGAATAAAGAAAAGAGCTGTTTAGCATTTCAAAAGGTGTCTTTCTTCTTATATACATTCCTAGTGTTCCACGCCCAGAGATCCTCAAGCTAGAGTAGTAGCACTTGTTCCAAAGGAGATCACACTGATGGATGGTAATATATAGAGCTGGTATGTCAGGGTGGGCTAATCTGAAGCTACAGGGGCAATCTGTCAATTCTAACAAAGATAAATACAGCTTCTGCCTCACATTGTTTTGCAATGCCAGGCACTGGCCATTGGTTTTCCCAACATGATGGATTTTATGGTCAGGTGCGGTGACATCTCATGACCTAAATAGCTTTCAGAGAATGGCTGGTTTGTTTTGAATGATGATGGATTATACTCCAGAACTCCCCATGAAAAATGATGTCTCATGCTTGCAAGTATTGCATGGACATGGATAAGCCCCAGCCAGCTCTTAGACTTGGTAAACATCCTTGTGTTTTTATTGCAAGTGTCTGTCCATATTTTTCCCATGCTTTATAACTCCCTCCTTTGCTTCTCAATCATCCTACATAAATTGATAATCACATCCTCCTCGGTACATCCTTGCAGCGTTACATATGGAAATATGAAGAAGACACTGAAGTCAGAAATACTGCTAAATGAAGGTACCAAGCAACATCTGATTTCAGCTACAGATCATGAATTTTAGCCATAGCAGCAACAGTGACTGTAAACCAAACTCTTACTTTCTTGTGCTATGTCACTATGGAGCTACACCAGTGATGACTCTCCCTGTCATGCACAGTCAAACCTGCACAGGAAGTAGCACTGGTTATGTGCTCCCATACCCCCTAGAGGCAAATACTGTAAGCAGGAGTGTTGGGCAGAAAAGAGCAAACCAGGAAGTTCTGAAGGTGATGGAGCCCACTCTGCACAGAACCAGACTGAATCCAGCAAATTTCTCTGGTTACGCTGTACATACACTAAAGCTAAATTTAGCCCTGTATGCTTTACCTACCAAACAAATGGAAACATTTACTACCACAGAATATTGATACTGCATCAAAGAAGAGGGTCCATGTCTGAATTATCTGGAACAACAGTTCTCAAGCTACATATCTATATAAATTTAACTGAGTTGTGGATTGTTGGACTTTAATAAGGACTAATGAAGCAAGCTTTCTTGCACTATAGGCTAATGCACTCCAATAATTTCTGGTTTGAACAGACAGTGCTGCTGCTGTTTTCCTTCCTTTTTGGTATTTTCCACTCTTTTCTTTAAAGAATTTCAGTGTTTTGCCTTTCTCTTTGTGTTAGGAATGAGCATGTTCAATTGAAGGCTTTTCTCTCTCTGAATGCTCTGTGTCATGTTTGAATATCAGGCAGCATGCTGACAGCAGGGGAAAGCACGGAAGCACCCACAAGCAATGCCTAATGGAGAAGACAAACACCATCAACAGCAAGAGAAGAAAGAAAATTCCACAATAGTCCTTCCATCTGTTTGCTATACTGTGACAAAGTCCATTTTAGTGTAATAGCCAAAGAGATTTTAAAAATGCTTCAGTACCGAAGGAACATATTTCCACTAAAGAAGTTACTGTACCACAAGCAATGACCTCTTTCCTGTTTGAAATGCATTAAATACTGCAGTTCTTCAGAAAGCGAGGGACTGTTTGTGGGCACAAGATGAATCCAGATGAGTGTTACACAAGCTTTTCATGCACTGATTTTTGGTGTGCCTGCCTGTGACCAGCAGTACCCAAGCTGCTCCAGTCCTTCCTGAGCCTCTTACATTAGTCACACCTCACATCTCCACCCAGATTGTTGTTGTAGTATCACAGAATTATAGAATCACAGAATCATGAAGTCATAGAATCATAGAATGGCTGGGGCTGGAAGGGACCTTAAATATCATCTAGTTCCAAGCCCCCTGCCCTGGGCAGGGAAACCTTTCACTAGACCAGTACTGAACATCTATTGAACATAGCTCAGCTTGTGCCAGACCCTTCTCCCACAATTCATGTCCATACCCAAACTGATTTCTGCAGATAAAAGATCCATGTTACCAGAGCCATTTCAAGCTCCGTAAAAAACTAGCTCAAAATACAGATGAAACCAAGGCCTACCATTGTGATACAGATAAAAGTGCAAAAAAAGTCACTGAGAATAATACCAAAGCAATGATTTCCTGTCTAGGTATCATGGCTCCTAGTTCCTACTATTTTGTTTTTTGGAGTGTGAGTGTTTTACAGGACTGGAAGTAAAGGCACAAGATAATCTCCTTTCTATTGAACGCTGCAGGCTGGAATCTTATCACTGGAATCAGAAACACAGGGAATGGAGGAAGAAAATTTTTAAGATCAGTCGCATACCAACCAGTAATCATATATACAGCTCTCGCTGGGAATATCCAAATTCAGCCATGGTCACACTTCAACTTCAGGCTAATCAACTGTACTCCAATCAAGCCAGCAACTCTGCTGCAATGCAGAAAGTATCAGATCCATCAACACCAGAGGCATTTAACATGACATACAGACAAAACAAGCCCTAACCCAAATCTTCACCAAAGAGGCAGTTCCTGTGACATAGCTCCAATTAGCAATTTACATGTACTTCAATATCAGACAGATTAATTTCATCTTAATTTGTTTAAACAAATGCAGTTCTACCATCAAGTAAATTGTCTCACTGAGAGCTGATTATGATCACTTGTTCTTGTTCAGCATTAACAACCAAAGCCTTCCTTGATATCTGCTCCCTCTGTACACATCAAAACTGTGTTTAAAGAATTCCCAAACCAGGCCATGGGAGCATATATATGCCATGGGAATTTTTCACAGGAAACAAATACAGTAAATCAAGCCAGTAAATTTATACCGAAGACGTAAAGATAAGTGGTTTGTTTATGAGTTTTTTCACAACCCAACATTTAAAAACAGTTCCAGAAACTTTCAGGATCTGTTTCCTTAAGGGATGGGGAGTATTTTACAGCCAAATTCCTCTTTACTAACTCATGAAAACTGCAAGGAAAAAAAACCCCACAAAGCCATTCACTTTTATTTGTTACAAGCAGAACTCTCACTGCAGGATGTTTATTATATATTGGAATCCTAGTATATCATCCTCTGTGCATGAAGAATAAGGGCAATTGCAAAAGAGTTCCCTCCAACTTAACTAAAAAGAAAGAAAGGGGGGAGGGGAAGGGGGAAGTGAGAAAAGATGTTTGTTGCTAGCCTTTCTAAGACACTTAGAAAAAAGAGAGAAATGCCAATTTCCCAGTTGCCAGTGTGTAAGACATTATAGAAAATCCAATGTATCTGATGACAGAAGGGGCAAAAGCCTAATCCTGCCTGATTCAAAATGCATAGGTTATTTGAGCCTAAGAGAAATTTCCTCAAGCTATTACCACTGCAACACCCATGAGATTCAGCAAGCAGTTCTTATTTTATTGATAATGTTTGTCCCTGCCCAGAGCCTGTGTATGGCTTTATTAATCTGAAAGACTCAGTAAGTGGTTGTCATGCTCTAAGGTTTCCTTTAACAGACTGATATCACCAGAGCTTTCTAACATTCAGTCTGTTTGTTAACAGAATGGCAACTTCTGTCACTTCAGCAAGAGACTTGTGGTGTACTTTATAAATTATGTGCATTAAAAAAAGAAGCAGGCAGAAAGTTCGTAAGGATATTTGGAGAGTCTTCTAGTTTGCTGATGCTCAAATTCCCCAAATGCAATACTTATTATGATTTCTGGACCACATGCAGAGACAAGGGAAAATAGAAGATGAGCTGAAGAAAGCAAAAATTAGCTTCAGCAATGTAGGCAGATGTCTAATGGGAAATATGTCTTCCTGAAAGGGTAGTGGAAGTCCCATGGAAGTGAAAATCAAATTTACTCCAAGATCAGCCTCAGGACTGAATTTTTTTTTGTAACATTAGTAATTCAGGCCCAATAAGGAGGAAGACATATTCATGTCTATTTAATCTCATCATAACTATGAGTTACTGATGCAACATGAACATTAAAGATCCAAACATGATTCTGGGAGGTTTCAGATAAATATTAACAACAAACAGGCAAGTAAAAATGTCACTATGATCTCAAATATGATGCAGTGCTGTGCAGGTCCTCTGACTATTAAGCCTGAGATTAATAACCCTCAGATTATTAACCCTGAGATTAGCCCAGCTGGTTAGAGCATAGTGCTAATAATGCAAAAGTCACAGGTTTGATCCCTGTACAGGCCATTCACTTAAGAGTTGGACTGGATAATCCTTGTGGGTCTCTTCCAACTCAGAATATTCTGTGATCTATAACAGAAGGAAGGGTTTCTCTGTTATTCCCACCTCAAAGAACGAGATCACAGAAGTAAAGGTTCAGGGAAGGGTAATAAAAATTTTCAAGGAATTTGAAAAGATCACACAAAGAGACACTGAAATGGCTTCAACTATTTGCTTTAGAAAGGGGCTACAAAGGATGAGACAAGATAAAAGTACATCAAATAAGGAACCATACCAGTAAAGGGAGATGGGGAGTTTCTGTTTTCTGTTGCATAACACCGTACCAGAAAGATGTGCAATGAAACTGTGAAAAGTGAAAACTGAAAACCAGCAACAGGAAATCATTCTTGATACACATGGCAGAATTTATTTTCATTGGAGGCTGAAGATGCCAAGAACTTAAAAAAATGTTGAAGGAACTGGGTGTTTACAGGGCACAATACCATATTCTGAAACTATTGAGTTGTATGCACTCATCAGAAGACATTTCTTCCTCACTAACATTCATGTTATCAACCCCTAAACCTGCCTAGACAAAAAGAAACTGAAGGTAATCCTTAGGTGTTACTTCGTTTTCAAGAGTCTGACATTGCAAGAGCAAACTCTTGTCCCAGTTAACCTAATCACAATAACCAGAAGACAGCTCTGAAACCAAACTTAACCCAAGCCAAGCTAAAAATAAAATTAATCTACTTGCAAAATACAAACACACTATTTCACACTATTTTAAATTACAAAAGTTACAGTGCAAAAAGTAAGAGAAACATTTGTTTCTACCCACCCATAAAAAAGTGTTGTTTTTCCCCAGCTGGCAAGCGAGTCTGAACTCCTACTTACCCATGCAGCTGAGAGATTTCCTTTGGAGAGATCTTTTTCTTTTTCCTAAAATTACTGACAACATCAGCACTATTAACAACTATTGCAAAATATTCACTTTCTGTGAGGTAAATGTGTACTTTTATGCCTGACCAAGCAATGTTCAAACCTGAAGATGAAGCTTTTTCACACATTAAGCACACACTGTGACCCTTCTTTGATATTTACTTAGGTCTTATGAAGTCTTGCTAACACAAACCAGACTCCATTGCCATTCTGGGAACAACAGAAGTGTTTCTGAGTAGGCTGCTTGCTGAAGAATTGTATTAAATTCTGCATTCACTGTGGCAGGAAAACTGTGAGGATAGATGTGAATGACCAGTTGGGAGGCTGACATGGTCCAAGGAGAGGAAATTGTTGCAGAGCCAGACTACCTGAGCCATGTTTACTCTCCATCTCAGAATCTGTCCCCAGATATGTTTCTCTAAGATACACATGTCCCAATGGGAAGGACTCTTGGTGCCTCTACTGCACCTTGCAGCCTCTCCACCACTCAGACAGGGGTATCTGTACATGAGAGAGAATACCAGAATAAAAGAGTAAAAATAATTTCTTGCCTGAGCAATTTCCTTCTCACTCAGACAAATATTTTCTGCTTTCCTACACAGAAAACACAGTACATTCAAGATAGCTGCCTCAAGGGTGGATACTTAAGTGATAGGACAGACATTTATCTGCTGTATCTATGGGTAAAAGAGAGACTCCAGCCTTAAAGTTTGCTGGCACTTCTCTTTGCTAGTATTTTCTGAACTTCCATTAGAAATCAAATTAATTTAATTTCTGTATTCCCTGCACAAGCAACCTCCCTCTATATCCCTCCACTCCATTGCCTGTCAAACCTGACAAACATGAGCATCTCAGGCACAAAATACTTCAGCTGACAGCATGACTTCTTCAACACTTAAAACTTTACTCCCAGCAAGAATAATGGAAGGGGAGCTTCTTGGGCTGTATCCGTCAAATTTTATTAAGCATTTCCTTCAAAGCTGTTAGGTTACTCATTCCTCCGTCTAGTGACAGCAAAACTCTGATCTGGAGAAGTGATGAAAGGTTCAGGGAAAAGAAGATGAGAACCAACAATGTGAACACAATCACCAAAACTTCAGTCTCACCCAAGGCTATTAGAGCATACAGTGCTGGTTGCCATGAGTCACACAGAAATAGAACTGTCCTGCAGAGTCCAATACACCTCGAGAGAATCAGATTTTTGTAAGCTGTGGATTGCATTTTTTCTCTCTCTTCCTTAGTTTTTTTTTCCCCTTCCCTTCCCAGTGTACTCCATACCCACTTAAGCAAATTTTCTCCCTGTTTTGCAGGCAGGGAACACTGTACTAAGCATATCAGAGGACTGGCACACAATGGACAGTGGTACCATTTCAACAGGGTTGTGATGTACACTGCAGAAACAGTTTCAGTATTTGATGAAGATGACTGGAAATAGATGCAAAGAAAGTTCAGGTCCAGATGGATAATAAATTAAGGCACAGCACCACAAACATGTTCAGACTGTTTTTAGTATCATCTTGGTTCCACTAATGGCACTGAAGAACAGCCCAGAGCTGGAACTAATAAAGCCTGCTAGGATTAATCTAGCATTATGCTAGCTCTAGGATTTGGAATACACAGATGTCCCGATGCTTTCCTATGTACCAGCCAAAGGTCAGCTGCACTTCCTTGCTTTAATCTGACTTGACTCCACAAATATATTTCAGCCATTCTCCATTCCCAGTCTCCAGGAATTGTGTTCTTGAGCCCAAGCTATCATGTACCAGCATCACTTTGTGTTGAGACTGATGAGCCATTCTTGCAATCAGTGTTCCAGGGAACACAAGGAAGAAATCCCCCAATTCTGGATCCAGCAAACATGGTTCACAATCAACAGTGATTAGAGCAATGGGTCCCAAGCCCTATTTATGGTGGGAAGCATCAAACTTCATACCACATCCTATTAGACATGCTGTTTAGCTCTCTCTGTTTTCTTGGATAGCCCAACCATCCATTACACCGAGTAATAAAAAGATTTAAAATATGTAAAAGTATACCAGAAGTGACATTACATCTGTGGCTTCCAAGGTTTTATCTGTTAAATGTGAATCATTATTTTTCACCTCAAAGACTACTGCTGCAGTAGTCAATTGATTTAAGAGCTAAATTCAAGTGAGTTCAGTTCCCACTGATTTTCAGTAGAGTCAAGGTAGGTCCCATTTCAAAATTCATAAAACTCCTTATGAAAGTTGCTTAATTAATTATATGTATTTTAATATATATAGGTCCTACTTAGAAAGTAGGGAGATGTGAAGGTTGTGATCTGTGTACTGAAGTGAGAGACTTGTTTAGCAGCAGGAACAGCTGTGTAAATTAGCTTTTCCCCAGTAATGTCAGAAACCTGGAAGATACCTCATGACTGATGCAAGTTGAATCCTTCTTTCTTCTCCAAATCCTCAACTATATTGCAAATCATATCTGGGAAGGAATATCTGTGCAGCAATATTTTAAAGAGAGTCCTCGATGACAAGATGAGATTCTGGCTCTACTACTAGTCATGACACAAGGTCTGACAAGATCACAATTGGATGTGACAGGCTTAGCAGAAGATGTTTTGGTTGTTTCAAAAACACATTCTATCTGGTAAGATTGTCAGACCAGGACTCTTATCCAAACCCAAACTTTGCCCAAAGTAAGCAGTGTTTGATTCAGAAATTTGCTCCTGCCCACTAATATATTACATAATTCAGAGAGCATTAATTAGTAGTGCTTGTGCAGGAGGGAACTCTGTTCCAAGGTCTGCTATTAAATGGTTGCACGTGCCTTGCGAATTACTGCTTTCTTGATGCCTTGTTTTGCTCCCCTGAAAAACAGGGTAATATTTTTTAAACTGTGGAACACTTCGAGACATTATGTTAGAAAAGTAAAAGAGTGCAGGCCAAACCTCCAGATGACACAAGGCAAAATTATTCTCTCAGTTGTTACCAGTCTACTAAAATTGTGAAAGAAAAAATTTGTAACTGGAAGCACCATTAATATCCTGCAACCCACAGGATATCAGTGAAAGTAAAAAAGTTCAGACCCTTGCAATTGTAATGAAACAGATGTGGAATACACAAATGTGGAAAACTGAGGTCTAGAACAGAGAAGTTACTTGCTTATGACGGCACTGTTAGCAGGACAGCTGACAGCCACTTCTTGTTTCACATCCATGTGCTTTAGACTCTGAACTCTGTCATATCACAAACACCACCGGACACTCAGCCCTTTAATTTAAGGACTGTAAAGAAGACCTTTAATTCTCTGCAAGCACTTCTGACAAGCCCGTTTCCCTAAGCATTCTGCTCAGCTATGTCTTCATTTTGTGCTGTTCATGTGCAATCATAAAGATACAGTGTACTCTTCAGGTGCTCAGGTTCTCAGGATTCAGTCACATTAAACTTCAAAGGTGTGAAATTCAATCTAGGTCACAAGCTCCAGAAATCAGGAAATTTCTCATTACAATGGGACAAAAAAGTGGATCACACTACCCACTTTTATAAGAATCTTCACAATGACAGCTCTCAACATTTTTCATCATTAATTATCCAACTTTCTGATTGTGTTTGTCTCACCTGATATTTCTCCAGAATCTCTCTGGCACAAGGTGGGCCAGCTTTCTACAGCCAAGATCTCTGCAAGCCTTAATCCTTCGGCTGTGTCCCAGTGAGAACTCAGACTCTTGGCCAGCTGGAACAAGCATCCCATTCCCCCACCTCCATAACACCAGGCACAGATTGTGGCTATATCCCTGACTGGTATGTCAGAGTTAGAGAGTGAATGAGCAAGCATCAAAACACGTTTGAATAGAAAATGCTACTCCATCCACTTAGCAAATACATTTCAGGGTCAACCAATTACTGTTTCACAGTCTCAGCAAATTTATCCTTTTCTAGCAGCAAGTTAGTTAAGTCTCAACCTTCCCACAAGGAATTAAGTGAGAATGAATGGCTCTGTGTCCAGCATTCCTTGCTGGAGGGCAGATTCATTTTAGTCACAGTTATTAGTTCCAAGATCTTGCAGAGGAAAAAAGCATTAATGAAAAGACAATGAACCGCATCTTAGGCTCCCAGCTGTTTTGTGATGCGGTGATGAAACAGCCTTGCTAAAAATATCCCATCAGAAATATGATCCAACCAAATATAGCTCTAGTTCCTTTATGTGACTGTAAGAGAGTGTACACAGAGAGGAGACATCTTGGCATACAAGCTCAAGGGCTGCGCTATGATATCCTTCCTTTAATAAAGCCTTCTTGCAGCCATGTGCTAAAGAGAACAACGTTGAAAAAAGGAAAAATAAAACAAACAAACAAAAAACCAAACCCAAGCAAAAGCACAAACAGAAATAAAAAACAAACCAACCAAATACAAACAAAAAAAAAACAAACAAAAAAAAAAAAAAAAAAAAACAAACAAAAATAAAAACAAAACAAACAAAACAAACAAACAAAAAATCAAAACCAAAAAAAAAACCTACAAAATGTATTTTAGCCCTGGATCTAAAGGGCTAAAATAATTATACTTGCAGTGACTATCAGGATTCTGTTGAATCTTATCAGGTATAGTTTCATAAATCTTACTATCTTCTTCCACAACAGAAATTTTCTTCACTGAGAACTTTAGTGCAGCCACTTTTTTTGAAGAATGCATTACCTGCTAAGCAGATAAAGCAACAGCACATAGCTAGTCAAAGCAGAAGGTGAAGGAAACCACTCCATCCCTTTGAGCAAAAAGGAGCTTTTTTAGTTTAAGAGACAGAAAACTTGATAGAAGTCAGAAGATGCCATGTACCAGCTTTAGACTTCTGAAGAGTTTGAATTAGAGACGCCTCTAACCTCTAGTAGGGATTCCAGTAACAGTTTGTCTCTAGGGACTCTGTATTCTTGCTCTCACATGCAGCATTACTGAGGCGACTGATGGGGGCAGTAAGCATTTGTCAGATTTTTTGGCTGTGTTCCAATTCTGCATAAAAACTGAGACAGAATATAAGAAACTAAAAGTTACTTATATCTTTCATTTTTTAATAGGGTTCTTTTATTCTCCATGGAAATATGCTGGATAGGATAATGTCAGCTATATTCTGCTTCAAGGTCTCTACTCCATTCCAATGCAATGTGTTGCTGTATTCTATATGCACAGCAATAAGGATGCTATGCAGCAAAATTACTGCTTCTTTCCCAAACACAAATGTCAAGTTCCCTACTCCTAGCAGGATGCCATCTGCTTCTGCCCCCAGTGTGTTCCTGCTAACCCTCAAAACACCTGCTTTGTGACACACAGAAAATGCAGAGCTGCCAAGCAGGAAGAAGTAGAAGTCAGGGAGCATGGAAAGTCTTCAGGCATCCTTCTTATGGCATCACCATTCTTCCTGCTGGGCCCAATATTTGCATGGTCTCTCTTCCCAGCAGTGATGGGGTCAGATCCTTGACCAAACCAAGATGCAGGCAGCATAGCTGTTGTGATTTATTTCAGGCACTAGGCAGTACATATTCATTCCTGTCACTTAGGACCACTTACAGAGTGGTTCCTAAGTTCCTCCATCTGTTAGTTACTATCCCAGAGCCAGTGAAGGCCGAACACAGACATGGCCAGAATTAGATTGAGTTTCCTTGCTTGGTTACCACCGTGCTTTTACCACCACTCCCACTGTTGCCCCAAACAACCACCAGTTTATTCACACTTAATGCTGGCTCTGCTCAAGGACAATTATATTCTGCTTACAGCATTAAGATCAAGTTGGATTCCAGGTAAATCAGAGTAAGACTCCAACAGGCAAGTGAGAGCTTTTACATACAAAATTTCCTTATGGTCAACCAAAATGACATAATTTGTGTGAAAATCAAAGAAAAAATATCATGTTATTAGTTTAATTAATGCTCTAGCAAAAAAATAAGAAATAATTCTTCAAATTCAAATGATCCCATTCCTACTGTGGATTATCACTAATGTAACAAACGCCTAAAATGAAGTATTCCAGTGTCAAGTTCTCATCCTTTTGGTGCAGTAAGTTGTCAGCCAGAAGAACTATGTTGATTGTGACTTTTTTCTTCCCAGCTCTTGTATCCATTCTATGACTGCTTTTGTGTGTTAATACTCCACTTTGTAAATAGGTTACATTTTTTCCTCTCCTAATGGTTCTCAGCATTAGCCACAATTCCTTTTCTATACCAGGCATGATACAATAAAATATGGAATGTATTTTTGGGAAAGAACCAAAGTAGCAAATAAGTGACGTAAAAGTGAAGTAAAACCTAAAGTAAATTAGGTAATAATACAGGTAAAAAACAAGCTCAAAACAACAAAAGCCACCTTATCACTGAAAAATTATGCTATTAGAGTTGGGACAGGCCAGTCAGTAGTCATCCGATTCCAGAACTAGCTACAGTTTAAGTAATTTTATACATATTGCTAAAGTTAAGCTACAAAGACCATATAAACCCAGACAAGGTCAGACAAGTCTTCCAGACTGGTATGGTTATTTATTATTAGAAAACTTGAGGTCTGTTAACAGGTCTAGGAAAACCAAGTTGTCCAGGGGACAGGACTACAGAGCCATGGAGCTGAAAAACTACTTGGGAACCAAGGACTTTCATGGAAGAGATGGAATTGAGTAGAGAAGTGGCCTGACTAGTTTATAGCTCATATGGAGGGAGCTTTTGTGTACATCCCCACTTCATATTGGCATAGCACTGTTGGGTTTTGGGATTGAGCAGTTCAATACCTTCCCCTCTGCTTGACTGCAAATGCCGTTGCTGTCTCTCCATGCACTCACTCCAAGTCAAGAAAACAAGAGCCAGACATTACAGTGGGTCTCCAACAAACAAGCAGGCTTTTTTGTACGATGTCTTGTGCATTCTTTTTTTTCCTAGATATTGTTGGAAACCTAAGTTTTCAGTTTAAAAGACAAGGAAGGCACAGCAGGCACAGCGGAGGACATTTAGTCATTAATATGTAACATTATGTAACATGCCTCCCAACTGGAAGAAGCCACCAGTATCTCTTACGTATGTAGATCTCACAATACTTCTGATGTGGCAGCTCAAGCACAGAAAGTCGAGATAGAAACAATTCTACCTTACAGATCATCAGGAGTAACTTTTTTGATTTTTAATCCTTCCTTATACCTTTGTAACAGCAGAAGTAAAGCCAGAAACCTCTCAAGCAAAGTGGGAAAGAACAATGCCTGTGAGCGCCTTTTTCTCCTAATTGGCAGACATATGTATTAACCGATCTCCTCTCATCACTAGGGAAGGGCCACAGATCAAATCCTTCGGGGCACCATCAGATCTACTTGTGTTCCTGACAGGTAAGAAACACCAAACTAAGGATAAAAGATGGGTTGCTTGTCTCCACAGGACACCAGAAAGGCAATGAGGAAAATACAATCCCAGCAACCATTAATTTTATTTCATCCTTTCAGCTTGTACTGACATGTAGAGACTGACAGAAGAACATGATGCAAACACATAAAGGAAATTATCAGAGGAAAAACCTGCTGTAGGTAGACTTTATCATAAAATGCCCATGCATTTATCAGCAATTATTTATACTCCTAGTAAAGATAGGAGAGATCCCTACATCTTGTTTTATGATAAATGACTGTGTGAATTGTAACCAGAACTATCTGCAGCCCTTGAGACCCATGAGAGGAAAAAGGGGAGGGAAATGGGGCTCCAGCACTTTCTTGGTGTTTTTTGTTTCCTCTGTATTTATATTTTTCAAGACAAGACAGCTCTGCTTGTTAGGCATAGGATGGCTTCGCCTCAAGGTTACAAGGTCTTCAAAAACCTAATAATGAAGCTGACAACTGGCAGAGAAGGACATGTCTGGAAAACAGGAAAGCATTTTGAAATCCAGGCAAAACCACATAAAATTTAATGCATCTGCTCCTTAGAATTAATTGATTTAGAAGGTGATTGAAAGAGGAAAGTATTTATATTCACAGAAGTATGCCCATTTCCTTGAAGGAGCAATTATTAGCCTGAAGGTTACAATAAAATATTCTCTACTTATTATTAATTACTTATATTAAATTACTTATATTAAATACTTATATTCTCTACTTATACTTAAAGCTCTAATTATTTAAAGTGTGAGTTAAAAAAGCCCATACTACTCAAATGTGTATTTTTTTCATACTGTAGCTACTTAACAATACCAATAGGTTCACAGTTACCTCTCCTGATCACTTTTACATGCATGAAAACAAGTTTCTTGTCCTGATACTGCAAATGATGCAGCAAGATGTTTATTTAATGTGGGACCAAACTGTAGGTTTTCTAAAGCTTTATGCTTTTTCACTTCACAAGACATTCACAAGCCTATGATGCACACACTAGCACAAAGAACAAGAATGAATCCCTAAATCCAAAGAAATTATTCAGGACTGATTGGGCATTACTGTGTAAGAAACTCAGAAAATTCTGCCTACAGAGAAGATAAGCTTTACTCTTACTCAGATTTCAGAAAGAACTCTGGAGTTGTTGTTATGAGACAAGTTACAAAGTGCATATTTTTACCATCTACCTTTTTTCTGACAAAATTGGATCACCTTGGCCCTATTTCGTTGCCTTGTCCTACTATGTAAGTGTAGTACTAGTTGTACCATATACACATAACCACAACTCAAAATGCTCCCATTTTAAATTGCATTCCTTCCCCACTGCAGATGTAAATTAACTCCCTCATGTGAGCAGAGTAGGAGTCAGGTTAAATGGAAGTTAGAAAGAAGTGCTCATCAAAATTCCTGCTGAAATGCAAAGAAATCTAAGCTGGCACTGCAGCCCTGACAGCCAGAGAAGCTGCAGTGCCCTGTGCTGATGTGAAGTGTTGCTGGCAGCAGAGACAGCAGCTCTGGCAGCACTCCTGTGCCAGGGACACCTGCAGGTATCTGGTGTATCTCTGGTGCCCACTCAGGTGCACATTTGAATCCAGGCAGCCAGTCCTTGAAACTAAAGGCAAAGTCAAGAGACAAACTTTTAAGTGCTTTTCTGCGTAATGAGGATATGGACTTGTTTATTGCTCCAGCACTTAAGAAATACCTCCAGTAATACCCATATCCCAGAATTCCCAATCCCATTCCCCTCCCCAGGCAAAAAAAAAAAGTTTATATTCTCTACTGTTTAACCATCATCCTGATCACAAGATTTTCTCACTGTGGGTAGGATTTCGTACTATTTTAATACAGGCTGGAGGAAACTAGGTAAGTTTAGCAACAAGATTTTGCAAAGTAAGATGTGGGCACTGCTTCCCTGATACAGTGCTGGGTGTGTGTGATCAGCCACATCACTTGCTGTGACAGGAGGCAGGTTGACAGGCTGGTGGGTTAATCAAGGGTGGGCTGACAACCCATGAAGCTCAACAAGGGCAAGTACAGTGTCCTGCACCTCAGGAAGGAACAACCCCATGCAACAGTACCTGATGGGGATGACCCAGATGAGGTTTTCCTACTAGAAATGATTCCGCTTTTCAAATGATGTGAGCATAAAGGGCTTCTCTGTTATTGTTTTTGTGAAACAGTGCCCACACCTGCCATTCTGTAAGTAGTCGGGGAAGGAGGATAAAATCTCCTTTTGTTGCTCAGGAAGTGGGATAATTTTCTTTATGATGAGTTTTTTAATCTTTGGTACAAGTTGCCAGCACATATTTGTTGAGCTTCTTGGCATTCTGCTCATGTCTCTACCACTAACACCTGCTTAGAGCTTGTGGAAAGTGTTCTCCTATTCCTAAAATTTCATCCTCCTTCTCCTGTCCACCCTCAAATCTCAGTAGAGCTCACAAAAATTGGCTGTGATACCACTTCTCTTGCTGATACACAGTGTGCTCTTCATCTCATTTTTCCTCAGCAACACATTTGCTAATTCTTCCTTGGCATTGCTTATAACCAGATATTAACAGATACTGTGAGAACCCAGGAGTCAATGATTTAAAACAGGCAGAGAGGACATAGGAAAAGTGACTTTTACAGTGGCTTGCCAGCTATCAGTTTTGACCCAGTATCAACTTGTTTCCTTCTCCATTCCCTCTTCTGCCTGGAGCAAGGAGCAAGCTGCTGCTTTACAGGCAATTTTCTGCTTAAATAGCTTTAGGTGAGGAAATATAAAACAAAGGGGTCACCAAGAGATGCCAGTGTCAGCTACAGAAAGACTCCCAGACATAAATTTTAGGACACATTGCACATGCACACACTCTTTTTAATCATAAGGGGGAAAGTGCCCTTTCCCCCTTATGGTTAAAAAAGTAGAGTATCATTAATTAATATATGAAATAGATCCTCAGTAAATCCTCCCTCCGTTCTTTCCCACTCAGGTCCCTGCTGCCAGGACCTAGAATATACTCAAGGCCAGTAGTCAATCTGGCCCCTCTTAGGAAAGCAACAGTCAAGATACTTTGGGGCTTCCAAATATTTCAAGACCAAATGTGTCAATATTAAAAATCACTCAACTTCTGCTGACAATTTTGACCATTCAAGCTGCTGTTTTCATCTCTTCTCACTAGTAATAAAGAGGTTTCCAGCAAAATGGTCAGCTAAGATCAGCTTTTGTATACATGATATAAAATCATCTACCTCACTGTCCTGTGGTTGTATTAAGTCTACAGGGCTAGCAGGGGAATCACTGAACTATTATTTCACTGTTTTACTACAAGAAAGATGATGTACTAAGATCTTAGGGAGCTGCTGCTGAGACCTAACTCTACTAACATCAAGATCAAAAACTATGAAAAGTATCAGGGAAATATTTTGTTCTGATGATGCGCTACTATGATTTTCAACATTTGTAAGTGATAGTACAAAACTGGACAGTAGGGTATAAACAATCTCACTGCCTGTTGAATAAAAATGTGCAGTTTAATGATGTTTTTTCAACAGGAGACAGTTTAAGATAGGAAGTTATCTATTACAGCTTCGATGCTTGGCAACATTATTTGGCATTCTGTATGTTTTCATGCAGGACTGTTTTATGTGGTTATTAACTAATAACTGCTCACAAATAGAGTGGAGCATTGACATTACATCACTAACTGCAGGTTTGCCTATATTTAAACTTGTCAGGAAAGTGGCAGTGAAAGAAGTGTGGCCTTTTCCTTGTGGTTTTCAAACACATGAGTTATTTCTGTTTTGGCAGACAGCGTTCATTAGCTTGTGTAAAGGTTTTTCTGAGCCTCCTTAAAATTATTCAGGAGCAAAACTGTTTGCTAACCACCTTGTAAAGAAGTGAGAGCTCTTTCTAAAAGACACTGGGAAAGGCTTAAACTCTCACCAAGCTGGGAGTATAGGACCCTCTATTAAACAACACAGCAGAAATCACAAATACAGAAGGGAATGGAAGGGACCTCTGGAGATCACCTGGTCCGACCTGCCAAGGCATGGTCACCTGGAACAGGTCACACAGGAACTCTTCCAGGTGGATTCTGAATGTTTCCAGACAGGGAGACAGCCTGTGCCAGTGCTCTGCCACCCTCAACATAAATAAGCTCTTGTTCATGTTGATGTGTTTGCCAGTTATCCCACAAGGGAAAATTTCCCTTTCATTTGCATTATTTTCACTACTCTGGAAAATTAAGCTTTGAAGTGAAAGCTAAAAATTGGGGGCCTGTTTTTTAAAGGGAGAGAGAATACTCTGCCTACTCCATAAAAAAGGCTAGTCAGCAGAGAGAAAAAAAAGACATCCCTTCCATGAAACAGGTCTCTAGATGCAGCTAGACCATAGCCATCATGAAGGGATTCCAGCACTGTCGTTCAGCTCTTGGATGTCACTGTACAGGTGGCAAAATTATAGCTGAAAGGAGGAGGTAGAAAGAGAGAATTCAGAGCTAAAGACAAATTGCCAGTGAAAATGCACTACTCGGGTGTATTGCTGCAGACTGGATTATTTCAAACTCTGAACAAGGCAAGACTGGGCTGCAGAAGCTATCAGCACAATCCCCAGCCTACAGACTGGCCATTGTGCCCCCTAGCACATGGCCCACGTAAGACTGCTGTGCACATACACTGCCATAGCTGTGTGTAAATTACACACTATTTATGTCACCTCTGAATTTGGCTTGTTGCTTTTCCTTTTAATACAAGTTGGCTTCTACATATGGCAATTAAAACTAACCTGGCAAGTGGGAAAACACCTGTATAAACCTCTCATTATTCTGGCATTCCACACTAATCATACCATGTTTTAAGAATTCAGTATTGCCTGAGGTGGACAATTTTTGTGATGTTTTACAGCCAATGAACTTCCACCAGAGGAGCTGCCACTTTTCCCTGATCCCAAAATTTTAACATTACCAAATCCTGATTAGCTTTGTGGATTAATCAGGTTTCAGGCCTAACAGCCAAGATGGGTTTTATGCAAAGCTCTATTCACAGTTGACTGGGCAATACCTGTTAAAATTTACAGGCACTGGCAGATCTGCTTCAGATAGCTCCTTGGAAGTAATTAACTGTCTTGCTTCATGGATGCCATGTGTAATATATTCCAAAACACTAAACTACATAGAATTTATTGATGTCTTGAGTTTTTTTATTCAAACTCAAGACTGATCACATTCATCAAGAGGGCCACAGGGCTGGAACCAGTTTCCAAAGAACTGCAGTTTGTTTATGATGCAAACGTAGTGACTTCACTCTGCTTTGCTGAGAGAACAAAGTAATTTTGATTTGGAACGGGTTTTGCTTGGGCAGTCTGAGACTGATTAATCCTGAAACTGCAAAATTCTCATCAACTAACAGATATTTACCTGAGTTTTGAAGAGAAACTAAGCTTCACAAATCTTGCTATCGAGGCAAATTCTTTATAATTAAAAAGAATCTGTTCTATGTACAGGATGCAATTATAAGGACTAAGAAATACAAAGTTCTTCTACAACTCCTATTCTGTTCTCCTTGAGGTCAGTAATATTTTGGACAAGCAGAAGGCTGCATGCTGACAGAAAGGAACAAGATATCAGAAAGAGGGCTTACTTGTGTTGATACCAGAAGGGTTACTATATGGAGGCATTCAAGGCCAGACTGGCTGGGGCTGTGAGCAATCTGGTCTAGAAGAAGGTCCTCTGCCTGTGGAAGGGGCTTCGAACTAGATGATCTTTAAGGTCATCATTCCAACCCAATCCATACTATGAAAACTTGTGATTCTTTGTGATGCTTGCTCCTTTGAGCCTTGAGAGCATTTTCTGCATGACCTTCCCAGACCAGTGATGATCTCCATATTGGGAATAAGGAGGGAAGCAAGTGATTCTGTGAATATCAAGAAGGGAAAAAACTCTAGTCTCACTAGTGTGATCCTAAGATACTCAGCTATTAATGAACTGAAGACATTCAAAACTGAAGACATTCAAAATTCTCCTGTTGAAGAACAAAGGGAAGAGCAAGGGAAAGGAAAATTGCAAGGCATAATGTTTCATTTTTTAGTAGCCAAAATGATGCAAAATCCACATGCAAATGTATTATTAACCTCACTACAGTGAGAATAAATATAATAACAAAGAAGAAATGTATTCATTATTTGTGGTTTGACAATTTCTTCTATCTGTTGGGATGAAACACCATGTGAAATTAGTAAAACTAGAAGTTCAAACAAGATTCCCCAGAAGAAATTTCGCCGTGCTGATGCCCCTAATAACCTTGGAATGTTCAAGTATGCAGCAGAGCAAGGCTCAGCTATTTCAGCAGCAGAAGGTCTTAGAGCCTAATTTTTTCAGTAATATCAACTTCTGTCCTTTTGCTTTCCTATTTTACCTACTTTCCTTTATTTTTTTTTAATAAGATTGGGCAATTATGGATTCCTGTGGAAAGATGGACATTTCAAAAGTCATATTTCTAAAGACAGGTTTCTCACCTGAGTAGTGCAGGAGATGAATTTGTAGCAGTTACATTAGATGTCTGGAAACGAGAAGAGAAATCAAAAACTCAAATATTTCATAATTTTTTTGCTCTCAGTATTTATTTCATTTAAGAGAATCTGAATCCTCTTCTTATATTCTCAAAGCAGCTAGTAATGGCTTTGGGTATGACTTGGTCAAAAAATGTAAAGCAAATTTAATCAAGTTTTATGTAACAGAGACAATAAACAAACTTCTGTAACCTACTCTAATTTCACGGGCATCTTTTAATTTAAACTCTATTGTGGTAATTTTTAACAATATAAGTTGTAAAGTCTGAATTCAGATCCATTTTTCCCCCTTTTGCTGAGACACAGTTTTTCAGTGGAGCCTGCTACAGAAATAAGAATATCCACAAAAAAGCTCTAGATCCTGATGCTTTTCAGTCAGGTATTTTTCAAAACCTATCTGTTTACGAATACATACCTCATACTTAGGAATCTTTGGAAGGCATTAATGAGCGTCATCACACCTTCTCCCTTCAAACAGTTGAATATTCACCTTTGTATCATCCTGTCCATAAGGCACTTTTTTTTATTTCATCAGCTTCAACTGACCCTGTTTTGCAGGCAGGCCTATGTGAGAGTGAAGGACAGCAGGAAAGGCTAGGCAAAGCAAAGGACAAAAGCAGCATGATTACAATTCCCAACAAATCCTGGACGAAATTCCTGAGACAGACGCAATAGCACAGGGTGCTGACCCTAGCCAGCAGACACCCATCCTTCCTTGGCTCACTCAACTCTCCTCTGTGACAATAATTTAAAAAATCAAAGGAAGGAAAATAGCTTATAGATAGAGATACTGACAATTTAATAAGAAACCCAAAAGCTGTGTCAGCAAAGCAAAAAGAAGGTATTCACACCTTGCCATTGGCAAGCAGGGAGATGCTGAGCCACTTTCTGGGAAACAGTGCATCCCCAGATGTAACAGTTGCTTGCAAAGAAAAATTTTCCCTGAACTTTTACTGTTGAGCACATCATACAGTACGGAATATACCTTTGGTTAATTCAGCTCACTGTCCCAACTATTTCCCCACCCAATCTCTTGCCCACTGCTAAGACTATTCACAGGGGGAAGCCTTGACACTGTGCAAGCAACATGCAGCAGTAGTCAAAACACCAGTGTTACCAACACTGTTTTAGCCACAAAGCACAAACACCTTGTGAGCTGCTATGAAGGAAGTCAACTACATAACTTCATCCCAGCCAGGACCACTACAAATATACATACCATGGCAGGGTATAAACCCAGTCTACGGTACTCCACCCTAGAAAGAGTTGGGTTTTCTTGTTTTTAAGGAGTGCACCTCATGCATTTAACTATACCTTTTCATGGCTGTAGGATAAGTAACAAAAAATGCAGAAGGACAGAACTTTTGAGTAGTTTTGAGCACCTATCTGCAGAGTAAGCACTACAAAACATGGTTAATATGATTTAAGTAAATGAAAAGAAAGTAAAAGCAGGAGAACCTCTCATTCTCGCAGATTACTCTTAGACTTTAACACTTAAACTTCTTAGGAATCCTCACTTTAATATCACTTCTCACTCAACCTACCTCCTTACAATCACAAGAGCTCAAGCAAGGTTCTTTTACCCATGCTCAGCACCATATTTTTTCCTTTAATTTTCAGCCTTAGATGGAAATGCTCTCCATAAGTGGTTCTGCTGCCAGTCTTATGCCTGATTGCTTTAATTAAAATGCTAGAAGGGATGATTTAAGAGACTCATCATCAGGCTTGGCATAACTGGACTCCCAGACCCAGTGTCAAATGCTCACAGGGCTGCCCCAATCTTTCATCCTTCTGAGGCAGCTGTAGGCAGTACTATACAACATGCTTTGCAGCAAGAACCATTTTGAAAAAAAAGCTTTAGGAGAAAGGTTTTGTCTTCTTTCCTGAAATGTAAAAAATCCCCCTGGCATTTTTTCACTGAGTCCAGATTTCTGTTTATAACCACAGCCAAAGCAGCCCTAACGTTTATGCCAGAAGTAGCTTTATTTTAGTAATGCCAAGCGTATGAAGTTGAAAATTGCCTGGTGATCCTCTGGAGCAGAACATGGTATGTAAATAGCCTCACTATTTATATCCTATTTAGGGCCGGTTTCAAACTAAAATGAGAAAATTAAATGGGAAAAAGAGGTCACTGCACTCAGATATTCTCCAGCACTTGTCAGCATCAATTAAGCACAAAAGATCAAAGCATCAGAAACAGAACGAGACTGTTTTCAAGGTGTCTCAGATCCCACTGCACTGAGTTGACAACTGGGTATGTGCCATGAAGGCTTGCCAAACAGAGCCAGAAATGAACCACTGTGGTCATTGATATGGCTCTAGTCTCTTAATTACTACCTTTTATCTTTGTTCTTGGAGATTAGGTTCTAGCTTTTCCTGAACTGTGAGTGCTGTTTTACATGCACTGCTTTCACAAATTAGAGAATGGTGGGGCATCATCTTAATTGTTAAAAATTCTTGCCTGTTGTATAAAGGTTAATATTACTACAAACGAGCAGCTAAAATGTTAGTTTCTGGAAGACCAAGTTAAGGAGGACATACACATTACTAAAATCTCACAGCTGGGGCCTTGTAGGGAGAACGTACACAGATGTAGCCAGTTTAAACAAGGCACATGGTAGTTTAAGTAAGCAGTTACCATAAATTATGCATTTTCACCACCGCTAAGGTGTAAGTCTTCAAGCTTTTCTGCACTCCCTATTTCTTTAAGTGTTGTTGTACTGCCATCAAGTGGGGAGAACTCATAGGAAGAACGATAGTCATGAAGATATATGAACAGAGGCACTGCAGTGAGTGAGAGTAAGAGAATTTTGAATTCCCAATTTCAGTAGTCATATTTTAGGATCCAATTCCAAAGTAACATGCAGATCCACAGATAACTGCCATATAGTTTCTACATAATAAAGAAACAAGACCAGGAGACTTGGGCTGAGTATCAGTAAGACAGATGCCACAGGCACCAAAGACTGTGACCAGACCACAAATGAAGCCACATGAATAGATACTGACACTGTAATCTGAATTATCTGAAGGCCCACATGAACAGAAACATTTTCTAGGGAAAAGAGAAATTTATATTCAGCAAATAAGTCACTAACTGGGAACTATTATTAAAATGTAACTCTATGGTTGTATCCCTTCTTTTGGTTGGTCTAGTTTTACAGTCAAATGCATTTAACTAAAAGGCAAACTATAGCCTGTTTTAGCCAACTAAACAAATTAGTGCCTTACCTTGTTCCACTGGCTTTAATCAACTTGGGAATGCAGTGCCCATTCTAACTTAGAACCTGTAAAAGGGTTCTATTTACCCCATATTTCCTTTGTAGGGTCAGTCCAGTAGGGTCCAGAAAGGACCATCTGTCCCTCTGTAAAAGAGTCACAGAGTCAACTGGAAGTGCTGCTGAGTTCTTTCCTCTGCAATGTCCAACCCTAATACAGATGGTGCAAACAGTTCTCTGTGTCTGGCTCTGAAGAGGCAGCAGAAGGGATATTCCTGGGCAGACAAAGACGTCCTCTCACTTCAGTGAGAGCCAACTTTCAAAGATGACAAGAAAGTCTTTTGAGGTTTTGAGGAGGTTTTAAGATAAAATGTATTCCATCAGTTGCCTTTAGCCAATGAATTTCAGGTAGGGACTTGAGATAATGGCATGGAAATATGACTATCTATCCATTAATACATCATGTCACCACCAAATGGTATTATTTATGTTTTATGAGTCTAAATGTGTTTTGTATGTTGCTGAGTGTGCTTCCATTAACTCTCAGGCAGAAAGGAACATGTTTGCATTTGGCAGCAGATTGTAGACTGTGTGAAACTAGAAACTGGGAGAAGTGCAGCTCAGGGCTGCCATTCTCAGCAACAGGCACTAACTGGATAGCAAACCCCTGCCTACGTCCTAGGGTGGTACAGTAGAGTTTAAGAGGTCAGTGCTTTCATGAATACAAATTTGCTATTGCAAAAGGGAGGGATTCAGTTTACACATAGGGAGTTGCCAATAGGAATCAAAGCATTCTTCCTCTCTGGGCCATGCAAAGTTGAGATCCAGGTATCTCAGGATCTACCTCCATGGTAATAACCAGACAAACGTGATTCTCTGGGTAGGTTATGGGCAGTGCTTGACCACAGATTTCAAAGAGCAAGGGACTGATTGACTCTCTATTACCCTGTTTTGAGTACAAGAACACACTGAGTTACTATGAGGTCTTATCCTGAACCATGTTTTATGATTCTAGGAAACTAACAAGTGAGAGACCAGAGGGTGTGCATCTCCTTTGGTATTTGGAGGACAAAAGGATGCCCTTCTCTGGCTCAGTACTTAAGGTAATATGAAGAAAACTATAAGAAAACCAAGGATATGCCACAGATTTTGAATAACATCCTTGCTTTGACAGAGTATCAAGCACTTCAAATAGTAGGACCCAAACTAACTTGACTAATTTCTATTAAATTTGTCAATGAGCTGATATGCATAGTCGGGATTTGTCCCTATCATTATTTATTCCATAAATTATATCAATTTACAGTCCAGGTTAATTCAGTGTGAGTTCGGTTCTAGGTACCTCAGAGATAAAGTGGTTTTTTTCTTTTTTTTTCCCAAACATGTGATTCTGCAGTCACTGAAATCCACAGACTCTCCCAGAAGAGCATCTTCTCATTTATCAGGAGAGGTGGCTGACTGGCAAAAATTCACACTGCAGTAGGTAAGGGAAATGGGAAATTTTCAGAAAATGACAATTAACTCCTCAGGAACACCACACAGTCTATCTGCTTGAACCAGATAACAATGCATAAGCTGAGGAAAAGGCCAGTATGAACTGCCTGAGTAAGAGGGAGGTGTAGGAACAGACCACTGATGAGGAGATAACAATGCTGTTATTGTTAGTATCTTTTGCTGCTTGCCTGTGTCTTTAATTAGAAACAGCTAAAATGCCTACATCTAGGACAGTGAAAAAGGTAGCCGAACAAATGTCACATCAACAGACAGTTCAGGAAGAATCATAAAAGCACTTGAAGGAAAAATGGAAGCAGATGCACCACTGAAACAGAAAAGACCAAAATACCATGAAATTGTACTTCAGAAACTAGAGGGAGACAGACAGAAAGAACGAGTTTACTGAAGTCAAACATGTTGTATCTCCTCCTGTGGCACATTGCTGGTCCCAAAAGACAAAAAAAAACCCTTGCTTTTACTTTTCTTGGTAAATGTATTTGCTCCATAACAGCTTATATAAAAAAGTCCCCACAGACAGGAGGATAGGCAGATGAATCAAAAGATAACTTTACCCTGCAGTTCCAATGGATGTTTAAGTATTTCCAGTCACAGCATCAGAAAAAAAGTGAGGAAGGGTCTTGCCTCTTAACTGCAAATGTTTGGGAAGTTTGGAAAGGGTGGACACCATTACCCAGTAGGAATGAAATTGTGACAATGGAAAAAACCCTCTCAAAACAGCAGTAATAATCCATTGCTTGGGAATTTCATAGCTTTGGAAACAGAAACTGGCCAGATTAAAAATGACAGGTGTTAACCAAGATCCAGAACTTGTACTACTATTCAGACTTGTACCAAATCAGCCTGCTTCTGAATTTCTCAGCAAGGTTCTATGTTTAACAACTTAAATCCAAGTAACCTTAAACTTTGTGTTTACAGAGCAGACAAGCCAAAATCCAGATCTGGATCTAAAGCATGGAGAAATAATCTTCAAAATATCACCTGTTCTTCCAAGAATTTCCAACTGAATAGTACTCACAGAACCACAGAATCATAGAATGGGTAAGGTTGGAAGGGACCACAGTGGGTCATCTGGTCCAAAGTCCCTGCTCAAGAAGGGTCAGCCTGGAACACGTGGCACAGGATTGCATTCAGATGATGCTTGAATATCTCCAGTGAGGGAGACTCCACAGCAAATCTGTTCCAGTGCTCGGTCACCCGCACAGTAAAGAAGTTCTTCCTCGTGTTCAGGTGGAACTTCCTGTGCATCAGTTTCTGCCTGTTGCCTCTTGTCCTATTGCTTGGCACCACTGAGCAGAGCCTGGATCCTTCCTCTTGGCACCCTCCTGTCAGATACTTATTGATAAGGTCACATCTCAGTCACCTGTTCTCGAGGCCAAACAGGCCCAGCTCCCTCAGCCTTTCCTCATGAGAGAGATGCTCCAGTCCCTTGATCATCTTTGTTGCCCTCCACTGGACCTGTTCCAGGAGCTCCAAGTCTCTCTTGGACTGAGGAGCCCAGAACTGGACAAAGCACTCCAGGTGTGGCCTCACCAGGGCTGAGTAGAGGGGCAGGATCACCTCCCTTGACCTGCTGGCAGTGCTCTTCCTAATGCACCCCAGGATACCATTGGCCTTCCTGGCTCCCAGGGCACACTGCTGGCTCATGGACAGCTTCTTGTCCACCAGGACCCCCGATCCTTCTCTGCAGAGCTTCTTGCCAGCAGGCCAGCCCCCAGCCTGTACCAGTAAAATGAAAGTTGCTTCTGTCTCTGCAGCAAAATTAATGAACTAACACATGGATAAACCTTCAGGTTCTCTGGATTTAAGTGCCCCTGTCCCTAAGCTATTTGGAGTCTCTGGTGTCTGTGATTCTTTGAGCAGGGCATCCCAGCTTAGCCCTCTGGACAGACTTCATAGTCTGAGATCCTTCAGTCAGGGACCAAAGGCAATAGCAAGCTAAAGTCTTCTGTTCCCCATTTTTAATATAGGAATGTATGCTAGTGATAAAAAGCACTGGAAAACCATCCATAATTCCACTGTGAAATTAACTGGGCACTTACAACCAAGTTGAAACAATTTCCAGCTATTTTATGCTACTCATTTAACTTCAAATATTTCAATTTTAAGATTTCTTATAAAGAGAAGGTACTAAAGGCAAAGAGTCGCTAAGTAAAGTTTTTCCCAGTTTTCCACCCACCAGATGGTTATTATCCTTAATAATGCATACAGAGCAGAAAGCACTTCTCTTCCCACCACTTGATACAGGATGCATCTTTTGGACATTATAAGCTGTCCCCTAACACAAATCCATCATGTTTGTACATACCAGGTTCCTCCCACACACACCTGGGCACCAGCTTTTGAAATGGAACCAAATTAATTTCCAAGGAACTTGCTGTAGTTGTGTTTTATTCTTGTGTTGCCAATGTCACAAATTCAGAGCTATTTTAGCAGTCTATTAAATGCTTCTCTGCAGAAATTAAGTTACTTCAAATGAAAGGAAGGTATAAATAACAGGTACTGTATTTCATTCTTACTCCTTGTTACACAGACATCGTTTGGGATCATGGCCTTGTTGCACAAGGCAAACAAGATGAATAAATAAGGATGCAAAGCAGTGTAACATTACAAGCAAGCCTCACAATATAAAAAGCTTCTTCAGTTAGTGTCAAACTACATTGTTACTGGCCAGTGGCTGCACAGCTCCATTCTCCTATCATGAGACTGTTGCAAAAGAGCATCTGATACCTGCTTGGTGACTGTGCCAGAAGACTACAACTGATGTTGTCACACAGCAGTGTGATGTCTTAAAGGGACACTCCTGAGTTACTGTTGCTTGATAACAGCACATTTCTGTCATAAAGGCAAATCATCTCTAGGCTGCAGCACATGGGACCATTAACATCCTACACGTATCCAGATACTGCAGAGTAAAGGGAGAAATCCCAAAAGCAAGCAGGTTTCATATCATCCGATTTTGGGTGCCTAAATTAGAAGGTTAATCACCTCATACCATCCAGAGACAGAAATACAAGCATTCAAAATACAATTTATAGCTACGGCTTAAATGACATTGTCCCTGGCTGCCTCCTGAAAGAACCCATTGCTACCATTAGGGAACCTGGGGAAACTAGTCAAAGATAAATATCCACATTTAGATGTCCAGTGTTTGACAGAGACTGGCTTAATTTAAATAATTGTTTGCAAGATTATAATGCATAGGGCACAGGAGGACACACCAAAATCAAAGAAACAGAAGTAGCGAGAAAACCCTTATATCTATAAGTTAACATAAATCTACTTGTATCAGTAGAGCATCACTACTTTCAAACTGTCAAAAAACAACAAAACTAGTTTGCTGCTGTATTCACTTCCTGTTACAAACAGGCAGGCAGTATCACAATAAGGGTATATTCAATAAGTAATTAAAAACTTTAACACATAAATGCAAGAAAAAAACCCCACAGATAAGTCAGTGCTACATTTGTTGGTATAATGGTTCCTTCATTTCTTTCAAAATGCATTTTTAACAGTGTAGATGTGCACCTCGCTGGCCTTACTAAATGCCCAACTACATTATCACCATTTTAGTCCTGCTGCTAAAAGGAACTGCATCATTTATACATGTCTAAAAAAGCTTATCAAACCAAGTTTTCAAATAAAATAGAATAATTTCTTTGCAGTATTCTTGAAATACGCTGTGGTCCTCTTTCCTTTGAGCTGCAATTCAGAATTATCAAGATCTCACATAAGGCTACATGAAAAAGATCAACAGCAGGCAAACCAAGCCAAGTGCTTCCCCAGTTCTGCCAAGAATTAAACACAGAGCTCCATCAGCAGGAGGGCTTTCTTTGGTAACAAAATCTGTCTCAGCCTGTATGTAAAAGATTCCTAAGGCTGCAAATTAAAGCTTAAAGACCACAAGAAAAGCCTCAAGACAATGAGAGCTCCTATAGAAAAAAAGCTGTATAGAATTTCCAGAAATAAAAAGGTAATAATTACTTCTAGTAACAACAGTAATAGCAACAATAGTCCCTCTTTTTAATGGTTCTCTTTCCCTAGAGATCTGAGCATGTTTTATAATTTATATAAGCAGCGGTGTGTGGTTCAATTAATATTAAAATCCAGCCATCTCTGAGCACAACTG
>VXAZ01004530.1:30579-101708 GCA_013399875.1 Gymnorhina tibicen
CACAACTGCAAAAGACAGCATTAAATTACATTTCATTATACAAAAAGAAAAAGCTATATTAATTTGAAATCACAAGGGAAGTTTCACAAGACATTTGGAGAAAATACCAGGACTACAAACCACTCCCTGGAAAAGTGCCATTGAATATTTAGGAAACTAAAATGGTCAAGACTTCTTGCACATCAAAAGGAAAAATTAGACTGCACTGCGTCTCCTTACCTCTGCCAGCACTGCTCTGAAACAAGCTGGGGAGGCAGTTCATCAGTGATTGAATGGGAGAAGCCCAAACACTGTATGGGAGTGCTCTTAAGAGCAGCTCTTAAAAAGATTTGAAAAATGCACAGGCACTACTTGCCCTGGAAATGGATTTATTGAGAGCATGAAGCAGCCTGCTAGTTCTGTTCCACATTGCATGTATGCAAGCACAGGCTGACATATGGACCATATATCTGACTGATAATGTCCTATTAGTCTGATTTGTCTTAGCACAGTATTAAAGAGAAAGATGCAGTATGATGAACAAAACTGTAGTGTTTCAACAGATTTCTGAAGGAAATTAGTCTGATTTGACAAGAGTGTGCAACCCAAAGATAAATATCTGTCCTATAGCAATTCTGCTTATTAATTAGCAGCAATGAAGAAGGAGACTGAGCATTTCACTTTCTTCCCTTTTTATTAATATGCACAGTAAGTCAAAGCTTCCGTTGTACAAAGCAAGATGGAATACTGTTAGTCCTATCCCAAAGTAACACATGGACCTCCCATGATGCAGCACATACAAACATTTCTAACTCCTTCTGCTCAGCTTTTCCATCACCCATCATTCACTCTCGTCACTGAAAGCCACCAAGCGTGTGGTATTTCCCAAGTACAGAGCAAGTGCTACACTCAGAAAGTATCATAAAGTAAATAAAAAATTATAACTGGAGGTAAACAGAATTAAAACAGAAATTTAACCCTGTTTTTCTTTTAAAATTATCATTATATTCTCACCAGACCAGAAACACTAGTTTGGAAATCCTGTATAAGCTGTCTCTTTGAAACTCCTGTCATCTTGGATGTAACTGGATTTCAGGGCTAAACAACCCCCGCCACAAACAGATTTTTAAAAAAACCAAAACCAAACAAAAAAGCCCACAAGCAAACAACAAATGAAAAAAAAATCCCCAAAACAAAACAAAACAAAAAACCCCAACCAACCAACCAAAAATAAAAACATAAACAAAACAAAACAAAAAGGCAAATAAGCACATCAGAAACATACTTGGGGCTCATTTCATATTGTGGTATTGTGGCCAAAAAAAGGGCATCAGCCCCAGAGCTGATAATCTAGTAATACCCCACCACGATTAAAACATGCTTCATTTACTTTAATATAAAATAGCTAAAGTCAGCAAGACAGAATTGTTGTTTCCTTTTAACCCACTGTGATGGCTCAACTGGCCTCTGATTACATGAGGCTTACAAGTCATCTGAACACATTAGTATGCAACTATTTAATAACACTACCATGATTAAGTGTCTAAAGTTATTTTAACCAGTTCAGTGAATATCTAATGCAAAGTGAGCTAAATTTACAGTGGAAGTGCAAGGGCTCTGATTATGGCAAGAGTATTACAGCTGTTTCTTTTAGTCGTAATCTTCTGTCAAATTGATGCCAATAGATATTACAGTATTGTTTAACAATGAAAAGTGGCCATACTGGTGCATTCTCAGAAGTCTTGCCAGCACAAGGAATGGACTACAAAGACTTAAACTGCCCAGTAATGCTCATACAGAGTCATAATAGAAGGTGAAGCCCTGATACTGCACTGGAAGGAAATTTTGCTGCAGAAAAGACAGCAATTAGCCCATTTTACTAAATTCAGAAACTTGGCAAGGAACAAAAGCCACAGCTTTTAGTAGCTTGAGAAGATTATGCTGAACATAAAGAAAAGCGTCTTCACCAGAAGGGTAATGTAGCAATGGAAGATATAACCCAGAAAGATGGTGGAATCTCCAAGCTGCTTCCAGACAAAACCACAGCTGGCCTGGTCTATCAGTACCAACAGTCCTGCTCTCTGAGGGATGTTGGGAGAGAATATGCTCAGAGACCCCTTCCAACCAACATTTCCAAGATTCTGTGATCTTGTGGGCTAATACAAACCCAGCCAAAAAACTAACTGCAGCAGGAAATGGCTGCAAGAGCCCCTACTGCAGCCACAGTAAGGCCACACACCTGGACAACTCTCAGGTACAGGCTCACAAAGATCTTGTGCAGGTGCTTTTGTCAGCAACTGTGTTTTTTTTCAAGAGGCTGATTATGGCACTGCCTTCCACCTATCAGAAAATATTTTAGGTGAATGACTGAAGCACATCAGCCACATCCTCCTCTTTTCCCTGAGACACACTGTTTTGCCTATCAGACATGCCTTTGCTGAAACACGAAGATGTTCCACATGTTCATTAAAGTCTGGCACACCAGTTCCCTTCAGAACAGCTGGTGCTGGCATGTAGATGGTTACAAATGCACAAAGAACCTTAGCATAGCAATGGGAGTTCAGCAGATGAAAAATGCTCTCGTCTTTTTCTGTTACAGTCTTCATGGTTTACTTTGAAAAAAATTCTCTGCTTCAAAAGCCTTTCATGCATATGAATGTGATTTTCAGCTTGTCTCTCAACTTCAGTGTTACAAAGACTTGTTAGGAAAAAATAGTAACTGGAAGGACTCGAGGGTAAATGAAATATACAAACTGACAAACCTTTCTTGTGTCTGGTTGCACCCTTCACCCCCACTGATACAAAACATCATTTTTCACATCACTAAAAAATTGTGTGCATGGACACTTCTGCATATGCCAGTAAACATACTTGCATCTCAAGCTTTCCTGCAGTCACTGGTATGAATCGCTCTACAGGGTAAGCATAGTTTTAATTAGCTAGTGCAGTTCCTACGACAATTTTTATTCCTTTTTTTTTGTTTAAGTTGTAGCCCCGAGAACTTACAAAGAATCTTGGGGTAAAAAAGAAAAAAAAAAAAAAAAAAAAAAAAAAAAAAAAAAAAAAAAAACCCCCCCCCCCAAAAAAAGCTGTGGGTGGTATCCAGGGGGTTGCCTTCGACTGCAAAATTTTTAATCAATTTTTAACATCTGATATCCTTCTCATTTCAGTAGTAGAAGAAAGAACTGATAGACAATAAATACAGCTCTTGCTGTGACTACAGTGCAAAATCTTTTAATTAAGCTAGCTATCAGATACTGTAAAAAGAGCACTCAGAAACTGATAAATCACCAAAAGATGCATTCTGTAGTTCAGAAATGGAGAGGGCTAAAAACATGAGTCCTGAACTCTTATGACCTGTTGCAAAAATGCAAAGAACTCCCTTTAGCCCACATGAACCAAATTAAAAGGGAAGTTATTGAAATGACCAGTAGATCACATGCGGCAATCAAAGTGAGGTCTTACTCCCAAATGAAGCATTTTACTCTTTCCCATAATGAAGAGTGCTAGGTGAAACTAATAAGTAAGGTATAACTAACAGGCATGAAATATGTACATGCCAAGACTGGAGCATCTGTTTGGAGTGGTTCATTCTCTAACATCTCTTTTTTTCTTAGCCTTTTCTCCAGTTTGAGGGTTTAGTTTTTTCCTCCTACCTCACTAATACCTCTTTTTACTTCAGTTTCATCTTCCTCCCCCCAAATCATGGCTTTACATTTAACCTCACACTCTTCCTCAGAGATATTTAGGATGTTATAGACAAAGTCTTGACAAACTCAGTCAAACCAGCATGCCCCAGCAAACCACAGGTCTTCACGGGTTTCAATGCCTGCAGGCTTCATCTAGCATGATTTCTTTCAATTTTAACACAGGTTTCTAGGAATTATATTTAAGTATGCTTCCTAACAAGAAAATATTAAAATGTTAAAACATAAGAAGTGAGGGCAAGTCCATCACACTCTCTAGTGAACTGCTTGAAACAATCTTCACTTAAATACTGCATCTTTTTTAGAGTAAACTCATCTATTTCACTGTATTATTGCAAAAAAGACTGAAAATTTCCCCTACTAGGGCATCATGTTCTCAACTGCAGTTATTTGTATATAGTAAGTCAACTTTGATGCTCCAGAGAAAGAAATAAAATATATCTACGTATTCAAATCCATCTCCAGCTAGTGATTATTTTTATGCCCTTCTCTGAAGTTCCACCAGGGTTGCCATGTTGGTTTTGGATAGAAAGTTCTAAACTGGACATAGGAATGTAGCACTCTTACCAGTATTTCATGCAGAGGTAAAACTACGTGTGTTTGTTCGCCTGCTATTCCGATTTTCAGCAGAGTCCCAGTGTTCATAGCAGAAACCTTCTGAACATCACTTCAGTAAAAACCTGTATCGTGATTAGGTACTCACTTTCATAATTACTACTCTAAGTTATTCCTTTTCAGGAGTTTCTTGGAATAGGTATAGCCAGTGTTCTCTGCTCCTACACATACTATGTTTTATTTATCTGTAAAAAATGTGATGACTTTAATAATTTAGATTACACTGCAATAATGCACCATGATAATTACAATATTATTTGCTAGTAAATAATTTAAATAACATTTCAGAACACTGCTAAAATGCTGAATAATATAAAGCAAGCAGGATTCCTGAGGTACCTTCTCAGGAAACAGACAACCTGCTTTCTTCCCAACAGCAACTTTTTAGATCTGCCATGAAGCCAGATTTTAATCCATCTAATATATAACCTCTTAGAGCCAAGTTTCACTGGTTTTCCCCATCAAGATGTTAGAGTGGTAAGACAAATGCCTTTGAGAAATTCAAGTACACTATATTCATTCTGCTCTCTTTATCAGCCAAATCTACGATCTTGTCAAGCGATGACAGTTTTGTTTGACAGAACACGTTTCCATAAAACCATCTTGACTGACAATAATATGCTCTTCGTCTCTAACCTTTTTTAGATGGTATCCAAACTGTTCTGTTCTGTTGCCAAGACTTCTGCAAAAGTCGCTATTCTGTTGAGTGGTGGATAGTCCCTTATAATTCTCCTAAGTATTTGTATTACCATGGCACTCCTGCATTGTTACAGAGCTTCTCCACTCTCCAGCACTCTTTAATATTTAATAAATGGCTCAGAACTCAAATGTTATATTTATTTACCTAGTAGGATTTCAGAACTGCTGGTCATAACATACTTACTTTTAGCCAGTGCTTCCCATATTGCACTTTGACTATAATGAATAAATGTATATTGTCTATCATAGGAAGGCTGAAAAACAGAGAAGAAACAGCTCCTGAATATTTCTAGCTATTCTGCATCACTGTTTATAATTTTACTTCCAGTTTAGTGTTGCAGTGGCTGAGTCAGCAGCTGTGGTGGCCGGGGGGCCAAAGAGCCCAGGTACAGGAGATGCCCGCTGGTGGCGCAACTCCAAAGTCTAACATCACCCCTTAATTCTGGGTGAGAAAAGCCACTCCCATCAGGCTTTGTGGTTCTATGTAGATCCAGTCTGTCTGACTGGCCAGCAGCCAGATGCCCCTTGTATCCCTTAAAGGATGTAATCCAGCCCCCACTCCGCCCCCTCCTTCTCCCTATTGGTTGTTGTTGTATTACCCCGCCTCCCTTCTGTACCCCTCTATAAGTGTGTCACGGCTGAAAGGCCGAGCTCTCCATCCCTGGACTCCTTCATTGTGGTTTGGTGATAAAACCCCTTGGAATTCTATACGGGGGCCACCTCCTGACTGTTTGCCTCTAGTGCCGCCTGAGCGAGCCAGCTGAGTGTGAGCGTGAGCTGCGTGCTTCCACCGCACGGGTGAGAGAGCTGGCCTGCGAGTGTGCCAAGTAGCACTGCCGGAGGTTCCTCACTAAGGAACACTTCAGGAATAACGCAGCAGCTTCTCCACCGAACACCCACATGGCGATAGTTTAGCAACAGATAACTTGGCCCAATTTACATCAATCGACCGGAGATTGATTCATAATACACCCTATACATAATACACCTTCATAATATACCTTAAAAATGCCATCTTACTAGTGTTAGATTTTGGCATTCACTCTACCCCCCATGGCTTGCTTTAACATCGGGACAAAGTATAAATCAAGTTAGACAAAAATGTCCTTATGTCAGTTTTACACTGAAAGAACTAGGAAAAGAACAGTACAATAAGATTCTCTAAGTAACAATGTACATGGAAGAAAACATACTTCATTGAAAAAAAATCAAATGAAACTGCAAGCAAAATTTAGAGAACTGCTACTTTAATACTTTTCCCTTGACTTTGAATGTTGGCAATTACTTGTTATTATTTTTACAAGATACAGGGAAATACATAAACCTAGAAGACTCTTAGTTGTTGTACAACGTAAAAATAGAACTGTCACCTATGAGAAACACAGCTGAAAGAAATCACTTTTAAGAGAACCAGAAAATTCTTCACCTTGGATACCAACACCCCTGACACACACTCTCCATTTCATGGTTTTGAAGCAGTGTACAGAGAGTTGAGAGACAGAAAACTCTGCAACCCTAACCTTTCCCAACATAAACAGAAAACAAAGGTAGATTCTGAGCTGTTGTTTGTTAAAAAGTGACCATCAGAGCTGGACAGACACAGAGGTGTTCTGACTCCTTCTCTTGATTAGATCATTGCCTAAGGGTTGGTGAATTCCTAATACAGTTTTTTATGCAGCAAAAGTTTATTCAATTCTGTTTCTCTGAGGAGTGGGAGGAGATGGTGGAGAGGCATCCATACCTCTCCCAATATGTTCAGTGATGTTGTACTTAGCTGTGCATATGCCAAGGACATGAAGCATATGGCCTGGGGGCTGGCACTGTCCCATTTAGCAGATGTCTTCAATACATTCTGCCATAAAAATCTTTTGGGGCACTGGTTAACTGCTTTTTATCAGACAATTCTCTTTCTCTACTTGTGTCAAGTTATTCACCTTAACTGAAATCTCACTAAGCATCTTTAGAGAATTTGTACAACTTTTCATATCCAGCAACTAGAAAATAAGACTTTACTACTCTCTCAAATTAAGTCTGCACCTAGCAGATAGATTGACTGCAAACTGACTACTAGGTGCCACAGGAAGACATAAATCTTCCTGAAGTAGTTATGCTGCTTTAGTTTTTTGGACCAAGGAGTCAGAGACAGGAATCAATCTTCAAAGGCAAGCACTCTTCCCCTTGTGGCATTACTCCAAAGCAGCCAAGGATGAATACACCAGTAATTTGTGCAGGCCTGGAATGCCAGCAGGTAAAGAGGAAGACTCACACAGCTTACAAAAAAAGCAAGAGAGCAAGTAGCTCTTTGGAAATCCACTGGAAATTAATCTTGCATGCTAGCATTGTAAGGATTTACCAAATTACTCAAATGGTGAGCAATATTTAATCCTGTGGACTGTTTACAAACTCTGCCTGGATTGTTTTATGGACAGTTAATTCCTACTATGGGTTTGTGCATTTGACAATCCTTTCCCCATGGGGCTTCCACTGTTTGGGCACATCCATCAAGATGACAGACAAAATAATCCTGATAGAAATTATTCCTTTTTGACTTTGTAGAGGACACACCAGACAGTGGAGTAATGGCTGAATGGGAGAAGAAAATACTGTTCCACAATATCAATGCCCTATACAAAATCACAGGACAAAACTGGAAAGTCAAAACATTTAAGGCAATTAGCTCCTAGTCAGGGAGCTCAAAGGCAGAAGAATACCCAAAACTGACTTAATTTCTATTTTTTTAGTTTACTTCTTGTTATAAAGGCTGGACACTTTCACCAAGTATCATGATCTGGTTTAGTTGAGCTCAACACCTCTACCACCCTAAAACGTCTACATCCTCACAAACTAGAAAGAAAAGAGTAGCACACTTTGTGCTCCCTCGTGAAAATACTTTACAGAGTAAGACCCAAGAGAACCCAGAAGAATTGCCCTTCAAGTGTCTCAAACTTGGAAAACTGATGTTCCACAACGAACATTTTCTTCCGCCCAACCAGTGGTAGAGCATTCCTGTTCCCTAGCTGGTGATACGAGCATGCCAGGCTTCTCCGAGTTATTTTTCTGATAATCATGCAAACAACTCACACAAGAGACCTCTTTATTGATTCCTTTATCAATGTGGTAAACATCCTGACTAAAACTGAAATTAGATTGCCTCGACAAAGTCCAGTCTTCAGTGAGCAAGGGTCTACCTTAAAAAGAAGAGTAGGAAGGCTTTTTAAATGACTCAACCAAATAAATAGTATATTTTCAATCAAATTAAAGAATATCTGTATTATTTCCCCTCCACCCCCTTCTGTGACCCCTTAGGGCCAGATTCCGTCTGTCTGAATCACAGAATAATCCATCCTTTAAGAACAGTAATAAGTTTAGCTCCCCGGTATTTTCACTACACAATTGTAAATACCCCAGTGGACAAAGCTCTTCCTCCCCTCTTTGGGAGGCTATTCCCTAGTCTAATACATTTCACCATCTACTTGGGATTCAGTCCTCCACAGATCACAAATTCTGAACAGATTAAGGAAAAAGTGTCTAATTCTCCTGACAAATTACAGTCCATGTAACCTTAATGAATTTTCCTGTAGTGGGTTGAAAGATAGTTGATGGACAGTTTTTTAGACCAATCGCTTCTCGCGCTTTTGCATATAAAAAGCTGCACGGGCGCGGGAAATACGGCTTCTGGTTTCCAGTTTTTCTCTCAGAGGAGTGGCTGGGCTGGGCTAGGCTGGGGCGCGGGCCCGTGCGCCCTCCCCTCCCCCAGCGCCAGGGCACGGGCCCCCAGGTAGCTGCAGAACCCCCTCAGAGCCACGGGCAG
This sequence comes from Gymnorhina tibicen, assembly GCA_013399875.1. Lineage (NCBI taxonomy): Eukaryota > Metazoa > Chordata > Aves > Passeriformes > Artamidae > Gymnorhina > Gymnorhina tibicen. The sequence continues at coordinate 39,391 of VXAZ01004530.1, forward strand.
CTAAGAAAAGAACTGGCCGGGTCCCCTCTCCCGCCACGCAGCCCTGCGCAACTCGGCAGGAGCAGATACAGCTTTCTGCAACCAACGCAGTCTATATCAAACTGAAAAAAGCACCAAGCAGCCAGCCGCATAAAGGGAAAGAGGCTTTTCTCCAACATAAAGCCGAAGAAAATGAGTTCTTCCACATGGAGGCTCCAAGGTCAGAGAGAAAGAAAAAGTAAGTCATGTGAGATGGAGCTGAAGATGGCGACAGGAAAAGAGGGCGGAGTCGCGCCTAGTGCAAAGCTTAAGAATACTTCTTGCAGGCTGTAGTAAAAACTGTAATATCAAAAACTGTTCTTTCCTCTTTAATCCATTTAAAAAGACATGGGGGGATGAGAATTCCATGTGCAGCCTGTGGAAAAAAGAAAGTGGCCACGCCAGGCCACCTAGGAGCTGTAAGAGACTTTTAGAGATTTTGTGAAGAAGAGAGCCGTTGCTTTTTTCAGGCTAGAATTTGCTTATCCTTAAAAAAAAGAAACACTCCATGTGTGGCCCATGCTGGCAGTTGCGGAAAGACTGCAAAATTCGTGGGAGAAATGTTTTTCACAGCAGCAGAATTCCAGGCAGGTCTGGTGCTTTTTGGGCAGTTTAGAAACCACGTGAAGCAAAAGAAACCTTTTTTTTCCCCTAAAATAGTGGGGAGACTTTTAAGAACTGTAATACTGACCAAAATCATGGTTTGTTATCCTGTGTGCGAGTTAAATAAAAGGAGGAGGTGCTGGAAGAAAAGGGGGTTTTGCTTTAATTTATTATTATTTCTTTTTACTTTTAATTCTGTTAGTAATAAACGTCTTCATATTCTTTAAAGTTTTAAGCCTGCTTTGCACTTCTCCAAATTCTTATCTCACAAAATATAAAAAATGCAAACCAACCTACTACACCTTCTCTGAGAAGTTAACCGCTTAATTTCTGAGACTTTCACTAGTTACCATTTTGAAACACAGCATAAGAAGCATACATGAAAAGATTTAAATTAACAGAGCTATTTTTATTGTCAGTTGCTGCCTAATCCTTAGAAAAAAATTTCATTGGCCCTACCTCGCAAAGCACTTAAAACCACATTCTTCCCCAACTATATGCCCCGAAGTCCCAATGAAATAAAGCACGCATTATTTCCATTCAAGCCAATACACAGACAAGAGTATTACACATCACTGAACTATTTCAATCTAGTATGAGCCCAACCCATGTGCCCAAATCACTCAGACATTTGCTGACAACTAGACTGAGCAGATTCTATGAAGAATTGATATAGGTTTTATATGTTTGTCATTACCTGTTCAAACTGAGGAGTGTAAGTGTTCGTGTAGTCATTGCTATCTATATAAACCTTTACTCCCCTGCAGCCCATGAGCCCTATGGGACTATTGGATCCATTATATGATCACAATCTTTGCTTGGATATTAGATCTATGATATGATCACAATCTGTGACCAGTCTTGTCTTCTGACTGTTCAGCTGTTCATCTCTGCAAAACTGTAATAACTCCATGATTTGACAGTGGTAGTGCAGAGTGATTGCTTCAGGTGACCTCAGCAATGTCACTTAAATTTTTGGAAATTAGAAGCTACTTTAAACATTTTTACCCACAGTCTTATGATTAGGCTGTTAAATTGTCTTTTTGGATAAAAAGCAAAAACAAAATAAACTACTGCCTTGATCAGGATTACTAAAAAGAAAAATAACTGAGGGTAGAAAAAGTGATTTTCTTGATGAAACTCTTCCAAGAAGGGCAAAAGACATTTGCAATTACACTAAAAAGAAAAAAGTATGATCTCTGTGGTGCGTGAGTAGCTGGACTCAAACTAAGAGAAGGAAAAGGAAAGCAAAAGAATGTCAAGCATTGCCCATTTTTATATTTTCTGTGGAGAGAAAGATGCACGCTGGTGGTAAACATAACACATATGAATGGAAGTGAGGCAGTGGCACAGTGCCAGACTGGTTTGTTTTATCTAAGAAAGCACTGAACACTGACGCATGAGATCATTTACTAGAGAAGCTGGGAGAGCAACTCAGAATAAACAATTGTCTCCAAATGCAGCTCTTTTACTATTCAAACTATCCACAAAGACCAACCTCTTTTTATAGATGTTTGCTGTTTGTATGTATCCAGACAAGTACTTCCTTCTAGTCCATACCAATGCAAGTGCTGGCTTAAGGATTCAGCACTCACAGTGACAGCACTGGGACTGCTCAGGGAAGTCAGCTGGCCTTTCTGTTGCTCCAGTTTAGCTGCATATGCTAAATTCCTTTATACAGAACTAAAACTTCAGCAAGGTCCATCTCAGCATCTACATGTCTGGGGTTATTTGTCCCAAAACTTAGCATAAAAACCCCTGCTCTTTCTGTACACTTCATAATGGATGTGAAGAACATGTCACCATAGGATTTTATTGCAAGGTTAGTCATTTTTTTACTTATTTCTGCAGCTTTGCTTTAAAGCACACACAGAAGAAGAGAATTTAGTAGACAGTCTGAGAGACAAGACAGGTAGAATTAGTCCTTTTTGTTATATCTGCTGTGTCCCTTTCCTCTATCCTTTGAAATTCAATTTCTTGTTTGCTGATATAGCATCTCATAAAAGCTTAACCAGAATACACATAAAACATTTCTTTGTAAATCTGAGATTTATCTTTTCGCAAGGCAGGTGCAAGTGCAAGACAATCATATAGCTACTTTCCTAAATGTAACTTGATTACTTTGTTACTTGATTACATTACATCATACAGCTCCCAGAATTATGGCATGATGATACCACGTATCAGGTAGGTAATTTTATATACATTCACTGTAGTTCACATGCATACTCTCTTTATTCATACTAAGCTGCAGCTGTTGAAGTACTTACGTTTCAAAAAATAAAACCATTTGGGGTTATGCTCTGGGATTTTAGGAAACTGATGGAAAAGAAATGGGTTTTTTCCCCACAATGAATCTCAATGGAAATACATCCATTTTCCATGAAGACTGTGATTCTTTGGGATAATACAATTCTACATATATTAAAAGTCAGTGTTAGGCACAATGTTCCTTACCAAAACTGGACATACTGTTTCATAATATCATACTTCTTTCTGTAAGACATACAAAACTAAAGATATGAAATAAAAAAAAGGTTTAAACATTGTTCAAATCCCAGGTGCTGAAACAGGAAAAAAAAAAAGATTTGCTGTAATTTAGCAGTGAAGAATAGATGAGATAAAAGATACATCAAGTAGTAGAAGATTAAAAGAAGACATCTGGAAGAGTTCATGAAGGATTGTGCTATCTCAGAATTAGAAGGTTATGAGTCATTAGACACCATGTATCTGCTGACTTAGGGGGGAAAAAAATCAGAGAGCACTGTACTCCGCACTTGCTTCTAGTCTAATAAAAATTTTCCTCATAATGGGCTTCTCTTCATAAAATCTGATCCAGTAAAGCATTCACCACACTTTGGTTTTAGGTACAAGTGATGCCATGCCTTTCTAGGAGACTATTCACATCACATAAGAATTCACAGAGTTCAAAGTTTGCCTCAGAGCATCAAAATAATTAAGTTCTTGTAGGATTAAGCCCATTACTAAACGTCTAAGGCACATGATTTCATTGGCCCAATGCTAATCATCACAGTGCTTTCTAACATGATGCCTTCTGGCCTAGAAAACCTGTCTCACTAGTTTCATCTTAAACTAAGATTTTTAGCAGTCCTAATAGAAATTATACAATTACTTGTAATTCACATAAACAGAGTCAAAGTATCTGTTATTTATTTCTTTCTTATTCAAAAGTACAAATAAACACATTAGCAAGAAGGGAGCAAATTGTTTGACTGCAACACCTGCTTTTCTAAAGCTATGAAGAGATTTTTAATGCATGAGAGGTTTTAGAATAATTATATTTCCAAGAGATTACTCAAGGACTACAAGTCTCTTTCAAATGTACTAATCTTAACCTAATTAATATTTTTAAGTTTACAGAAGGGGTAATTGACATAACTGACATTTTCAAATTAGGTCTCCTATATTCAAATTACTGTATTCACATTGAGAATGGAAGGAATGCAGCATCTTTGAATGTCAAGGCCATTTTTTAGGAACCTATGCACTGACTAAGGCAAGAATTACAGGAGTTAATTTTGGGGAATTGCGGTCGATATGATGGGACCATGGATGATATCATTAGGAAGAAATGGGTATCTGTTCAGTAGTTGGACTAGTATCTGATTATAAAGCTAATAGCTTTGTGGCCTGCAGGTCCAACTGACAGGAGGGCTAGAGGCTTCTGATCTAAAGTAGTTCCCCATTAGCTCATAATGCTGAGCCCTGGAATATAGTTGTTGTGTATATGGGTAGTTAGTCACACCACAGAAGAAAAGCCACTCTCAGTCCAAGCATGAAGTCAAGGCTCAGTTCATTAACAAATCCTGGAGCCTCATTGTTTCTCCATGAACTTTGGGGAAATTTGAGTTTAAAGCAAGGAATCAGCAGGCTGCACTACTTTTCAATCACAAACTTTCAGCATGGTAGAGGAAACAAACTCAAATGGCTCTAGTCCATTACATCCAGAGAGGTGTAGGACATGTTTGCAAAGCAGCAGTTGCAGCCACTTAACCATACAGCCTTAAATATCTAGGGCTGTCTCCAGTCCCATTTTGCTTTATTTGAAATATATGATTGTAAGACTCATGCACAAAGAAACTCTGAACTGCTCTTCCTCCTGAGTCATTAAGAAGATACCAGCATCTCTACCTTACTGTTCCACAGAATAAAATATCCTAGAAAGTACATATAAAATAACAGTGCTATCTTGATATTAATTTTATTTATTCTCTTTAAAGTCTCAGTATCTTTTGCCAATCCTTTCTACTAGTAAGTTTTCATCAGCAAGTACAGTATACATTAAATGCTGATTTCTGCCCTCATAATATGCTGATTTGCTTCAGCAGTCAATAAACAAAAAGAAACAAAGACATAAAATTTGGGTAAAAACAAACACTAATCATTACAAAACTGGAATTGGATGCACTTGTAACATCAAGCTTCAGCTACATCTCCAGCAATACTGAAAGAGCAGTTTTAAACCAGACAGCAAGACTTAGCAACAGTTAATCTGGACTGTGTTATATAAAAATTACACCATTCATCTTTCAATCTCAAATCAGAAAAGTGTGCTTTTTAAAATGAAATTTTTTGGAGTTATAAATTGCTTAAAATTCAAAAGTGAAAAAAAAGTTTCCTAAAGAAGTCAGTCCCATTTAGATAAAACAACGAACAAACAAAAAAACCTAAAAACTAAAAAAAAAAACCCCACAAGCTAAAAAAACACCAAAGTAAAACTCGAAGTAAAGAAAAAGGATAGAAGCGTAAATTGTTCTTGTTGTTTTTGGATATACATACTTCAAACACGTTTAGAGATTAAAATGTCTACGTCTCTGAACAACACTTGTTTTCATGATGAAGAAATCAGCTATTATTCTACAACTTGGTGAGGCAGATTATGTGCAATGATGCTACTACATGCTATTTACTGTACTGAAGTCAATTTTGCCTTGCATTTGCTTTCTTTGTGGTGTTTACCCAGAGATTTAAATAACTTTATTATTAAAATACTTAGAATATCACTCCATAAGCAAGTTCTTGTTCAGTAGAGAAGGGATGCATTACTAATGCCATTTCACAGTTGAGCCGTGTAAGTCTTGAGAGATTAAGGCAAGGCTTCTCAAAAAGTGGACTCTGAATCAGAAAAGCTTTGCCTGTTATTTTTACAGAATGACAGAATGGGGTTGAAATGGATCTTTGGAGACCATGTCGTCCAAACCCCTTGCTAAAGCAGGTTCACCCAAAGCAGGCTGCCAGGATCGCATCCAAGCGGCTTTTGAATAGGAGATTTCCCAGCCTCCCTGGGTAGCCTGTTACAGTGCTCAGTCACCTCAGTGCAAAGGACCTTTTCCTCACGTTAGGACGGAGCTTCCTGTGTTTCAGCTGGTGCTTGTTGCCCTCGCCCTGTCGCTGGGCACCGCGTCCCTTGGGACAGTGAGTAGCAGTGCCCTCGCCGCAGCGCACAGCGCTCCACCCGTTGGAACAGCAGCAGTGTTCAAGGTGTTTTCAGACACTTCAGAGGAGGCGCACTTGTAAGTGTAATCAGCAGCGGAAACCCCTCAGATTGCCTGCAGGAGCCTTTCTTTCTCTCTGCCCGGCAATCCCCGAGCCCGCGCACTCCGCTGCGCGCCCCGGGCAGCCTCACGCGCCCCCGGGCTGGCGCCGCAGCGACACCTGGCGGCTCCCGCAGGCACCACGGGAGGCGGGCAGGGAACCCGTGCTACAGGCAAAGGTCACAAACAAACATACACAAACAAACATACACAAACAAACACACATTGTAGGTACGCGTATCTATGTAACATATAGATATGCATACATCTCAGAACCTATATGGTATAACAACAACCTTAAAATCCTGTTTGCAGCATCCAACTGTCAACTTTCAGAAGCTTTGAGGTATCTGAGTTAGTACCCAACAGGAAACTCTACAGTAGAGAGGACCCCCACACATTCAGGACAAATCTAATTTACATCACAAGCACTTTTCTTTAAATTGTTAAGATTTTACTTCAGTGTTTAGAACAGACACTGCTGAGGAACAACGCCTAATTGCTAATCCAAATGTGACATGTATGGCACCAGCAGTAGTACAGACAGCTTTCTGCTCAAGTCAAAATTATTTTTAAGCCTGAACTCCTCCTGCAGAACAAATGGATAGTTGGATCTCTCATCTAGTCAGTTTATAGCCGAGGGTACTGAAGTTTGCAACATGAACACTGAGCTCCATCAAAGCTTGTTTGTGTGCTGGGGCTTACAGATCAGCTAAGCAGACAAAACCCAACATCACAACAGCATAAGCTGGTCACCAATGTCCTGAGGGAATGTTCTGGAGTCAAAAAAGACTGATATGCCAAACATTTAAAATTCACAATCACACCAGAGAAAAAAAAATCTGAAGTGCAGTTTGTACTCCTTCCCAACATGAGAATCATCTGTCCTTCCATGGTGTGAACTGATGGATGCTTGCCCTGATCAATCCATTGGAAAGCTCACACTCCTGGAGCAGTATATGAATAACCTGCCTTAAATCACATCTGACTGGTAATACCTTAACCTGAGTGCCATAACTCTGAAGCTATCTATGACACCTGTGTGTCCTTTAACAAGGTACAAAATTTATGAGACATATAGCAATAAGCAAAATTAATTCAAATTTATTTCCTTGCCACTCTTACAGAAATAGCATCTAACTCTGCTTTTGAAAAATAGAAGTATGAGCTACTTTTGAAAAATAGAAGTATGAGCAAAGAGCTGTGTTACCATACTAGAATGACCTTACTAAAGGCCATGCTTATGAAGGTGAACACAGTGTTTTATTGGTACAGTTACATGCCATCCAGATCTCAGTTGGTTTGAATTTGTCTCCTCAGAACATACTGAATATACAAAATGAGCCTGATTCTGTGTCTCGGTCCAAAGTAATACGATTTTTACAGAAATTACAGCCCATTAAAATGGACTAGAAACACATACTTAATTCATGTTCTCTGCCATTTGCTTGGTAGGTGATGCTGTGAATCTCCAAGAGGCAAAAGCATCTGTGCATTACTTACCTTATTCAGACACCAGTGCAAGTCCAGTACATGCAAACAATATGACACCAAGATTGAGTGATGTGGCAACACACCTGAAGGACGGGATGGCATCCAGAGGGACCTGGACAAGCTCGAGAAATGGGTCCATGGGAATCTCATGCAGTTTAGCAAGACCAAGCACAAGGTGCTGTACCTGGGTTGGGGCAGCCCCTGGTATCAACACAGGCTAGGGATGAACAGATCAAGAGCAGCCCTGCTGAGAAGGACTTGGGGGTGCTGGTGGGTGGGAGGCGGGACATGAGCCAGCAATGTGCACTTGGAGCCTGGAGAGCCAAATGTGTCCTGGGCTGCATCCAAAGCAGTGGAGGCAGCAGGGTGAGGGAGGGGATTCTGCCCCTCTCTCCCCTCTGGTGAGATACCACCTGCAGTGCTGCATCCAGCTCTGGGGTCCCAGCACAGGAAGGATGTGGACCTGTTGGAGTGAGTCCAGAGGAGGCCACCAAATTGATTAGAGGGATGAAGCACCTATCCTATGTGGAAAGGCTAAGAGAATTGGGATTGTTCAGCCTGGATAAGGGAAGGCTCCAGAATGACCTAAGTGCAGCCTTCCAGTACCTAAAGGGAGCCTACAAGAAAGATGGAGAGGGACTTTTTACAAGGGCATGTAGTGACAGGACAAGGGAGAAGGGCTTCACACTGAGAGGGTAGATTTAGATTAGATATATGGAAGAAATTCTTTGCTGTGAGTGTGGTGAGGCACTGGAACAGGCTGCCCAGAGCAGTTGTGGATGCCCCACAAGTGTTTAAGGCCAGGTTGGACAGAGCTCTTAAGCAACCTGGTCTAGTGGGTGACATACCTGTCCATGGCAGGAGGGTTGGAACTAGATTATCTTTAAGGATCCTTCCAACTCAAGCCATTCTATGACTCTATGATTGTATGAAATGGTAATTCTCTGTCTTCCCCATACTACTTCTGATTTCATAAACATTTAACAAGTTTTTTTTTTCAGTTGCCTCTTTCCCAAGGAAAAAAGAACCAGTCCATTTAGTTTCCTCTCACATCAAAGGTGGTCCATCTTTCTGAACATCCTCAGTGCCTGTGTGTGTATCTTCTATTAACTTCTCTTATGTCTTTTTTAAGATACAATGAACAGAACAGTGCAATGATTTGGACATACACTCCCTTTTTTATTCTGTTACTTTCCTAGGAATTCTGAATGTTTAATCTGCCTTAGTATTGCTGATCACAAAACTGACCTATTCACAGAACTATCAAAGAAAATTCAAAGACCGTTGTAGGGCTACAGCCAAGAAATGCAACACATTTGTTGTGGCATTTTGTGAGTGGCATAAGAGTTTGTGGCACCCTTGCCAAACTGGGGAAAGCCAAAGCTTCTGTAAAGCCAAAGCTTCTGTAAATTTTATCTTCCCCACCAACACCACAAATCTGCACATGGGAACATCTGGGCAGTCTCTCCTCTAAGAGCTTTTTACAGTGATCTCCCTCCATTGTTGTTCCAGCTCTTGCAATCATTCCTCAAGCACATTTTCTTCCCAAAAAAATGTGATTGTTGTTCCCATTTTCCTTGCTGCTTCCTTTACTCATCTCCCTGTTCAATTACTGATTTATCTTTTGTCCTTGAGCTTTCTGTTTCTCTCCCATGAGACATTTTTGGTTAAGAAGCATGTAAAATTGACTCTCAAGCATATGAACAGCATGCAATGAAAATGAAGCCACTTAGACCGGTATTAGATTATATGAGTTCATGAATGTCAAATTCAGTATAAACTCAACTCTCATTCATTCACACACTGCATGCAAGACCATCTCACTTTGCAGCTTACCCTTTTAACTACAGTTAAATCATAAACAGAAGCAGCTAAACCATTAGAGGAAACAGCTTTTCCACCAAAGCAAATATTTTCAAAATAAAATAGGTTTGATACTTTCCCATTATTCTCTCTCTAGACATCTGATCACTAGACCATTGTTAAGTGCATCAAGGGCCTGACATGAGAGAAACACAATGAACTGATAGCAGTGGAAACTTTGTGTGAATCAGTGACAATATCATTTGGTGGCAAGGTGCTGTTCCATTCCAGAGGAGCAGAGCCCACCCCAAGCACTTCAGTCCTGGCTTTCTACTAGTCCCCTTTTTTATACCCTGAGTTAGTTCTCTGATGATGTGCTTCAAAGAATCTTGCATGGGCCGACATCCATTCTGAATTCTCTTAATATCAAGTATTAGGTTCTTTTACATGTAAATTATTTCTACATATATGTTTCTAAATATATACAATTAATAATTTTTACCATTCTCTGTTCCCAAATAACCAAAAAAAATTCCACCGACCATGTTCATTATTTGCAAGTGTTTGTTGAACCATTTTTCTGAATAAATTACACTCTGCATGAATGCCAAGATTGTTCATTTATGACTGACAGTTTAAAACTTGTGATTGTTTTCTGTTCTTCCACCTGAATGACTCAAATTTTCTAAGCAAGCCATTACAAATAGTAACTACCCATATTTAAGAGCTAACTCTAAAAAAGCCCAAGAAATAACAGTGTTGGCATACCGTAAACACAAATTAAATACCTGAGAGTTCCGAGAAGGATAGAGGACAGTTCATATAGCAAAATATAGGTGTTTTCAGAGATGCACTTTTCTCCATCTGGCATTGTGTACCTCCCAGAATTACAGCTCTGGAGATGTTTCCCAGTTAATACCCAGCCCTATTCCCATAATAAATATCCTGCTCCTTGCCTGATCACTGAGCAGAGCTCTGGCTTTGGTCTTGAGCCTGCAGTCAGCACAAAAAGTTTCAAGAAAAGGGCTCACAAGCTGGGAAGAAAAACATCAGAACCATGTCCCACTTACCCTTGAACCGATTTCCATGCTGTACTTGTTATCTTGTCCTATTTTCCCTTGAAAGCTTTCAGCCTCGTTGAGATTTTCTTACTTTTAAGTAATTCAGGCTACTCTAGAAATTGCCACTAAAATAACTGACACTGCTAAATCCATAATTGCAACTGAAGTACAACATACATGAAAATTTTGGCTTGCAGGCAGCATTAGTTTTAATTTCATCTGCACTGCAACTCATAAGACACCTCTCTGGAAATTCATGTGAAAAACACACTAATATACCAAAATTCACATGTATGTGCATGTTTCAACTTGTTTATTAATAGCCTGGACAAAGGGAACCCTCATCAAGTTTGCTGATGATTCAAAACTGGGGGAGTGGCTGATCCACCTGAAGGCTGTGCTGCCATTCACTGTGACCTTGATAGGCTGGAGAATTGGGTGGAAAGAAACCTAATGAGGTTCAGCGAGGGCAAGTGCAGGGTCTTGCACCTAGGGAGGAAGAACCCTGAACACCAGCACAATCTGGGGGCTGTCATACTAGAGAGCAGCTCTGCTGGGAAGGACCTGGGAGTTCTGGTGGATGACAAGCTGACCATGAGCTGGCTGTGCCCTTGCAGCCAGAAGGGCCAGTGATATCCTGGGGTGCATCAGGAAGAGTGTGGCCAGCAGGTGAAGTGAGGCGATCCTCCCCCTCTAGTCAGCCCTGGAGAGGCCACATCTGGAGTGCTGTGTCCAGTTCTGGGCCCCTCAGTACAAGAAAGACAAGGAGCTACTGGAGAGGGTCCAGCAAAGGGCTACAAACATAATGACGGGTCTGGAGCATCTCTGCTGTGAGGAGAGACTGCAGGAGCTGGGCCTGTTCAGTCTGGAGAAGAGAAGACAGAGAGGGAATCTCATTAATGCATGTAAGTATCTCAAACATGGGTATCAAGAGGATGGTGCCAGACTCTTTTCAGTGATGCCCAGCAACAGGAGAAGGAGCAATGGCCATAAACTAAAACACAAGAAGTTCCACCTCATCATGAGGAAGAACTTCTTTATAATGAGTGTGGCAGAGCACTGGCACAGGCTGCTCAGGGAGGTCGCCCAGTCTCCCTCTCTGGAGACATTCAAACCCCACCTGGACAAGTTCCTGTGTCATGTGTCCTAGGTGACCCTGCCTTGGCAGGTGGGTTTGGCTAGATGATCTCCAGAGGTCCCTTCCAACCCTAACAATTCTGTGATTCAGTTCAGCAGTACAGAAAGGGAACAGACCATCATTTGCAATTTCCAGTTATAGACACTTAACAGTTAGACTGTTTCTTCTTTTCTTCATTTTGTCCAGTTTCTGAAAATTAGGGACTAGAATACAATTCTACTGACTTTACATGGCCTTAAAAAAATAATTTAAATGTTTTTTTAAATTACAAATACTACATTTTCACCAGACTTGTACACAGGTCAGCCTGATGTCACTATACTTTATCTCCAGAACAGGCTAGCATTTGTTATGCTGTAACACCTGCAAACTCATTTGTGTTTGCTATTCATTGTCATCTAAAGACATTGAGCACACAAACAACTGGGTAACATCAGTTTTAGTGCAAACACACTAACTGTTCTTGCTGGAGGGTTCCCACACTAGGCAGTGAGCTGATGTTCTCAGCACAATTTGTACACATAAGAAATCTATACAAGCAACTTACTCATGCCTCTGGGACTCTACCAGTACAATTGTGGTAAGCATGTAATACTCAGGTTTCATTAAATCCTATAGGAAATCTCATTGAAGATAACTGAAGCTCTTCCCTTGAGAAAATGAACAGAAAAAAGGCAAGTGATAGCAGTAATTCAATAACAGAGGTAAAACCAGAACCAATACAAAAAGCAGCATGATTCCAAGACCTTAAATAAACAAGAGTATTTTTCCTCTATGCCACTGTAAGAGTACATAGACTGTAAGAGCATCTGGTTCATTAAGCTCTCCAGTTAAGGACCATTCAGTGTAATAGAAGTAACGAGTCACAAGGAAAGCAATAAAGCAATAAAGCAAACAGACACACAAACGTTAATGAGCAGGTAATAAGGTAGACAAAGACCAGAACTCTTCAGTCACTGATTGATGGGCTGTTAAAAGGAGCTACTCAGACATAGGCAGGGGCAAGGAGGAGGGGGGAGCAGAGGAGGGAACAGAGAAGAAATCAAGACTTCACGAGTATGATGGCATATTTGAAAGTCTTTGTGAGAGTGTACCAAAACCATGGAAAAGTAAAAGGAACTTGTGGGGGTTATGTAAAAATTACAGATTCTTTATGGGAAGTGAAAAAGGTAAGGAAAAATAGAGATATGGGTGCATAGCAGAGGAAAAATACAGGATACTTGTCTGAGCCATGTGATCAACACATGATAAACACAATCAACACAGTGTATCCTTTCTTCTTAATAAATTCTATTACTGACTTCGCCTTTTTAATCTCACTCTGTCCTGCATGAGTGCTATACAATGTCCAGCTGGCAGCAACTGGAGAACATACCACAGGTCATCAGGTTGTAGATCCAGACTAGAATACAATTGAGATCTGAGTGCCAGCAACAGGGGAAGGGATCATTCCTCATTGGGAATAGGGTGCACATTGCTGGGGTCTAAATGCCAGCAACTGGAGCAGGAACTGTGGCTCACAGGGCCCATATGTTTAAGTGCCAGCAGTTGGGAGACACCAGACTGTCTATACTTCCCTAGGGAATTTAACCGTGCATACACATGTGTGCATGCACGTTCACGTGTACACATACATATACTTTGCTAGCCAACCTTAAGCTGGACTAGCCATGAAGTAGAAGATCTGTATCTGGAAAGACTCTAGCTCTTGAGTCAGCAGCTAGGTAAGGGACACAGTGTGTGTGCATGGACATTGGATCACCACCCAGTGGGAGATCTAGTATCTGAGGGATGCATGAGCAAGTGTGCTTGTGAGAACAGTGCATGAGTGTGTGCATCCGTTCTGCTAATGAAGATCAAGCCAGACTCTCCTGGTAAGTAGGGGAAGCCCCACATAATCAGTGAGGGCCATGAGTCTAGGCATGGATATTAGAGAGATCTGTTAATGCTGGTGTATTTGGGAAGCTAGAAAGCAAGGGCTGATGTTTTCACTAATAAGCTTCAACCCTAACCATCTGGAGAGGAGAAACAGGCCTGGGCTATTTGCATTTCTGTTTATGCAAATGCTGGTAGTTCACAGTGTTGCCTAACCTCTACAATTTGTTACTGGTCTAGACTAGGTGACAGCTCTTCAAGCTACATCCTTCTTGTTCCTCTTCACTGGAGTCTTCACAAAAGCCTTGCCAACAACTTCTTCTCTAATGTATACTGGAAGTCTTCTTTCCTCTCTCCACAGTGCCTTCTCTCTCCCTCACTCCCTGTGACTGGGCACTTAATTTTACAGACCAGGTGATATTAACCATGGGAATTTTCACCTTTTCTCCCTTAGCTTGCTTAAATAACACCTGTATTGTGTCTCTTAGGCCTTGCTAGAATCATAACCCTCCAACTGCCATGAACACTGAAGATATAGGAGTATTATTCTCCTTGTAATTGTTTTCTCAGAAATTAGCATCCAAAAGCTTTAAAAACACATAGTAAAATAAAGTTTAAAAAAATCATTAAAAAGCTATGAAAATAAGTGTTTGTTTGCCTAAAACTATATATTTTGTACACTAATTAAAAAAAATAAATGATATATCTTTTTGTCAGAAAAATCTGTCACAAAGCCAATGTATTTTAGGACAGAAATCTTCCCTGAGAGGTGTCTGAAGCTTTCTCCTTTTAATTTTTCTAAAGCAAGCTGAAAAAACTTTGTGAGAACATTCTGCAAGGACAACTCTCGGGAAGTTGCTCTTCAAAATCTACCAAGCTTCACGCCTCTCTCACCTGTGCAGTTATTAATTAAAAAAATACAACAAAGTTTCTACAGTTAAAGTAAAAAATAATGTTGGTACAACACAGATAGTTGTATGATCAAACTACAGAGACAGAAGACAAGAAAGAGGGTATGAGAAATAATCATAAAAAATGCGTATCACTAAAGTACTCCAAACTTAACTCCCACACTTCCATTCTCCTAGCTAGAGAACATCTAGTATTACATCATGCCAGACAAGCTAGGCAGCACTTAACAGGTCAAATTAAAAAATCTCTTGAAAATTTAGATCAGATAATAGTTTGAGAAAACATACCTATGAGTACCTAAAACACAAAGGATGCAATTTGAGCCCTTACCATCTGTCTGGTCACTTGGACTGCTGCATAAAAGACCACAACATTTTGGCAGAGAATAGAGAGGAAGAACACTGCAAAAATACCTATGCTTCCATTCAAAGCTTCAAAGAAAAAAATGTAAAATGGATTAAGAAAATTAATGGGAATTTTATGGCTGCTGCACACGTACATGGAACCGCAGCAATAAATTTACTGCACCCTTAGAATACAGCATATACTAAATTAATCAGAACTCAGTCTGCAACATTATCTAATTTTTTTGTTTGGAAAGTTATTAATTAATTCAGAAAACAAAATCTGTTCCCCTCATTATATTTTTCCTCTTGTTCCTTCAGTTCACTTAACCCCACACACAGAGCTGTTGTAGAACAAATTTGGTTAGAAGTGACCTCCAGAGGTCATCTAGTTCAACCCCTGCTTGCAGGAAGGCTGGCTGGGTCAAGCTGACGAGAGATTTGTTCAATGAAGTCTTGAACAACTTATGGTTTGGGAGTACCATAAGGGCTCTGGGCAGCTGTGATGGGTTGACCCTGGCTCATCATCAGGTGACCACCAAAGCCACTCTATCACTCCCCTCCTCAGCTGGACAGAGAGGATATAAGGAGGGGGCTGAGGGTCAAGATGAGAACATAGAGAGATCACTCACCAATTACTGTCAGACTGTCAGGGCAAAACACACTTGACTTGGGAAAATTAATTATGAATCAAATCAGAGTAGGGCAATGTGAAATAAAACCAAATCTTAAAGACACATTCCCCCGCAACCCCATCCTTCTTCCCGCTTTACTCACAAATTCTCTACCTCTCCCTCCTGGTGGTGCAGCAGGACAGGGAAAGGGGCTTATCGTCAGTTGATCACTCGTTGTTTCTGCTGTTCCTTCCTCCTCGCAGGAAGGACTCCTCACACTACAGCTGCTCCAGCATGGGCTCTGTCACATGGGAGACAGTCCTCCACAAACTTCTTCAACATGACTCCTTCTCAAGAAGCTGCAGTTCTTCACAAACTGCCCCATTGTGGGTGCCTTCCACAGAATACAGTCAGTCCTTCAAGCACAGCCTGCTCCAATGTGGGTCCTCCACAGGGTCACAAGTCCTGCCAGAAAACCTGCTCCAATGTGGGCTCCTCTCCCAAGGGAGCCACAGGCCCTGCCAGGAGACTGCTCCAGCGTGGACTTCCCACGGGGTCACAGACTCCTCCAGGCATCGCTGCTCCAGCGTGGGATCTCTGTTCCTCCATCGACCTCCATGGGCTGCAGGGACACAGCTGCCTCACCATGGTCTTAACCACTCTCCATGGGCTGCAGGGGAATCTCACCTCCCACACCTGGAGCACCTACTCCTCTCCCTTCTCTGCTGACCTTGGTGTCCGCAGAGCTGCTTCTCTCACATATTCTGTCCCGCAGCCATTGCCATTGTGCAGTAACTTTCCCCCCTTCCCTAGAGGTGCCACCACTGCCAATGACGGGCTCGGCCTCGGCCACTGACAGGTCCGTCTTGGAGCCGGCTGGCGTTGGCTCGTCAGACATGGGGGAAGCTTCTGGCAACTTCTCACAGAAGCCATCCCTGTAGCCCCCCATGGCTACCCAAGCCTGGCCCACCCACCCCTGCCCTCATGCCCTCTGGGCAGGCCAGAGCCATCTCCTGCAGCACGGCCGAGGCTTCGGGTCACCTCAGGGCCTCTCGTGCTGCCTCCAGGGCTGGCCCGTCCTGCTCCCCTGAGCGCTGTCACCGCCCAGGCAGGGGGCTCGCGCCGCTCCCCAAACGGGGCGGGCTCCCCTCCTCCGACCCAGGGAGTGACATTCAC
Source organism: Gymnorhina tibicen (assembly GCA_013399875.1). Taxonomy (NCBI): domain Eukaryota; kingdom Metazoa; phylum Chordata; class Aves; order Passeriformes; family Artamidae; genus Gymnorhina; species Gymnorhina tibicen. The sequence goes on from VXAZ01004530.1 coordinate 55,984, forward strand.
AGGTAGGTGGATTTATGCTTTCCCATTTACCAAAACAAAGGTTTAACTTAGGGCTGATCCGAGCGCAGAGAAGCGCCCTGGTGAAACCCCTTCAGACCTGTTCCAAAATGGCAGTCCCACACCTGTGCAGCTTCGTCCTGTCAAACTGTTTAGTCGTGTGTGCTGTTTAGCTGTACTGTAGCTAGAAAAAATTGCCCGGTACTTCAGTATTCTCCTACATAGAATCAGAACCACTCGTTAGTTCTAGCCAAGGCGCTTACATGCTATTTAGACACCTCCTGGCTGGAGCAGTGCAGGCATTCTCTTGCCTGCAGACCCTGCCCTAGCAGGCAGGAAATCCCTCAGCCAGCCCTGGGTGAGACTGCACTTGCCAGACCTTCTGCCACTGTGTCCCATGGGAGAAAGGCAGCCGCTGGTGGCCACTCTCGCCCTGCAGAGATCCCAAGAGTAGCGCTGTAAGGCTGAGGTGGCTCGACACTATTGAGACAGTGTGGGAAAAACCCACTTTATAATTTAGCTCAGCATTGCGTAACAGCACAGTCCTGTGAGGCGGTGACATTTACCACCTAGCCAAGTTTCAACCACCTAGCTGGGTTGCTAGTTCCCTTCCTCGTTTGCTTTTTAATTGACCACAGAAAAACGCAACTCCTGTGAGAACCGAAGAGTTGCGTCCCTCAGCGCTCAACCCCTTTCTAGAACTGATGCCTTTCTGAAGATAAAGTTGCACTAAACTCTTTATGTTTCACATACTCCATCTGTGGTGGTTTAGACACACACTTAATTTACTGCTGCTCCCCATACTCCTAGTCAACGAAGTGTGCCCCGTTCCCAAGAATTCTGCGGTCCGGAATGGGCGGGGCTGCGGGCGGAGACGCCGCGCTCACACCCTGCGCCGGTCAGCGCGGGGAGTTATGGGTGACGTAGTCTCTACCCCGCCGCGGGTCCCTGAAGGCACACGCTCCCAGGCGGCGCCGCGGCCCTTGCAAGGCACTGTGGGTGCTGTAGGAACGGCGCACGAGCCAATGGAAGGGGCCGTTTCGGAAGGAAGCGCTCGCGCAGCGGCCCTCGCTGAGACACGTGCGACGCTATTTGCTAACGGGAGGGCGTGACGGGCGAACCGAGTCTCCGCCGAGCCAATCGGAGCGGGCCATGTAGAGCCAGCCGTTCCCCGGGGTTGCGTGTGCTGCTGCCAGCGGCCCGTAGTCGGCCGTCAGCGCGGCAGCCGATTGGTGGCGGCGGTGCGGCGGGCGGGGTGAGGGAGCCGGAGTCGGGGGCGCTCGGCGCGGCCCCTCAGAGCCCAGCGGGATGGGGCGGCGGGTGCTCTGGCTGGCCTTGATGTTGTGCCTGGCCGCCTTCTGGGCCAGAGCGCTTCCCGCGGCCGGTGAGTACCGCGGCTCCGCCTCCCTACGCCCCCCTGGGCCCGAGCGCTGCGGCGGCATCGCCCCCCGGGGCCCGCGGCGGGGGAGGGGGACGCCGAGGTATCTCTGCGAGTCCTGGTGCCTGCACCGGGGCACGGGGGCGGCGACAGCCGGGGAGGCGATCCGGTGCTCTTGCTGGGGCTTTGGGGTGTGTGGGGGCAGCGCCGACCTCGCCGGGTCGCTGAGGCGGCGGAGCGGAGGGGAGGCGGGGAGCGGGGCTCCTGTCAGCTGCGTGGCCGGGGGGGCCGGGCTGGCTTGAGCTTTGCTTCACCGGAGCTGCTCCGTAGGCCTGATAGGGGTGGACGCATTGCTCAGTGCGGTGCCTGCCTTTAAACAGCTCGTTAGGAGCCCACTTTGGATTGCTTGCACCGCTTAAAAGCGAAGTGAGGCGTTTTTTTCTCCCTAGAACGGATCTTCTCCCCGAGGCGCTGATAATGCTGATTTCAGCCTTATCAGAATGAGAACGGTTTTCTCACCTCGATATATGGAGAACACTTACGCGTCTGGCTTTAAGTCTCCATACGTTTTTCCTATCCCTATTTTGTTGTGCAGCTCGGGTTTTGTGTGCTTCTCACATGTTGTCATCTACTTCCTTTCATGGGGTTTCTACCTCCCACACCCTTCTTTCCACCATGGGCTGGTGGGGGGGATGTGCAATGCATTTATTTATAAAGCCAGAAGCCACTACCTTAACGACAGCCATATGCGATGCTACTGGGGGTTTGCTTTTACACTATTTCAGGAAAGTAACTTGACGTTTTCTCTAGAGGTAAGTTCAGTAGTTGGGGGTTCATTTTTCTGTATGCAGTAGGAAGTTGAAATTTAAAATAATATTATTTGACTTCGGATTATATGAGCTCTGTAGGTCACTTTATAAGCCAGCAGGCCACTTTCCAAGTTACAGAAAGGATACACACAAGTTCTATGAAACCACGGAGATGTAGCCAACTTTTGAATTATGTGCTCTCATTTATAGTGTATGTAAAGAAAAAAGCTAAGGTGAGATGAGGCTGTGAATGTGAGATGAATCATCTGTTGTATACGTGGAAGTTAGGTGACAAGGGCTGGTCAAGTGTGCAGCAGTGGCTGTACTACCACACAGCTCTTCTGTCTTGACTTTTTGTCCACTATCACAAAGGTGTTTGTGAGTATGAAGTTCTGATAGTTTAACTCAGCCTGTATAAACAATATGCTTAGAGTCAATTGAACTAATACAGTTAATAAACCAAAGAAGGCACAGTACGTGAATGTAGGCATAGGAGCTGTTCACAAATTTAAATTGCTACTGTGATGTCAAGCTGTTAATTGATATCCACAATTCATTAGCGGAGGGTGTTCGGAGTCCATCTTTTGGCAGAAATCTATGAGAGGAATACCTTTCTTGCTCCAATTTTTGACAAGAATCATTCTGAAAGAAAGTTGTCCTTACTTTATGCTTTGATTTCCCACAGTTACAGTATGTCTTTCTGTAGTAGAGACTGGTATAAGCCTTGGGACTGTGTATTAAACGCTTCCTTGAATGCTTATTTGTTTGTAATGTGTGGTCTGGAAACAGTAATCTGGGAGGGGTTTTAAGAAGAATAAGTAAAAATGGTTCAAGTATTACATTTCCTGACTTTAGGAGGAGTTTTTAATGAGGATTTTTTTTTAGTAGTGAGTATTTTAAATATATCTTTGTTTAAATCAATTTATTGAAAATTTGAGGTGAATGCAAGAAAGTTCAGGCCTAAAGAAATGGGCACTGTATTTTTTTTAAACATACGGTATTACTGCAGATTATGAAGGAGTTTAAAATTGGGACTGGGGAAAGATATTGAGAAGCATTGTCAAAAGCACCTAAAAAATGCTTAGCGCGTGTGTGTGTTCTCCAGACAAAACTGGCTGTCTTCTGCTCATTGCAGCAGCGATGGCCTTCCCCTGTTGATCACTCATTAAGAACATTGCAAAAATCTTTCTCTTTTTTTTTCTTTTTGTGATTGCCAGTATTGTTTCCTCTTGTTCACAGACTAAGGGGTAGAAATGTTCTAATTCTGCTTGAAGAAAGGAAGTGGTGCTTCCTCTGACTATCCTACATGTTCCATGGCTAACTTCAGCGATAGGCAGATGTTTTCATACTGTCCCATTGATAGGTGGGACAAATGAGTGCAGTCATTTACCTGTAGGGAACTTCAGTACCTATTCTTCCATAAGACAGAGCTCAGTGGTTTTCCCTGACCTTTCTGTTTTTACTTACCTGAATGAAAAACATTCCTTAAACTGTTTGCCTTGTTGCCTGATTGGGAATCTCAATTCCTGCTGAGCAGCTTCTGGAAAGTAACTTCTGTAACTAGTTAGCCAGCAATTGCAGGGACACTGGAAAAAAGATTTTTATTCAGGGTGAGGCTTGACCTATATCTCAATCTTCTAGTTGCACTAAAATGAATATGCTGCACAGATTGTAGCTGGGAACAATTTACTTGCTGCCAAGGATACTTTGGAACTATTCTTGCTGAATAGGTGCCACTTAAGGATTTTACTTAACTCACTGCATGTTTTAAAGCTTCATGTAATGGGAATAGCATCTTTGCTATCGAGTCTGTTTCTGTGCTGAATGTAACAGTCAAAAAATTTATGAAAAGCAGTCTGAGGTAATTTTTTTCTTAAGATCTCCTTTTTTCCTGCAAGAACTGGATAAACAGAGTTTGCATTCCCTTTCAATGTCTATCTAGTCACTTGCACAAAAACAACATTGAAAGAAATTGCCAAAAATACCACAGAAAATCTCTCACGGATGCTCTAAAGCAGTCACTTCCAAACCACTTCTGTTCATGCACCTCTTGCCATAGAAAGATTTTTGAGCATGCATTTTTTGTAAGTTAAACATTGATGTATTCTTGTCCTAACATAATATGTACATCATTAAACATGCACAAAAACACAAATGAAAAAATAATGAAATAAAGGTGGAATGACCACTGTATTAAGAAAAGTTTTATGCATTAACAGTATGAAAGGTATTTTCTTCCTGCAGCCCCAGTGCGTTGGCTGATGTAGTCCCTGAGGTGTGCACACTCTACTTGGGAGATCCCTGCTCTGAGCAGAATCCCACTAGTTGCTTTGTTGTCGCAGTGTTTGAGCCTTGAAGAGCTTGGCAAAAACTAGAAGGAAACTGACTCCAGTAATCAGTTAGGGATTCCTCAGAGCTGTGGGAGACTGCTTCGCTTATTGAATTTTTGGCTGCTTCCTGAATGTGGGTGACCTTTTTAACACTGAAACTAGTGGTATTTCTGGTCTGGTAGTAGCAGCCCTTTAGCTTTATGGGATGTCAGTTGATCTCCTAACACAGCAAAACTTTGAAACTGTTGTACTCCCTCAAGCTAATGACGTTATTGCTGAATCACACTACATAGCTCTTTTGGTTTCTACCTTTCTCTCCTTAGTGCTCTCTTGAAAACAGTAATTCTCATAAAATGGTAGGATCTTTATCCAGCATATGGTAGGATCTTTTTCTCTAACAGAGGCTGACAGAATACTTTTGCTATATTTACATAGCCTGCTTGAACACTGGCCTTTGTAATTGAGGAAAAATGAATACTTTTTAAAGCTGATTTTAATTATACATGAAGTGATGGATGGTTGAAACAAGATTTTAGCTCTTTGAAGTGCTTTGGAGTTCTGGCTGGGCATGGGAGCACCCAGGAATGTCTGCATCTCAGCACTGTTTGTAAGTCAAGCATTTTGTCAACACTGTTGTCAGCTGCCCACTTGAGCCACAAGTATTTTTGCCTACCTTTTCCTTTTAATATATCATTGCATCTCCCTAACTTGTTTAACAAATGGTGAGATGAATTTCCACTTGGCCCTCTTAGAAGAGGTTTATAGAATTAGACAGCCTTGGTAACAGATCCAAATCAAAAAAAAAAAAGAAGTCAGTTACTTTTTTTAATTGAAGCGTGGAAAAACAAGCTAAACTATCAGCTTTAATCTCTGGAGCAGGTGCACAAACATAACATCTGTGACTTTGTTCAATAGCTCAGCCTTGACTAATAAACTATTCTTAGGTCCAGCTGTGACCTTCCATAGACCTTTCATTAACACTTTCAGAATAGTTTTCTTAACTGTTTCATTGGAGTAAGCACTTCTACAAGTAGTGGGTGCATATTAGTCAGCAGTTCCATGAAACAACAAGGCTGTAAGTGATCCCTCCTCTAGTCACATCATTCATTATCACTGCAACCTCATCTACCTACCTTAGAAAGAAGTCTCAGAGCTAAGAAAAGTTAAATTATTCTTTTGGTTTTGCTTTAGTGCATTTTGGAACCCCTGTTTGAAAACAATTGTTCGAGTACAACTTCTCAGTAACAAAGCTGATTCCTTCAGAGAGAATTTAAATGATGCAATAGAAATGAAATAGGTTTATTTACTTTCAAGGAGGAAGAGCAAACACTTAGTGAGCTCTACCTTATTTTGCTCAGGTGTCTCTTGCCTTTCAATTTAGTAAACCTTTTGCTTTGCATATGAAGTAACAATATAATTTCATATATGTGCACAGATAGTATAGCCTATTTATATTTGGTCTTGTGTGGTCTTTTGATATAAAGTCAACCTACCACAGATTGAAATCAGTTATTGAAGCCTTTACCAAAATGTTAGAAAGCCCTAGTGCTGTCAGGCATATAGGCTCGTTTTGTGCAGACAAAAACAATCACCCTAGCTGGTGTAGCTGTTCAAAAAACAAACATTGTTTCCTACTGCAATAACAGGTACTTTATAAGTGCTTTGTATATTTTAGAAGGAGCATACAAGCTACTGGCTAGGTTACCCTGTCTTAGTTTTCCTGCTCTCCAGAAGCATGTCTGGATGTCTTGACAAGCTCTGAAGTTTGAAGGTGGCGCTTGGTCTTAGATCATAATTATTTAGGATAATGGAATTTCATATGTGGGAAACATGGTAAATTACAAGTTCTTTTATAGTTTCAAAATAGAAACACCTGCAAGTATCCTGAATGTATGTGACTTTTACTAAATTTAAAGACCAATTGTCATATCATGATCTGGAGTGTCAAAGTTCAGTGGTAGAACTTCTTATGGCTTATCACAATCACCCTTATCTGTTAAGATTCCTCAAGCTGCTAAGCCCTGAGGTCTCTGCCAAAAATGTGGCTAGCCTTGTTTTTTCCTTATGCCTCATAATGTTTTTTTTCCAAATTGGTGTTTGTTCTTATGTTGTCTTGGTTGCTCCTTGCAGGGTCTGTTTCATCTGGAGTGCTCTTTGCTGTCTCCACAAGTGTTTTTGAAGTGCTCTACACATTTTCATTTTCAGACCTGTAGAGTACAGCTGCTTACCCACATCAACGGTTCTAGATCCTTTTTAATTCCGTGTCTGTTGGCAGTCAAACTCTTTGAGCTTTACATCCTCTTCACCATCCTTAACAGGCTGTTATTTGTATGTCTCAGTTATACTCTCAATCACCTCATCACCATAATTTTGCAGCTTTACTTATAAGTCTTAGCATTTTTTCTTAATTTCTATTATGCTGTTACAGCTTAAAGTTGAATTCTCTGTCATCTTTTTACTTGTTCCAATTGAAAGTTATATTTCAAGTAACAGTATGGAATCTAGATTCCAGAAAGTGATTTCCAAGATTAGGCCTTTCATTGTAAGAGTTACGGTAGTAGGCTTCCAAACATGAACTGATGAAGTGCCATGTTTGGAATTTGTTGCTTCAGAGAGGATTTATCTCTGCTAAGTCACATTACTTGCATGAGAATGAAAATTATGCAAGTTTTGTTTGCTGCTAAATGCTTACAGGAGTCAGCGGAGTTCTATGAACTGTTGAAGTGTTTGTGCAGGTAGCTTTTCATAGCTAACTGTAACATACGAAATGTATCTCATGTACGGGGCATTAACTTCTATGACTTTAGACACCTTTTCTAGTCACAGTGCAGGTCTCCAGCCTGTCGTTGCTTTGCCACTGCTACAGGGCGTTATGCACTCCAGAGCCTCAGAAAGGGGGATTTCTAAATGTAGGAGGAGTTAGTGGCAGCTTTGCTAAGTTGTCTGTTTATGTTTTGAGCTTTTATTTCAATGTCAGTGAGTTGTGTACCAGAGAGCATTTTCTTTCAAAGGTAGGGGGGTTTGTTTGCTGAAATGAGGTGGTATCCGATACCGATGACTGTGAACAGTCACATCTCAGTGATGTTAATTTTAGAGGCTTCCCATCAAAATGATAGCACAGACCAAGTTGTTTGAAGCACAGTGAGTAGCCCATTTTAGTTAAAGGAACAAAACAATTGTTGCAGAAACAATTCTGAAAAACAATGGTAAAGCTGTCATAAATAAGCTTTTCTGATTATCTTCACCTTTTCACCTGTATTCCTTTAGGTGTCTGCCTAATAGCCTTTCTTCTTTACCATTTCTTCTCTTTCCAGTCTTTCTAATCAAATATCATCGCTTTTAGACAAGAAAGATGACAGTTAAACAAGACTTGCATCTCTTGAAGAGTATCTTAAAGACAAACTAATTCCTCACAGTTTTAAGAGAAACCTCTGTATAAAGGTTTGAATATGCTGGTCAGGCAAAATGAATTGGCACTCTATAAAGGACAATAATTACAAGCAGGGGGGTATTAATACAACTTTCTGGTCACTACTGCAGCTGTTCATAGTAAAGTGTGGCGGTGTGCCCTGTGGTCCCGGAATCGCCTCAGGCGATTACTTGGTATGATGAGGACCCCAGGGACACCGCCCTCGAACTTACCACTTTTTCTTCTTAAGTTCACTTGTACCCGTCCCTGGCTTCCCCTAAAAACTGTCAATCACCTAGTTGTCTCCACCCTTGTTCCACCCCTGGGCGGTTGGTTGCCACCCCTGGTTCACACCCCTTTGCCAATCAAGGATCCCTCTGGAAAGTTCTCCCCGATTCACCCCTTGATTGGTCCCTGTTAATCCCTTTCCCCATTGGATAATATCACCCAANGAAAACCTTATGTTCCATAGACTTTTTTCACTCGATGCACACATTTTTTAAGTAGTTTAATTGGACTGGAACCATTCAGACTATGTTTTGGGTTTAGAAAAACCACACTTTTTTTCACTATGGAGCCCACAGTTGGTGTTGGCATAATTTAAGGAAGAGGATCACCTGTGAAACATTTGATTCCTCCTCATCACACTAATAAGGTTTTTCTGAAGGGCATTAGTCAACTTAGTACACTAGAATATTTCAGAACCATGGTACAACATTGTAACTAAAGGTTTTATTTTTGAGATAGTTACTCATGGAAAAGCATTTTACTGACTTACAATGTCTCTTCTAGATGAAGAAGGAAATCAAGATGAATCACTGGAGTCCAAGGTGAGGAGATAAGTTTCTAATCATTCTGTTTTACCTGTGGAGTGAGAGCAAAGGTCTGAAATTCAGAACAAAAATTTAATTTTAGATTTTAAGCTTTTCTGTAGCTCTTGCTGTCTCATTAATTTCTTCTGTGCATCAGAGAAATTAATACTGTGTTACAAGTTGGAAACATTTTTTTTTCAAGGCGGGAAAAAAAGGGGATAGAGGCGATGAGAGCTGATAGAGGTAGCTCAGCTTACTTTTGATTCTACTGTTTAAATTAATTAACCATATCTTTTAAGAAGTTTTTAAACGGGTTTTTAGCCAGCTGCTGCTTCTCAGTTTCTAATCTTCTAAATTATGTGGCTGCTTTCTTTCAGACTTTATCTGCAGAGGACCAGGTAAAGGATCATTCTGCAGGAACTCGAGTGGTAGCAGGTCAGATCTTCCTTGAATCTGGGAAATCGGACTCTCAATCAGAGAATGAAGAGAACTTCCACAGTCGAGAAGAGGAAAAAGAGAGTTCTCTGGAAGAGTTAAACTCTCTAGAAATGTCAAATCTATTAAATAAGGATTTGGAAGAAGCAGAAATACAGAGTCCAGGTAACTGCTCACAGGCTTTTGAACAAGTGGCAACAAAGATGCATCTGAGTAACTCCAGCATATGGGTGAACACAAACAGTAATTTTGAACATGTGGAATAACTAGTGTCTTAACCTTTCTGTAATGGAATGGTAATTGCTGCCTTTTTCATTAGCAAGTAGCATCAAAATGTATTGTAATTGAAATCTGAGTAGTTATTTTCAGATGCATTTGAAAGAATTTTCCGTTTTTCTTATTGTTTCCATCTTGCTGGAAAGCTTTAACTATCAAATAGAGAAGGCCCTGATTTCTTCAAATAGAAGTCAAGTACAGGTCCTGTGCTCTGTGTATGTACACCAGCAGTACAAAGAGAAATTTGTCTCAGTCTTTTTCAATCCCCTGACTGTTAGCGTGGTGAGTCAATTGACAGAAAAGGAACAGATAGTAATATAAAGACAAGCTTCCTAGAACAGCATTCAGAGCCTCAGGGCAGCATTTAAATTGCATATAAACTTCATGAAGTTTTTAAATATAGGTAAGGCCTTATGTCTTGGGCCTAAATTCTCAAGAAATTCTAATACCACATATTTTACAACATAATTTCATGATTTTTTGATTTGCAGTTAGTAGTACATGATAATTAGATGGCACAGTTGTGTACCTTAACCTATGCAGCAGACTTTTCCTTTTCACTTGTCCATAAAAACTAAATCTTCAGTATTACTGAAAAATACAGTTACGTGGTACTAATGGTATTTATCTTCTCAACTCAGATTGAAATGTCAAAAGAAAGCAGGAGTTACTAAATGAGCTCTGTAGTGTACTGACTGCTTTCTAATAAGCTGTTTCCTTATTAGAGCAGAACTAGTATCAGTTTGTGAAAACTCAATAATAGGCTTCACCATTGCTTTTGATGCTGTGTTGTATAGGGAAAAGGCATATAAAATCCACTAAATACCTTTCTGCCACAAAACAGTGAGCTAAGCACCATATTTAGTCAGTGCAGTTTATTTCAAAAGTAAACTTTAAGATACTTTTAATCTCATACAAAAATAACATCCAGCTGACTGGCTCCTTGGGAACTAAGGTTTTTAACTATACTTATCAATATATTGCAAGTGACTTTGAAAAACCATAAGTTTAAGTCTTGCACAGTTCTTGGAACATCTTGTAAATTAAATAAGCAATGTGAATGGAGGGATTTTCCTCCATTCTGAAAAGCAATTCTGAAAGAAAAGTACTTGTTTTCTGTCAGGAGAAAAGAGTGCTAAAGGACAGGTTTACTGACAAACTCTTGAAGTGAGCATCTATCTGAGGTACAGATGTTACACCCCCAGATAAGCTACTGGTGACAGGACTGCATTAAGGGACATTAAAGCTTTTCTAAAAATGGTTTGCTACCATGTATGGTCATGAGATTGTGTGGGAAAAAAGTATACTCTTCAAGTTTCCATATATATTTTGTAGAATATGGAGCATTAAAAAATCAGTAATTTAGAATTAGTGCTAGTAAAGCTTTTAACTTCCTAAGAAAGTTGTCCTGCTCTCTTCTGATGAGTGAGAAGATTGTGTGTAAGGAAAATGATATTTTTTTTAGTTATTGCTATTTTGTGTTCTAGGGTTTTATAACACTAAAGTTCTATACTAACAATTTTTGCTGAAAACTGCTCACAAGTTTATACAGAGCTGGCAATTGCTGTTGCATTTATTTTCCTATTTGGAAGAACATTACAGTAATATTGCCAATACTTATAAGTAATCTATATTTGGGTTTCCTGCAGCATAAAGTATGAAACAAGACATAAATAAATTAGGACAAAATATAATGAAATACCACATATTTTATTCAGAGACAGTAAAGAGATAAATTGCTTCTGGAGCACTTGGTTTGACAAAAGCTAATTTATCCTGTGGGTAAATTGTTTGCCTCACTTTGTATTTATCATTCTCGAAGTACATAAATAACTGTGGTGAGCATTTTAACCTGTGATTGCATTGCTGTGTTGCTCTTGGGGTTAGTCTTTGTTACTATCTGGGAGCAAAAACAGCATTATGGTTGAATTTAGAATTTAAAAAATGCGAAGGGGAGCATTGGGGCAGAGTAATTTCATAAGTTTATTATGCAGCTAAATATCATGTAGAGCACTGTAAAACTGCTTTCCACACAGGAGACAAGGTACAAAACAATACAAATAAAACCTTGAGTTCTCGAGTAGTGTTAAAATCCTGGACCTGGAGCTTGTTCAAATGACAGTGATAGGAGGTCCCTTTAAGTTGAAGTTACATGAACCCTTAGCAGGAGTTTGTATATTAATTTGTAGTTAACAGATGTCTGAAATTATTCCAGCCTGATCACATCTTAACACATTATTTTTGAATGTAGTTGCTGAAAATAAGTTTTCCTCTTGTGATAGAACTAACTTGAAGTGTTGTGGTGGAACCTATACCAAGGTATCCAATTATGAAGAGCAATTTCAACAGGTCCAGCTATACCTGAAGACTTTCTTTTCCTTCAGAAAATCAACATGAAATATTTAAATTACTAAAATGCTTAGGCTTTTCAATTATAGACCCTCAAAAAAAGAACTGTTTTTCCCTATAATTACAAAAATTACAAAGTTAACTTGAAAAAACTGTGTAATTGACATTGTCAATTGCATGATTTCGCGAATATTTTCGAATGAAGTTGAGCCCAACTGTTGGATTTAGCTTAGTGAAAGAGGGAAACTTTTTTATAAAAGTCTAATTGAAGTAATTCCATCTTCAAAACCCAGAGAATTCTTAGTCTGTATCAAAGATTGATTTTGTTTTAAAATACTGTGATATTGGAATCAGTAACCTTTGAAGTTTTGGTGCATAAGAAATAATAAATTTCAAATTTATGCTATTCAAAGCCATTTTGAATGCAACTAAATATATTGGCAAAATGAAGTAATGTTTTTAATCAAAGTATTTTCAGGAATAGATTACCAGGTTCATCTCATAGTGATGAGAATCCTATCTTCTACATCCTAATGATTTCACTTAAGTATTTTCATACAGTTGTATGTTCAAGTGTACTCCCTGCTGATATTCCATTACTTTCAGTAGAGGATTTTGTGATGTGTGGTGTTCTGTCATGATTGTGTCTAATCCTGGGGCTAAAATGAATGTGCTCTGGAATGCACTTCAGGAGTGCAATACAAGGTCTTTTGCAGAGAAGAGAAAGTGCAAGGAGAGACTATTTATTTTGGTAGGCAATAAAAATGTAAGTGAGGTTTGCCTTCTCCAATCAAAACAGTATTTTCTTTGCTTGGAACTAAAAATATAAGAAACCACATACCTTCTGCTTTGTTTTGTAATTAAAACTAAGAATTGTATTTTTCAAGCGCTATTTAGAAAAGCTGCTTTTTCAAGCTTCTGTAAATTAGAAATTTTACTGAAAACTTGATTAATTGTAGTTCATAGAAATTAAAACCAACATAGGAGCACTTTTCTGTATGTAATATATGATTTTAATTTGGGAATAAAGGAGAGTAGTCTAATTCCTGGGTGTGTGTTTTCAGTTTTGACAGCTATTGGAGGCACTGCAGATGGTGAACCTTGCCACTTTCCATTTTTGTTTATGGAGAAGGAATATGCAGAGTGCACTGCCGATGGGAGGGAAGATGGCAGGCTTTGGTGTGCGACAACCTACGATTACAAGAAAGATCAAAAGTGGGGCTTCTGTGAATGTAAGCAACCTTTTGTCTTGTTCAAGGAATGCTTTTCTTAAGCTAGTGTTTTCAGTCTTCTTAACACTCTTTATTTCAGGATGTAGAAGTCCCTGGCAATAAACAAGTAGTTATAAAGGCAAAGTTTTCATGATTGAAGAAGTTTTAATACAAATGCCACTTCCCAGAGCTGATTAGGAAGTTTCACAGTGAAGGCATCTATTAAACTGTTTCTGAGGCTGTAGGAGGATAGGAGTTTGACAGTGTTGCCCATTATACTTGATTTGTTGCACAAAGGCAACCCTTCTCTACGAAATGTCCTTCTGAAGGAGGAACCTACAGAGCTTGCTTTTGAGCAATGAATGAAATTATTTTATCAGCAAACTTGTACATGAGAGACATCACACAAGAAGGAATTATCTATTAATATACCCAACACATCCATTAGACAGCTTTTTGTAATCACTTTGTTTATTGGTCTTCAAAAACATGTTTCTGGCTGTATTTACCCTTTGGAACCAATAGGAATTTTGAGAGGATAGTCTTGAGTGGTATAATTGGAGCTCTTAATGTATACTTTTTTTTTTAGCTGAAGAGCAGTCTAATAAGAGAAGGCAGATGCAAGAAGCTGAGGATGTTTATCAGATTGGAATGAAAATCCTTAATGAAAGCAGTAAAAAGGCTCAGAAGAAAGTGTAAGTATACCTCATCCACCCCCGCAGGAGAAGGATGATGTGGTCACTCTCCCTTAACTCAAAAACAACTTGAATGAGCTGCCCTGAGCTTTATTGGACTCAATATCAAACTATGCAGTGATAGAAAATAAATAGTAAATTCAGGATGTTTAGGAAAATATATGCCTGCATTCCTTTGAATGCAGTAAAAATTGTGTAAGATTGATTTCTGAAGAATGGGTGTCATCAAAATATTGACTTAATACAAGATGATGCTGCAGTTCTCTAGCCCCAGTTTATACACAGCAACTGCCCAGGAGAAAAACTGGGAACATGATAGGAGATAATTGTCCTTTTTCAGATGTTTCTTACAGTCTGATTCTCATTCTGCTTCAAAGATAAAGTGGGGAAAACTGGCATTTCTTGTCCTGCTCTATCTCGTACTTTCTGATGCTTTTGGTCACCATAAAAATAGTATTAAGCTCAACAAATTGTTACAATTCTAATAATGAATATTGTTAGAAGGAAGAGGGTAATGCTTGTAGACAAAACAAAAAATAAGAAATTAGTGTTCTATTCATTCTTGTCTCTACTTTCTCTTCTGTATACATCCAATTACTGATTAAGTAGCTGTGAACTTACCACTATAATTTAGAATGGCTGGGCTAATTTAGATCTTCCTCCTAATAATGGTGACAACTTCCTTAGTAAGTGGTGACTTCTGCTGATTAATATGTTAGGACTATTACTATTTTAAATTTGTTTGTGGAAATAAAGGAGTGTATTTCTACTTTGTGTCAGGGAAAGTGAGGCACATCTAAAGTTGTCTGCACCTTGGCAAAGACAAAGGGAGACAATACCTGTTGGATTCTGAGTAGTATTTTTAGGTATAAAATAGTGTGAGACTTGTAAAACAATATTAGGTGTTAGGTCTCCTGTACACCTTACACTTTCTTAGAAGATTAAGTTCTGTGAGGAACTATGTATGCCTCTGTCCTAAAGAACAAGGACAAGACTGAGAATAGAAAGGAGGAGAGGTATATAAAAATCTTAGAGTGCTATCAAAGGTCCTTGAGACCAAGCTGAAGCAGGCTTGGTAATACTGTTACCGTGTTTAAGGTTAGGGGCTTTTTAATTTCTGTGGAACCAGCTGCTGTGAAATTAATTTGAAGGGCTACCTTAAGTTCTGAGACTGAAACAGAAAGAGGAGTTTGCAGAGATCCTCCACATTGTTAGCATGACTTCTTCATCACAAAATTGATCGCATATGCAGTTGTCTGGGGCCCAAGGCTTGGTGTTTTCACTGGAGTGGTTTTGTACTCAAATCGGAGAGACTCCATAGTCTTTTTCAGGCTGCTTCTTTCTGTCGTGATCTACAAGACTGTTACGGAAGTGGTTCTACTGCATACCTAGCACAGAACTTAAAGTTGTTGCTACAGAAATGTAGCATTTGACCTTAAATTTCTTGTATACGTTAGAGGAGAGGAAATGCATACTGCTTTGCTTATGGAGTAGAGCAAACATTAAAATTCAGCTTGTCCATTAACTACATCCTGAGTTGTTGCTTTTGCTGATGATTTGTAGCTGGAACAAATGACTGTAGGTAGATGCATTTTTAGAAAACAAAGGCTGAAACAGAGAAACAAAACACCTCTCCAGAATCTTCAGGTTTATGAACGGAATCTGCTTCTTTGCTTCAAGTTGACAAAGAAACTGTTTTCTCTTAAGAGCATATCAGTATCTTCTGAAAGCAGCTGACATGAATCATACCAAGGCCATGGAGAAAGTGTCTTATGCTTTGTTGTTTGGGGATTACCTGAAGCAGAACATCCAGTCATCAAAAGAACTATTTGAAAAACTAACAGAAGAAGGTTCTCCTAAAGGACAAATGGTATGTATATCCTTAGATTCTATAGATGTTTCTATAGGTTTAAAAATTGTTTATAGATTGTACTTACTCTAAGGTGCTTTTATAGATGGCACCTGCACCCTCAAAGTAAACACAAGCATATCTTCCCTTCGAGTTTTAAATAAATGTTTAACTATCAGTAATATTGGATGGTGGTGGTCTTTTAATTGATTTTTTTTCCTGTTATATGACTGACTACATTGGATGTATAAGTCAAAAAGCAGGTAGATACAAGTGACTCCAGCCAACAAACCTTCTGAAACTGTGTACTTTTTATGTGGTTTTTGTGCAATATTGTTTCATTTGCAATTTAATCTGAGATGGTCAGATATATACACCAATTTATAATCTAGGAAATACCTCCTAGGAATCTTGACAGCTATTTAGTGGATTAGGACTTACTTTGTCCCTGTGCCTTTGAACACAGACTTACTGTTACAATATGTCATAAAATACAGGTGGTTTTGATTTTCATGTCTGAGTATGTGCATAAACTTATTGTTTAGTTCTCTCTTGTTTTGGAAGTGTCAGCTTCTTAAAGAACTATTAATTTCCTCTTATCTCTTTGGTTACCAAATCTCCAGCTGTTCCCTGTTTAATGGTGGAATACTGATTTACCATAGAAAGCAGGAGCATGTTTTTTCTAGAGACTTTATGTCTCAATAATGACCTTGACTTTTATTGGTCTAGAATTCAATACTGTCTGCACGACAATTTTTGTGTATGCTTTCAGATTGCCTAGAATAGTGTTAGAACACTGAGATATAGACATGTTTATATATACACTATCTTCTGTGCTACTAGTTTCTATTCCGAGCCACCAGCTGTAACAGGTGTGATGGGTAGAGCAGTAACTATGTAAATCCTAAGAACAAAAACTAACTTCTGAAAGAACATCAAACAGCTCAGTGTGTTCTCACTGTTTATATTTATAGTCACAGTTGCAATTAACCTGTGGCAGAACAGATGCAAAACTGTAAATTCACAGGATCTGAGAATCAAACAGTACAAGCCCTCTAGACAAGGCTGTGGTTCCTATATGTTTGCACTGGTGTATGAGGCAAACTGGGTACGTAAATAACCGGACAGATACTG
The DNA here is from genome assembly GCA_013399875.1 of Gymnorhina tibicen. NCBI lineage: Eukaryota > Metazoa > Chordata > Aves > Passeriformes > Artamidae > Gymnorhina > Gymnorhina tibicen. Next base: position 72,668 of record VXAZ01004530.1, read on the forward strand.
CTTAGCTTCAATTGAGGGTCTTTAAACTGGGATACTTCCACTCTTTAGGACCTTTGGATCTACACTTGACATTCAGGGAAGTAGTAGTTTGTTCCTTGCATTCGATTCTCTCATCTGAATTCTGGTGAAACAGTAATTTATGTTAGCATCCTAAACAACTGAATAATTTAGAAACTTCATACTTTGAAAGAGGCAGGGAAGAGCATAGATATAGGTGCTACCAAAGTGAAGGTAGAGCTTGGCGTACTCTTTGCAGCTTTGAATCTTTATGCCTATGTATTCTGGGAAAACTTATCCTTGATTTTTCGAAGGGTGTGCTGACAAACTTTATTTTATTTCTAGGCTCTTGGATTTCTATATGCATCTGGCCTAGGAGTCAATTCTAGTCAAGCTAAGGTAATTAAGAAATTTTCAGTGTGTGCGCTTGTATTTTCTCTTAGGGGCAGATGTTAAATAACCAATTATTTTGTTTTAAGGCCCTGGTGTATTACACTTTTGGAGCTTTAGGAGGAAATCTGATCGCTCATATGATCTTGGTAAGTAAGATGGTTAATAACTTTAAACATGCAAGAGTGTTTTTGTACTCCTACATTTTCAGTGTTAAGATTTCCTTTCATATGAATACCCTGTCCAAATATTAGATCATTTTACATGCATTGGGTGGGCAGTAGTATCTTCCCCATTATTCATTTTTAATGTAAGGATGAGTCTGCTCATTTTAAACTATATGCCACTATGAATTTAGATGGACCACGTTTATATCTCTTGACTTAAATCAGAATTTTCAGACTTAAAATTTTTGTAATCTAATGAGAATTATGAAAGAGATCTTTACAGAAGATCCTGTTTTAATCAGTATTATGAGATTTACGACAAAGTGCAATATGTAAGTAAAAGGCTTTACGTGTTCACCCTTAAGCATCGTTCTGCTTATTTGCTTTTTCCTGAGTAATATCTGAACTATACTGGCCATTTTTAACCTTTAATAGTGTCAGTCATTTGCTTTTTATGTAGCTACAATGGACTTGTGGCCTTTGTCCGGTCTGCTGTCTCATCAAATCTTGCTCAAGTAATGTGAAAAAAGTTTGTAACACAGCAAGCAGTATGTTCTCAAGTAACTGATAGTCCCATGTTTATATATTTTCCTTTCTAGGGTTACCGGTACTGGGCTGGGATAGGAGTCCTTCAGAGTTGTGAATCTGCTCTCACTCACTACCGACTTGTAGCTAATCATGGTAAAAACCTTTTACTAGGGTAATGGTCTTCACTTTCTATGTACTGCTGTATCATTCAACTAGAAGATACTAAAGTACTCCCAACACTTAATAGTACAAACAGAGAATTCCTGCTATTAAACAAGCTATCCATTTGACTCTGAATCATGATATGCTATTTTTTCTCCATTGAAATGTCTTAGAGGGTGTCAAAGTAATTAATTCTCTCTTGAGTAACAGCTTGAAGTTCTGTAGACGTCTGGTTTTACTAAGTTATGGTGTAACTTCTATATTGAAAAAAGCTGTCTGAAAATTTCTCTCATCTGTTTTCCAGTTGCTAGTGACATTTCCTTGACTGGTGGCACAGTGGTTCAGCGAATTCGCTTAGCAGATGAAGTAGAAAATCCAGGAATGGCAAGTGGGATGCTAGAAGAAGACTTGATTCAGTATTACCAGTTTTTAGCAGAGAAAGGAGATGTACAGGCACAGGTAAGATTCAGTTCCCCTGATGGCATTCAGACATTTTCAAGAATTAGAGGAACAGCTTTATGAAATATAGAAAGACATTGAAGCTTTAGTGTTCTCTTCATCCTGAATCAACCTGATTGCTATTTCCCCATTATTTTTTGTGTGAAGAGACTTCTATTTTAGTGTGTTTAAGGTAGAACTTGGACAGAAAATGCAAATTTTTTTGACAAGTCCGAAACATTACAGCTTTAGCAGCTTAGGAATGAGGTCTTGACTTTCACTAGAAATCAGCCAGACTATTTCAAGGATAGCTTCAGATGTTGTGGAGGAAGGCTAGATAAAAAAATCTGGCCTTGACACGGGATTTCAATTTCTCACTGCTCCTGCTCTTGCATGACTTCTGCATGCTGCAGGCTGGACCTCTCCTACACACAGTGCAGATGAGGAGGATGATAATAGAAGCAAATTGTCACACTCCAACTTGATCACGTATGACTTAAGACTTAGGTAGTCAGGATTCAAGTGAACAGTTGTTACTTTGCATCTAGGACAGTATGTCGCTTCTATCTAGGATAAATTTCCATTTAGGCTAGTGTGAAAAAGTAGGACTGTACTGTAGTTATTGAAGCAAATCTGTACCTTCAAACTTTGTGGCATCTTTAACTCTGATATTGTCTGTCTTTGTGCAAGTAATTAACTCACCTGTATCTGTATTGCTAGAAAAAGGAAGTCCTGAGGGAAAAGTGACTTTCTTGCAATGTAAAATTTATTTTTAGGTTGGCCTTGGACAGTTGCACTTGCATGGGGGAAGAGGAGTAGAGCAAAATCATCAGGTACCTTTTCTCTATATCTCTGATGCGTATTACATTTGGCAGAGGGGGAGAAAGTATAACTGAGAAAACAAGTGATGCAAAAGTAAGTACCACTGTATGGTACGTAACGATTTCAATAGCCTTGTTCAAGAAAACTTAATCTTTATGTGATTAGAAGATGGAACTGATTTTTTTACATAATTAACTGAAGATTAACCATTTCAGAAATGAGAATGTACCACATGTACAAAAGCTCAGCCAGCTCCAGTACCACTTGATAAAAACAGTTCTTGTTTTTGCCAAAATTTCTGATCCAGTGAGCATGCATTAAGGATTATAGTCTAATTTATGTGCCTTGCAAGAATATTTTGCTTCTGTAGACAAAACAGTGCAACTTTAAATACTAAAGATATTAAATGTGCATAGAAAATAGAACTTCTGCTGATGTAAGCCAACCTAGCTTACTCTGCTTATGGAAGTTAAAATAGCTAACCTTGTCTTGAGGTATGTATTGAAAAAATGGAGAGCTAAGGATGTGCAGTCCTGAGAATTATTTCATCCAAAACAGTAATTATTTAACAGAAATTATTTACTGGTTATCATACTTAAAATACCTCAAAATGACTGCTTCAGAAGGTCTTGGAGATGATAGTGAATGGTCAGAAGGAATATAACCAAATTCTATGTAAAAGTAGAATAGGAATTGGCAAATCACGCCTATTCTAAATAGGGTTTGATGGTACAATAAAAAAGTAAGATTTACCTGTGTAGCTTGTGCATAGTAGCAGTTGTAGTTTGTTGGGTTTTTTTTCCTTCTGCTTTTTGGAATACACTGATTAGAGGGATTGCCGCTTAATACTGCATCTATATAAGTAAAGAACCCTGTTACGTATATTAAATTAGGTGGGAATGATAACTTTTATTCCCAGAAGAACCTGGTAACTTGGCAAACAATCTACCTGCCTCTGCTCCGTTTGTGAGAAAAGTTACTCAAATCATAGTCATGGTAGTTAAAACACTTGTTTTCTTATCTACAGCGAGCATTTGAATACTTCAATCAAGCAGCTAATGCTGGCAATTCCCATGCAATGGCTTTTCTAGGAAAGGTAAGATATGAACACTCTCAAAAGTAAGAAAACTGACTGCCTTGCAATGAAAAATAGCAAATGTTTCCTACTTTCTGACATCACGCAGTCTAAGACTTGAAATCTGGAATCTAAGTACTGCCGTTTTGCTACTGTTTCGAATTTTTCTGCAAGATATGAGTGTTGCAGTCTGTTATGTCTTGTCTAAGTTTCCTTTACTTTACTTTTGGATTTTTCTAAATAGTACTTGAACTAGAGGGGTATTTTTAAAATCCAGTAATTAAATACCTAAATGTCCTTTTTCTGTGGTGGATTTCAAAACTCTAAATAGGCAACTATTCTCTTCCATACATTATGTGGGGAAAAGCTAGGCTTCTCAAAACTTTGCCCAGTAGGAAATACCCAGTTGAGAAAGGAAATGGGAAGGACATTCTTCACCTTTCATTCTGTGTAGAGAATTGAGGCATCTGAGTAAAAATTGCCAATAGGCCTGTACTTACTTTATGCTAAAGCCTAAATCCATCTGCAGGGTGCACTATTGTTTCAGTTTTCTCAGATTTAAGGCCTTTTTGTCTGGGGGCAAATCTTACCCAACCAGTCTGGTTGCCTTCTATGATGGAGTGAAAACAATGGTCAACAAGGGAAGAATGACTGATGTCAGCTATCTAGACTTCTGTAAGGCCTGTGGCATGGTCCCATACAACATCCTTCTCTTCAAATTGGAGAGACATGCATTTGAGGGGTGGAATATTTGGGGGATAAGGAATTGGCTGGATGGCGATAGCCGGAGAGTTGTGGTCAATGGGTCAATGTCCAGGTAGAGGCCGGTGACAAATGGGGTCCCTCGGGGTTCTGTCTTGGGACCAGTGTTCTTTAATACCTTTACCAGTGGCACAGACAGTGAGATCGAGTGCACCATCAGCAAGTTTGCAGATGACACCAAGCTGAGCAGTGCAGTGACACTACAGAAGGATGAGATGTCATCCAAAGGGACCTGGACAAACCTGAGAAGTGGGCCCGTGAGAACCCCTTAAAGTTCAACAAGTGCAAATGGGAGGGCTGCACCTGTACAAAAATGAGTACAGACTGGGAGATGAACTCATTGAGAGCAGCCTTGCGAAGAAGGACTTGGGGGATCTCATGGGTGAAAAGCTGCACGTGACCCAGCAATGTGCACTTGCAGCCCAAAAGGCGCAAGCAGCATCCTGGTCTGCAGCCAAAGAGGACTGGCCAACAGGTTGAGGGAGGTGATTCTCCCCTTCTGCTCTGCCCTCATGAGACTCCACCTGGAGTGCTGTGTCCAGGTATGCAGTCCTCAGCACAGGAAAGACATGGACCCATTGGAGTGAATCTAGAGGAGAGCCATCAAGATGATCAGAGGGAGGGAGCACCTCTCCGATGCAGACAGGCAGACAATGAGACAGCTGGGGTTCTTCAGCCTGGAGAAGAGAAGGCTCCAGGGAGACCTCATTGCAGCCTTCCAATACCTAAAAGGGTCTTACAAAAAAGAGGAAGGGCAATATTTTGCACAACAGATAGTAATAGGATAAGGGGGAATGGTTTTAAACTGAGGAGAGATTTAGTTTAAATGTTAGGCAGAAGTTCTTTATTCAGAGGGTGGTGAGGCAGTGGAACGTGTTGCCCAGAGAAGTTGTGGGTGTCCCATCCCTGGAAGTGTTCAAGGCCAAGGCTGGTTTGGGCCCTGAGCAACTTGGTCTAGTGGCTAGCATCCCTGCCCATGGCATGGTAGTTGGAACTAAATGATCTTTAACCCAGTCTGTTCTGTGATTTTTAATCTAATACACGATTGGCAAGCTGCTGGCAGTGATGATGATGCGTTACTGCTTAGAAGGGTATTTAGGTCACTTGTCAGAGATCTGGGTTGCAGACTACCTTCAGCCTGTGATGAGCTAAATCCTTATTACTCCATTTGAGTATGCTCTAAGGTTAGGCTACAATAAGCACCAGCTCTAGCTCAACTTTTTCAGGCTGTCATTGCAGTAGAGGATGCAAAATTCATGTCCTTAAAGCCTAAAAAAAATAGCATAATGTGCTGTTCAAGGCACCTGACAGAAGAAATTGCAGTTCCTGCTTTCTCTATTGCTTGAGTGTTCTGTCGCTAATAAATGTTGAAGTGAACTGTATTTAGTCACTCATTTTTGGTTTGTTTTCACAAAGTATTTTGACCGCCAATACAGTTTGACTTCCACTGGTCTCAAGATTTTTGCCTGATATTTGTTTTTCACTGCACATTGGTAGAAATTAAAAATTAAGGGTATTGTCATGAAAACTTTTTAATTTTATGGGCAATTCATTTTCCTTTAGAAAGTTAAACCCTCTGAATTTTACAGCAGAAAGATGTATTTTCTGCTTCTGGTTTTTATGATTATTCATAATCATAATCACTAAGTTTTAATGATTATTCAGTAATGCAATAGTCAGAATAAGTACAATAGACTCCCTCTTGATATCTAAAGTGAAGATGCTTCATGGTCTTCATGCTAAACTGACTACTTTGGCTGTTCTTCAGTTATGGCTTTCTCTTTCAGATGTACTCAGAAGGAAGTGATGTTGTACCTCAGAGCAATGAAACAGCCCTTCAGTATTTCAAGAAAGCTGCTGATATGGTATGATTATCTGTAAGCCAGAACTACAGCACGTGCACTAAGAAGTTGATTAGCTCTGAAATGCTGCAAATGCTTCATGTGCTCTTCCATGTGCACACGCCTACTCCCAGCTTCTGTCCCAGATTAACTAGCCCATAATCTTGCTTGCCTAAGATGTAGGTGTAGGTTTTGCCTTTCTTTGCAGAAGTGTTTTTCTGTGTTTTCAGGGTAATCCAGTTGGACAGAGTGGATTAGGAATGGCTTACCTCTACGGAAGAGGTGTTCCAGTGGTAAGCTTTTGACAGTCGTCTTTCTAATCATAGGTGATTGTGTGACTTTTTGTTTTCAACCGATTTTTTTCTCTGGAGGGAAGTACTGTAGAAGGCTTAATTGTGAAGATTTCTGTTACACTGAAAATTCCTTGAAGAAATCTGTAATGTAAAAAAAATGCGCTATGGAATTAGTAGCTATGAAAGAAACATCCTGATTTTCCTCTCAGAAGTTTGAAAATGTTGCTTAAGCTATTAGAAATGCCTAGAAGCGTGCATTTTAGCAGAAGATTTGAGCTTGTCTATAATTTTCTTGTAAAATAAAACAAATCCTAATTGTCCCCATTTTGTGTCTCTGGTGGGAGTGGAGGGACACTTTGAAGCTTTTAATTAGTTCATTTGCTTTGTTGCTTTTCCCACGGGACAGTTTCTTGTCAAATGTTTTATATTTAGCTATGCAAACAGATATTCAAAAGTTGAATTAGCCCAAAGTTGAGGAAATAAATAAGTGTTCTAGAAACAGAACAGAGCTTCCATTCTGTTAAGCGTAATTGTTCATCGCAATGCTGTATGTGGATGCCAGCTTTGAGATAGCTGCAGAGTTTCAACAGGCTAAATATCATTTTAGTCTATTTCATTTTTTGCTTCCAGGTTTTGAACAGGGGAATATTTTCACTGGAAAATCTTGCTGTAATTTTTCTGTAAAACAAAACTGTCCTTACACATAGGCACACGCATATTTTCTGTCTTAAACTTTGGTGTATTGCAAGGCTCTAATGACTGGACCAAATCTTCCTGCAGAACTATGAGCTAGCACTGAAGTATTTCCAGAAGGCTGCAGAACAGGGATGGGTTGATGGACAACTTCAACTAGGTTCCATGTATTACAGTAAGTGGCATCTAAACGATTTGCAGGTCTAAGCAGCTGCCCTTTCAGTCACTGTTCACTAGGTGGCATTAGAAGTGTGCATACACTGCACGTAGAATGGGCTTACTACATTGAACTTGTATTTCCTTCTGTTTTTTCCTAACAGTTTCCCAATGCTTTTCTTGACTAATTTTAAAAGGTACTGTATTTCATACAACACTGCTTTTTAAGAGGAATGAATAGCAATGATTTAATCTTTCTTCTAGATGGCATTGGAGTCAAGAAAGACTATAAACAAGCTTTGAAATATTTTAACTTGGCCTCCCAGGGTGGCCACATTCTGGCTTTCTACAATCTGGCTCAGATGCATGCTACTGGCACCGGAGTGATGCGGTCCTGTCATACTGCTGTTGAGGTAAGTTCGCCCATTTATAATGGTCAGTAATACTGACTTGCAAGAGATTGGCTATAACCACATCAGCCTACATATGACATCTCCAGTAGTGACTGCAGAGTCTAGGCTATCAAAAGGGAAAGTGATATATTAGCAAACTTGCTTTATTTCATGAGAAAGATCTTTGGCTTTTATGTTATGTCAGGTTTGTATTGGCTTTACTAACTTTGAAGAAAGTCAAAAGAATGTAGTACAAAGCAAGCATCAGTATTTTATAAGTACCAAATTCTTTTTTTAAGTATAACAAAAAAACTAATACTAAAGAATAATTCTGAGTAAGCATCTGAATCTTACAAATTAGTATCTTTACTTACTAAGAATCTTACACATTACTAAGCATCTATCTGCTTAGCAACTTGTATCTTAAATTAAGCCTGTCTTAAACAGTGGAGTTTGTCTGTCATGTTTTTCACGTAAAATATAAATATTTTGAACAGGCATCAGAATGTTAAAGGTTTACTTCTTGCAAAACCTAAATTTTTGATGTTCCTGACAACCAGTATCCTCCCCCTTCCTTTTTCCTCTGCAGTTGTTTAAGAATGTATGTGAACGGGGGCGTTGGTCTGAAAGACTGATGACTGCCTACAACAGCTATAAAGATGGTGATTCAAATTCTGCTGTGGTTCAGTATCTTCTTCTGGCAGAACAAGGCTATGAAGTTGCACAAAGCAATGCTGCTTTCATACTTGATCAGAGTAAGAATCTGCATATGTACTGAAAAGGGTTTTTTTGGAGTTGGCGTGTTAAAACTTAAATGAAGCTCTTGTCCTCTTTCCTGCTCTTCACACTGGAAAGCAATCCGTTTTCATTTTCACTTCTAAGGATGGCTTCCTAGACTAAAAGTTAAAATACATTTAATTTCTGACTTAAAGGTTTTAAAATGGCATAGGCAGAGTCTTTAGAAACTTGCACAGTGCTAAAAATTCTCTTCCCTGGATTTCCTAAGCACAGTTGTAAAAGTAGGAATTGCATTAGGTTTACTTTTGGCCTGTACTACGCACACAAGTCTGTGTCCTTTTTTCTTTCTCTTGTAATGCGTTTTCTCAGCACCTTCTTCTTTGTGTTACTTTACTGATGCTACTCTTGAAGCAGGGATAAGGAGCTGTGCAGTTGGTTCTGTTGGATTTGAAAACAAGCTTGTCCCATGTGCCTTACTGGAACTAGATGGCAAGAACTTGGATTTATTAGAGTTTGAACTCATAGGGAGACAATGGAAGTACAATGACAAATCTTTGTAGAAACTGCAAAACCCAATATTTTAAACTTTCTGTATACCAAGTCTAGGTCTCATTGCCAGCTTTATATCTTAGTATTGAAAGCCCCTTTTGGTGGCTGATGGGCTAATCTAACATCTTAATTTTCAGTTAATGTTTTTCAAAGGTGTCTGAGTGAATCATCTTTAGATAAGGTACAGTAATGACAGTCTTGGCTGGAAGTGCATGCTTGCAAAGAAATAGCATTTTTCCATGGGTTAAAACTCTGGTTGATTTTAAATTATTTTATACATTTTATACAGAAAATCTTTGTGTCAGCTGTGAGATAGTACAGCTGAAACCATAATTACACTGGAAGTTCAGGTTACAAATCCTTTGAATTGTCTGAACCCTGATAGTTCATGAACCCTCAAATTGTGGCATGAACAACTTCTGAAGTAGCTGAAGCACTGCTGTGTAAAACATGCAGTCTCTGGCTGGTTAAGGAGTTTAAGACTCTGTTTTACTTGACTAGTCTTGGGTTTCAGATGGCCAAACTATAACAGGTTATACTTCAACCTTGTATTTGTCAAAGTCCAAATTATGTGCTCTTAAGACTTGCATCTTCTGTCATTCCTCAAGTATGCATCAGAATCTCTTACAGCTGGAATGGGAGAGATGCTTGGTAAGCCATAGTTCAGGGTGAAATTACATAGTTTGTTCCTAGCTCTTACGTGGGCAGATAAATGGAAAGGCTATGTAAATGAAAGCATTTTTATAAGTTTCAGATGGGTTGAATCTTGTTTGTTCTATAACACAGATTGCTTCAAGTTTTTAACTTAATTCAGCAGGCTGAATATAAGCAGGATTTTTTTTTTGTGGTCGTGGGTGCATATACCATGGTTCTATTTAACTGGATTATTTTCCCTTTTAGAAGAAGCTAGCATAGTAGGAGAAAATGAAACCTATCCTCGAGCTTTGCTTCACTGGAATAGAGCAGCTTCTCAAGGTATGTCTTTACCTCACAATTCCAATCCGTTTGTTATTATGTTGAGGAATACATTCCGTGTAGGTTTGCAGCTGCAGTGGGAGCTGCAGGTTGAGCTCTGGGTGGGAGGAGCCACCAAGGCAAGGGGCTGTGAACTGCCAACCTTTTGTATAACAAAGGGCCTGGGGACCTGTGGCCCAGCCAGGTGACCGGACACTCAGAAACACAACAGGAGCCAAGGACCCCAGACTTAAGTATGAACAGAGTGTGAGGATATAAAAGCCCAGGGATTCCTTTGTTCAGGGTTCCTCCTGGGAAGCATGAGCTCAAGCTGGTTTTTGTGTAACTGTGCCATTACGAAATTGTTTAAAAGATTCAGGTGTCTGAGACTCTGCTCTTGGAAACCCAGGGTCGAACCAGTAAGGAAAGCTTGCCTGACTGTGTGAGAGTGGCACGAGTAGGGAGTCAAGCACCCATCAGCCCTTGGAGCCACCCACTGCAAAGAGGGAAGGGGCTTCAGTCCCCACAGTAACAATCTGTAGTGGTGGGAGTGTAATAGCCAGAGTGCCTCCCAAATGGTCAGACAGGAAGGTTTCCTTAACATTTAGTAGAGCCATTAATGTCCGATTTCACAGGTTTTGTTATGAAACATGTAAGGAGGGAAAGTTTACCTCCTTCTGTTCAACAGAAATTGTATCCCTGGTAGGATAGTTGGTGTTCTTTGTTCCATTGTTAGCTATAGTGTCATTGCAATATGCTTGCAGGTCTGAGCCTTCCTGTGATTCTGAAGACTAGAAGGACTAAAATATAAATGTACTGTGTTTCTTTTGCCATTCCATATGGAATTACGGAGCAGTGTTAACATTAGCAATGTTTACACTGGCTTTTCTAAAAATATATCTGCTTGGGAAAATAGATCCAAAATCCTAAGGAGTAATTTGTTAACTGTCATCATTTATAAGAAATTCAATTCCCTATTGAAAGTAAGCAGAGTCCAGTGATGAAGAATGCAGCCTTGATGTCCAAACAACACAAATTTAAACTCTGGTGCTTGTGATCCTATCCTAAAAATAAGCAAAAGTGAACTTAATGATTAAGTATCTTGAGGTGTCTAACTTCTAAATGGGTGCATCTACACTAATGTCTGTCTACTAGTTTCTTACTTTAGAGTATCATTCAAATAGAGCTTAATTCAGACTTTCAAGGCTTTTAGTTGAAAGTTAAGAAATTGAGATGATGACATGGATGATGAGACACTATTTTTCAAGTTTCCAGTGTCACTGCTTTTAAAACAAAGTTGAATCCTTTAATGGCCATATAGCAAATGTAAAGTTTTTCTGTAATAAGTGACAGATTATGAATATGTTATGGGTTTTCAGCTCATACCACTTCATAGCAATAAAAATGTTGGTAGGATTAGTAGGAAAAGATCTTAATCTGCAAATAGAAATTGGTTGTGCTTTGGTTAGCTTAACCAAATTTAAGAAATAAAAGCTGTATATGGGGGTGGTGAAAGATAAACTGTACGAACTGTGAAAAGTAATACTAAAGCTCTTACTCCATCTTCATAGGAAGCCAAGAAGGTTTCTTTGCCTAGCTATTTTATCCTTTTTTGTTGTTTCTTGATTCATAGGATATACTGTTGCAAGAATTAAACTTGGAGATTACCATTTTTATGGGTTTGGTACTGATGTTGATTACGAAACTGCATTTATTCACTATCGACTGGCATCAGAACAGCAGCACAGTGCTCAAGCAATGTTTAATCTGGGCTACATGCATGAGAAGGGATTGGGCATCAAGCAGGTGAGTAAACTGTAGACTAAGAGTCTGCTTCGTTAGAGTACATTTGCTAACATTAGATTAAGTCCATAACTACTACTGGGCTTTGGGTACTATATGACCACTTAATTGGAATAAGCATGTCAACAATACATTCACCAATAGGCAATGGACAAGTATATTGACTTCACACTTAACTATGTGAAGTAATGATGTGTAGACAGGGAAGAAACGTTTGCCCAAAACTGTGAATATTGGCAAAATGAGTGCCATATGCTTCAGTAATGCTTTCAAGACCTTGAAGTGTAGTGAAATGAATGCAAATCAACTCCAGGGTCATGGTATTTTAGTACAGGATTATTCTCGTCCTCTGAAACACTGGTTAAATTGTTTCCCATATAATGACTTTGAAAACAAGGTAACAAAGCATAACCATGACCAAATAAGATGTGGTTTTTCAAGTTAGGCAAACTGCATCACCTAAAGAAGACAGTGTATCTGGTTCTAGGAAGCCTGTGGTGTGTTGCTGTCCGTGAGTTAATTCTTGTGGAATCCAGAGCAACATATTTCTGTACGTGTCAAAATAATGTAATTGGCAATTGCATACTAATTTTGAGCAGCCTACCTTAGAATAATGTCTGAATTTAATAATAACTTGACCTGAAACTGTAAGAAATTACTTCATTTTCTTTATTTTCAGTGAGCTTCAACTTTTTTTTTTGTCTACATATGCACGTTTTAATTATTCTGCTGGTCTATTAAAAGACCAATTTTTGTTTCTTTTTCCCTAAATTCCTGACAAAATATCAGAACAATGCAGAGCAAATCATAGGTCAGTGTTGTTACTTTGGCAGCATCAGGCAATCAACATTTGAAAAATGCTTAATGACCTAGATGTAGAAATGACAATACAGTACACAAACAGCATTTTTTCTGAAGTTTATTTTCAAATGTTACTTTAGGATTGTTTTCCCTTTGTAACTGAGCCCTCAAAAGCAGTTAACTTTTGAAAATAAGTCTGTGGCTAAAAGCACCAGTGCTGAAGTTGGAGGTTTTCTTAAAAAAAAAAAATTCTTTCACACATGGACTTTTTTCTTTTGCTTCTGCTTTGAATACAACACAATTTAGATCAAATAATAAAAAGTTTGAAAAAGTTATTGCATCATGTTCAGCATGATGAGAAAAATTATTCCTAATGCTATCATTTGCACAAAGTATTCTCCAACCTGAAGCAGAGATGGCTACATACAGAGAGCTGAAATGAGTGCACAGAGGCTCATGATGAGCATATGTAGCCTTGCTTTATGCAGAGGAATAATACTTTCCTCCAGATCCACTGTGGAATGAAAAGTTGAATTGCAAGGGAAATAGAGATAGGTAATCTAGATATAGGAAGGTAGCACTGAGAATGTCTAAGCAAGGAAACAGCAGGTATAAAATCAGTCTTAGTAATTCTGGATATGTAATGTCTTTGCTTTCTGTGTTCTAAAACTTTACAACTGTAAGATGAGAAGATGGAGATTTAGGACTGAATAGATAAGGCTAGGGGCTGGGCCAGGATATTCTGAAAAAGGCTGAGTTTTGCATGAAGCAGAATATTTGGCTTGCACAGAATGGAAATTGCTGAATTTTGAGCACCTCTGAAAATGACTGACAATTAAAATAATATTTCCTGATGAAATAGGATGTCTACCACTGAAGTATGTTCTTCCACTAGAGGCCTGTGGATGGGACATATAAACTGTAGTAGCATTGTAATATATAACAAAATTGGGGATTTAGTGTTTGAAGAAAGGGATGTGTACTTTAAATCTCTCATCTCCTAGATCCAAGATCGTTAAGATTGCAAACACTCCAGAATTAGGGAGAATGTTCCAATAAGGTGGCCTGCACAACTTCAGGCCACTGTTCATTCTGGATAAACATGGTATTTCTTATGTGGGGATTTTTTTCCCCACTAAACAGCTTTTGCCTAATTCTCAATTTACGTATTGAAAAAATAGTCTTTTTCTTACATACAGAATTTTATGCTGAACTTCCTCTATCAAGATGGTTTTCGAACTGAGACCAGGTCAATGCCAAATAGTAACCCCTTTCAGGAATCTCAGACATGTACACTTAGACACTCTTCATAGATTTAATGCTGTCCAATCCCTGAGGCTACATGTCAGAATGAAGACTGTTTCCATACTGCTCAAAATTAAGAAGTTAATTTTATTATGGTCTCATCTTAAGATTTGGTGTGGTATTTCGGTGTTATTTGTGTGTTATAACTCAGACTCCTATGGTTTGCACTTTTCTGCCAAGTAGGAGCGAAGTATGCATAAGCAGAATGAGGTGCTTGCTAACTAGAAATGAAAACAAGCCATTATTTAAGATCTCCTTTTTACAGCAACACTAGCACAGTGCAGAGGAGGTAAGGAAGCTCTTTTAAATAGTTATACAAAAGATAAACTTGCCAGCCTCAATGAGTATTCAAAGTTGTTCTACTGAATTAAAATACTAAAGTGTGAGTGATTACATCTCATTCATTTAATGTGTTGATTTTCATACTGTTATTTCCACAAGTGTTATGGAACTAAGCTTTGCTGTATCAATGATCAGAAAATCTTTATGGTATTTCACCATCAGGAAATTATAAAATGAGCATGTACATGGAGTCCTGGAGATTTCTCATATTTTAAGTGTCCAGCTTGGAACACTTTGAGGCAAGTCTTACACGGGCTTGTTCTTCACATCATGGGTGAACATAGCCAGTTTGTATCCAAATATCCTAACATTGTACAGTATGTATCTGAAGCAGAGCCAAAAAAATACTGGACAAACAAGGAAAGGTAAACTATCTACTACATGTGCCCTCAGTTCTTACAGTCACCACCTTGTTTCAATTGCCACCAAAGACAGCACTAAGTTAAGCTCTTCCTTAAGTTGCTCTCTGTGCTCGTACTTTTGCCAGGCTGCTCTCACTAATGCAAGTTACGTGCATTTTGGACAAGCAGTAAAATCTTATTTGTGCATATGTGCAGAAATGGTTAGAAGCTGCACTATGCAGCAGGCATACTGTAGTCTAACTGAGAGGAAATGCTGCTGCATATTCCTCTGGAACCTGGGTTTTCTTTTATATGTCTTCTCTTAGTCTTTTATGTTTTGTGTGGTATTGGAGATGTTAGAGTGTACTAGAGTTACCTAAATATTTGCCTTGGTTTATAGTGAATAGGTTGAATATGTTATTACTAACTTTGTGAACTTCAATTCTAGCATCAGTTAGAATAGCTTCATCTCAAATTGAAGCTTCCATTTACTTGTATATTCAAATGTGAACATGTCTCAGGGAAAAAAAATTGTGGTTAATTTTTCAAGTTTTTCAAAACTGAGCTTTGAATTTTCTAAACTTTAGGATATTCATCTTGCAAAACGATTCTATGACATGGCAGCTGAAGCAAGCCCAGATGCCCAGGTTCCAGTCTTCCTAGCACTTTGCAAGCTTGGAGTGATTTATTCCTTGCAGTATATACGAGAAATCAATGTAAGTAATGCAGAATTAAAAGAAAACAGCAAATGTGTTTTCCATTTTTAAAAGAAGCTCAATTTGTAATCTTACTTAAGTAGAAGTATTGCTTCTGCAAACTTAGGATAGATTTGTTTTCTGTTGTTGCATGTTAAGAAACTCACTGAAGCTTTGATTCCTATTTCCTATTTTTGCAATTCTGTGAAACTGAAATGTGCACAGCCAGTGCTCTTCTGTGCTCTTCTTCCCTTGAAGAGAATTTCTCAAAACTGTTTGACTGTTCTTATCCATGACCATCTGCTACCAAAATGAAGCAGATTTAACTGACATAATTGCTCAGGGGAAAAAAAACTTTTTTATACCCCTAATTCTCATTCTATTTTATATTCAGCTGTAACCAACCCAATTAGAGTTGTGTTTGATCTGTGGGAGGCAGGGGGGGAATGTATTTGTATTAGATAGTTTAGGTATTTTGTAGAGTTTCTACTGTGTGATGGCCCTGGAAAAAAATTTGTCTAGAATTAAAGTGAAGTCTTTCCAGTATTTCTCAGATGTTCTGACATCTTACTGCCTTTTTGGATTAGTTAATAAATTAAAATGGTATGGAAGTTACTACCACTTAGAGCAAATGCAGTTTCAAGCAGTTCAGCAAAGTAGACAAAATGTAGTAGTCTTGAGACTGAGGACTTTCAGGGGTGGACAGTCAAAATACTCTTAAGTCAATTGGGCAAATACCCATGTAGCACTCAGAGAAGCTAGTATGCAGAACACAGCTTTTCCCAGTTTTAAGTCTGCTAATGCAGATTTAAATTGGCAGTGACTCTGTAGTATCATTAGATACAGTAGCGAAGCAGAAAAGTGCTTCTTGGCTAATGCTTATGCAAACAGATTCTTATAAAAAGGCACTCCAATCAAAACTAACAGTAAGTCCCTCTATTTCCCTGTCCATTACCTGCACAAATCTCAGCGTTGTACCACACAAGTGTCCTGGGGCTTAATGCTCTGTCATTCATGGGAAAGCCCCGAAACTCCATAGTGAGAACTTTCATCTCTAAAATAGAAAATAGAATACCTCATCCTGTATAGCATGGCTCTTAGTCTTAATGGTATTTTAATTCCTGGAATTAGAAGAACTTAATTCCTGGAATTAAGAATGTCACTGATGCGGTACTATTTTTTCAGAGAGCAAAAGACCAGTTTTAAGTTTTAAAACTGGTACAAGTCAAATTTGAAATCAAAGTAACTTCCCATTTGTGTTCTTTGACATGATGATGTGGACTTTTCTTTCTTAGATAAGGGAGGTATTCTCACATATTGATATGGACCAGCTGCTGGGGCCTGAGTGGGACCTCTACCTTATGACTATCATCGCCTTGCTCCTGGGAACAATTATAGCTTACAGACAAAGGCAACACCAAGCAATTCCCAGACCAGCAGGACTGCGGCCAGCTGTGCCTCAACAAGAACCACCCCCAGAACATCAACCACCACAATAGCAACAGGAGCCTCAGTGAAAGAACTGGATTTTTCCAAAAGGAACAATTTTCATTGTGAATTAGGACTTTGGATCAACAGTCCCTCCCCCAAAAGAGGCGCAAAGAAGTTTAAAAAAAAAGTTTGAAAGCTGCTTAGAGTGATGCCTTTTTTCAGGGATAAGAAAATTATTTTGAAACTGATTTGAATGTTATTTCAGTGCCAATGGAATAACACTATGGCTTTTTTCATGGAAACACAAGAGTGCTACTACAAAAATGTTGCCTGCTGTATCTAGTTCCTCTTTATTCAGAGTCCTTTTCACCTCCCAGAGAGACAGAAGGCTAGCAGTGGAAGGTTTTTGCCTGCTTGATAGCAGTTGCCCTTTATAAAAGTAATAATAATAAATTTATGGTAAATTTAAGTCCAAGAAGCTGAACTATTTCAAATTCTAAAAAGATTAGAGCTGTTAGGAACTTAAATTCTGATCTGCATCCCAAGTATTTCTAGTCCTTATTTCAGTATTTTTTAGTATTTCTTACAGTTTGGTCTTTTATGCTGTCTTGGATGGTTTAACATAGATTATTGATAAACCCTGTGAAACAAACAATGCCAGCAAACATGCCACTCTCCATTTGTACTTCTTTGGTTTGAGTGTTTTCCTCCATTCCCCTTCTCAGCAGTCAGTAGGTAGCCCGTGAGGTGGAGTGGGACAGATTGGGTCTGTAAAGCTCATCAGCTGAAAACTGTCCATACGGCGCCCAGATCTCACATACTTCTAAAACTTTTCAGGAGCCTGTGTACTTTGCAATACTTCGTGACATGAAACCATATTGGTAGTGTTCCTAAATTTAAATTTGTCTTTACAAAGAGGCTGAATCTAGATTGCAGAAAACTCCAGTATTACTGCACACACTGAAGAAAGGAGAGAGCCAGAAATCTCAGTGAGTTAGCTGACTTGATTTTTAGAGTTGGAAGTTCTATGCTTAATTTTCAACAATCCTGTTAGTGATTTGCACTGCAAGAAAGAAATGTGTGTATCTCATGCATGCATCGCTTAATGCATCTACAAAAAAAGAGCCACAAAAATGCATACTCTCTACAAAAGGGCATGGGCTTATGCCAGCGATGCTACTCCAGAGCTACAGGGGTGTTCTGGCTGTTGCCAACCTCTACTGTACTTGGCATAGATGAAAGTCACAGTAATGTCTCTGGCTGTGCCATCTCAAGGACGCCTTGTAACAAGAAAATCCAAAGAGAAAGAAGATTAGTGGTTTATGGCTTCTTGATGCCACCAGGTCAGTGTAAAGGCCTTTTAATGAGTGTAAAGAATGTGACCTGTGGACTGATGATTTAAGACTGCAAGAGGAATCTTCACTTAGTGAAAACCTGCATTTTCATTGAACTATAATTTCCGGGGCTGGGGGTGGGAAGCAGTAGGGGGAATAGTTTAGAAGCGCAAAATGCAGAAGTGTCTGTTCTTATTTACCATTGGTAGTTAAATATTTTTTCTGTACTAGCATTAAACCCTCTGAATATACTGTCTTAAAGCTTAATGAATACAAATGAGGAGAGGCTTTAGCTGCTTTCTGACAAAAGCTGTTGTGTTTAAAGGGTTAAGGGCTTCTTTTAATGCACATGTTTTTCCAGTGTATTGGCAACAACATATCAATACACTTAATTTAGAATTGAGATTTTGGTATGGTTTCATACTTGGTAGATTTGCAAGGAGATCATTGCACAATAGATCTCTACTTCAGGATAGAAGATAAGCAATCCATTCTTTTGTAAATGGGAGTGTCACGGATGACTAGTATTAAAGGTACTAGTATTTAGGTAGAACTTCTCAGTACTTCATAATGCTTATGCTGGTCATATGAAGACAAATCTTTAATTTTAGTATAGAGGGTTGCAGCATGTGGTAGAGGAATGTCTTGTTCAGTCTTAATTATCATTAGCAGATGAAACAGTATTGAACTTAAATATAGTGTCTTATATGTACAGCATTCCCCAGCTGCATTTCTAAGATATCTGTGACTTCTGAACACTCCCTCTGAAATATTTTTGCCACTGTCACTTAATAACTCTTTTTAGCTTGGCATGAATAAATTAAAGATCATATGGAAAATGTTTTTCAATTAAATACCATTGGTTCATTGGTATTGGTCTCTTAGGCAATTTAACAATTTTGTTACTGCATTATTGAAATGTTTTGGTTGTTTGATCTATTAGAACTAAATTCTAAAAGCTCTCTCCTACTTGCATGAGAATCTCTCATCACTGCTGCTATGTGACAGTCTTATAGATGACTTTCAGTGAATCTGATGCATTTTTACATCCAAGAAATCAGCAGAAGAAAACAATTGAAGATCAGCAAGTTACTTCATTTTAAAAAAATGCTTTTTGAAGGAGCAATAAGGAAGTCTTTCTCCTGCTTTTTTCCCTTCCACCGAATTACTACCACTAAGTTTTCAGATGACATTCATTTGAATGGCAGTGGTAGAAGAAAAAAGGTACTTACCATAAATAATGGCAAGTTAACTCAGGGATTAAAGAAATGAATAAGTTTTCTAAATCAGTTATCTACACCATGACTTAAATTTTTGTGACAATCCCTTGCTACTCTGTTCTGAAACCTGCATTTTGAGGAAAGTATATTTAACTCTTACTAGCAATATGTTCCTTGTTGTGCACTTGGTTAATCAAGCATCTTTTTCCTAAAGAAGCTGAGTTGCTCAGTTTAATGCAGTGAAGTACTTTTCCCTTTTGGTAGCACACAGGTTATCTTATAGTTTATATGCAGGAGTATTTTAGAAGGGAAACTTCATTTAAGAGAAGCCTTTCTGGGTGTGTTCAGCATGGTTTGAATGGAAAAGTTGTATTCTTTGTGTGTAGTAACATAGGCCAGAGCCTGCCTATTGAACCTTCCCAGACACATGCTCTTCCTTCCCTGCACAGAAAATGGAACTACAGAGCAGTGTTATTGGTGGGATTTCTATATGTAGGAAAACTGTGGGAAAATATGGAGAGATGCATTGTTTTGCATCTCAGATTACTAATCAAAGACATTAGCTGTTCTTGCTAGTTCAAAGAAATGCTGAACTGTTGAGAAAACAGGATTTTAGTTCATCACTGGTGAAACTTGTCCCAGAGCTATCTGTTGAAATAATTTTCTTGCTTTATATTGTCCATCATGGGACAGTGTAATGGAAGGTAAGGCCTTTGATACAAACATCCCCATGAGACTCTTACGACAGTTTTACTCACTTTTTAGCCATTTTCCATATATCAGCTGCTCTTACTAAAAAAAAAACCAAACTATCAAATGTTATTAATTTGGGGGAAGAACATTAAGATATGGCTTGTGAAAGGACTTTTTAATACTATGCATTATCTAATTTCCACCTATTATATGCTAGTTTGGGCCTATAAAAGGGGATTACACTCACCTTTGCAAGTTGCTTTCCTTTTAGATAGGCAACAATGAACTGAAATTCTATTTTTGTTTCAGAGAATATTAAACTGAAAAGATTTAGTTTGATTTGAACTACTGCAAATGCATATGGCAAATAGGGACTATTGGGGGGAACCCTTTGTTTTTATCAGCTACAGTTCTTTAAAGGGTCTTGTAGGAGTTTTGTAAATTTATTTTGTATTTAAAATCAGTATAAAGGCTGGTCAAATGTAATATAATTGTGTAAACAAATTCTGTTAATAGAAAGATGTACAGATTCATTTTGTACTGTATCTTTAATCTTGTGAAATAAAGATACCACCTGTGTGGTTACCCTCATTGTTCACAGTGGTTATGATAACAGAGGATGTGAATTGCTAGTCATATGCACTGGTATATGCCACTGTTAAATGCATCCCTTCCTATAAAGATTCTCATACTTCTTTCACTTCCATTCCTTAGGAGGGGCATAGAAGGGGAAATGGGTCATTATGCATTTTGTCTTCAGTTGTGCTAGAAACTTGCCCTCTGTGTGTATGTGTGATGGTGTATATAGCATTTGTACCATGCCTGGTAGACACAGAACTGCTGTGTGATTCAAGAGTAATGACAAGTAACTTCAGAATTACTACTGCATTTTCAGTACTGATACAGGGATAATTCAGTGAGTTGGAACAGAACTGGGGGAGGGACTACTCCAAGCTGACAAATTTGTTTGCTTTTCAGGCCGTTTTTGACCCATTCATCTCTTCAGGCTCCACCTGTTGAGACCAAGTCCTCCCTTGTAAATCCATTGAGTTGATTGGCTTTCCAGTGTGCTTGTTCACTGGGGAGAAGGAAAGTAAGGACAGTGGGGGAGCAATGATAATGGCTAGGAAAGGCATCAATAGGTAAGTGCTCCCATCATCAGCCCAAATTACATAGTTTTCTGAAGTATTTGGAGGCTTCCCATGTTGTCTGCTCCTGCCAATAGCACTTTTTGCAGGTAAAAACAGAGCTGCAGGTACTAAAACCAGCTTGAGTTCGACTAACAAAGCTCAAGCTTTGTGAGGTCATTCACCTCACCTTCCCTCACCTTCCGAAAAAGTCCGTTGTTTGAGATGTGATTGCTGACATACTCAGTTGAGGTGAGATCAAGTATAGATACTTTATTGACTACAGGCTACAAGTAAAATATGGAGTTGTGTTTGGTGGAGGGAATTAATTGAGTACCAGGTGTATATATATGATGCGGTGTGGGGGAGTGTTGGGAGATTTCTGTTGCTTGTTTATTTTAAAAAGCCACAGAAAAATGTTCATTGAAAACTAGTATATTTTGTTTGGGTTTGGTTTTTATGCTGCTGTATTCTCTATATTTTAGTCTTGAGACTAAAACCAATTAAAATATTATTAGAGAGCATAGTTTGTAAACCTACAAGACCTGTTTCATTAGAATGTGTTATTTGGTATAATGACAAAATGTTCTTCCTCTTTAAATTATCATGATATTAATGGATTTTCTGAATCATGACTTTGATTCCTATTTTTATAAAGAATAATTGAGGAAAAAAGTCACTCTAGCCTACTAGTCAAAAATCTTCAGACAACTGTAATCAAGTTCTAAAGCCAAGGGGGAGGGAGGGCGGTGTACCATCTGTCCAGGTAATGAAAACTGTAACATACAGTCTTAAATTTTATTTTCAGAAAAAAAGTAAATGGAGATGGAGTACCATTGTAGTTGCACTTCAGGTAGTAAGAGAGATAGATGTGATTGAGCTTCCACAGCACAGTACCTAAATCCTGTAGTGAGCCTCAGACAAAGTATTCTAACCCCAAAAGGTATCAGTGCCATTGCCACTTAACTCTGGTAAGATTTCTGAGGGCAGCAGTACTTCAGAGAGATGAGTTGCTTACATTTTTATTTCTTTGGTATCCAACTTTTTGAGCTTTCCATATAACATAGGTTGCGATTCCAGAGTTTTGAAAATAACTTTGAAGAATATCAATTTTTTGTGTTGCAAAATACTGAAATTCTAGCTCTTCAATTGTGCTGTCAATAATTTTCTGTATTTCCTCATTTTTTTCTATGCTTGTTTTTCTTCATTCTTCTTCCTAAACACAGGCTGTTCTGTAAAATTAGTTGTTCAAGTTCCCATGTTATGAATGTGGCTCCATTTCTGTACAAGATTCTTACCAACTTTTTTTTATTGCATCTAATTAACTGCTTTTGCTGAGCGGGGAAAAAGAAGTTGTACCTGGGGTGTGTGTTTGCAGACACAAGGGGATATTAGACAATAATGGCAACTTCAACTTGTTAAATACTGGAGGTCTCAAAGATTGAGAAAGGGGTAACTTCCACACTTTGAGTCACTGTCATATCTTGAGAAAATGTTTGTGTATCTATGAGTGTGTGTGTATATACACACACATACATAGAGGTATAAGAAGTCCTTGGTTGCAGGAGCTTCAGAAACTTAACATAATTAAATAATTCAGTACTCTTATTTCTCTCATATGTGTGGAGAAAAAGTTCAAAATTAAAAATCACTGTAGCTTCTGGTGAAGAATTACCTTCCCATAACAATTAAAACTTGTTTGGTATGTAAATCCATTAACCTCTTGTGCTAGTCTGTCTTGAAACATTGTTTGGAATACTGCGTGCACAGCTTCTAGGAGAGGGGCCTTTTTTGCAAAGTTAAATCCATATTTTCTTAGAGTACAAAATCTTTCCCACTAAAATAAGTGAAAATGTTAAGCAACAGGTGATGAAATATTTTTTAAATCACTTTCACTGGGACCATCTGGTGCACTATTTGATCTATCCAAATAGCTTGAAAACTGTAATTTAAAATATTTTACATTATTTCTTTCTGTTCAATCTTACTTTAATGTTTGTTAGGCTTTAGACTTTGCTATATACTGAAATTCCATTAATTAATGGCATTTTAGGTGCTTCTAAATATTTTTTTTATTATTATTATTATTACTACTACTACTACTGCTATTTTGAAAGTTTCCCAGATCTAATTAACAGCAATTTTAAAGGAAAAGCCAATTTGCATTGCTAGTATTAAAAACAGATATGTGATAAAGTCAAACACTTCATAGACCTTAAAGTCAGTATTATAGCTGATGTTAAACTTACTGAAGAAGTATGTGGAATGTTCCCATTTAAAGGTTGTAACTTTGCATTATAGAAAGATACTTCTTGAACAATCATCCAGCTTTGAATCCAAAGGCTGAAGGCCTGTCAATCTACATGTTGGTGAGTTTTCCAAAGTGATTTTACCTTCCTTACTGGGGCTGTGAGATCAGGAGGACTCGAGTTAATTCTTTTCAGGTTGTATTTGGTTTCATCTCTGGTTTTCATCACATTGATTATAGGATTGGACAGTTCATTAGGAAAAATAGCCACACCAAAATATATATGTATTTTATTGTGGAATCCGGTGTTATGTTAATGTTCAGCTGTAATTGGATAACTAAAGGATTTCACTTTTTTTACAAATAATTTTGTGTTTGACTTGGTTGTTGAAATCTGGGAAACATTGCACAGAAGGGAGGTGACTAGTGAGAGAATTCAGACCCAGTGAGATAAATGTGGTGATCTCACTGCACGCAGCTGTGTTGGCTTTTCCTGCCTCTTTGCTGAACAAACAGCCTTGCTGAGTTCCCTACTAGGAGTCTGATTTTTTGGAAGGCAAAGGGTCCAAGTAGGTAGGAACTTCTCAAAACAGGGCAAGAAAGAAGGATTTCTTCATTGATGTAATCACTCACCTAACAAACTGAACGTTGTATATTAACTGTTTGCCTACTCTATCTTGCATATTCAGTGAATAGCTCCATAGAGACACAAAAAATACTTCAGGTTTTTTGCACGTGTAATTGTAAAAAACTGGCCTAATTATTATGTTTGAGTTTACAAGCCCCAAAGAGTTTACTCTTCGCTACATTTGTCATTTTTAGTTCAGTTCCAAAAGATAGATTGATACAAAATACTTCTACATGTTTCTGGTGATACTAGTTCAGCATTATAAAACAGCTCTCATGTTTAGAGTAAGCAGTTTGCAAATAATCCTTTGGCTGAAAACTGAAAAACTCTATGGTAAATACTGAAAATTAATAGAAAAGTAAACTAAAAATAAATCCTCTTTAAGATTTCAGATCTAGTGTCTCATTAGTCCCATTTGGCACTGTGAAAGGTGCTAGAACAAACAACAGACTCTGTCATTTTAAAATACTATTCCTTATTTAAACACAACAAATAAAATATTCATTTCCACTGTCTCTTTGGGATTTCTAAATGCCAAATCATAAAGGTTTTCTTGCAGTTGCAGAAAAGGAAGCTTTCAAATTACATAAAATGAATATGTTTGATAAGCCTTTAGCTCTCTCTATGCTTATATTAAGCATTTGATGCTTCCAAACTTCTCCACTCGCCATTACACTCCTGGCACTGCTATTCTGCAAACTCTTCACTTGCTCAGATTGCAGGCAGAACAAGCTATGCAGATACTGGTTAATTTGATTTGCTGTTAGATGGCAAAACAAGGTGTCTGGTCATTGAGAAATGTCCTTCTGTGGAGAAAATGCCCAGTCTGTGAAAGGGAAGTGAAGGTGATGGCCTGCCATGCTGGAAATAGTGCCTTCGTCCCAGCATATTCATTTCAAACTAATCTTGCCATTACTGAGACGTGCAGTTAAACAAGTCTCTCCTGAAGTATGTGATCTTGCAGGCTGGGCCGTGGCGGCTGGAGCAAAGACCACTCAGGTGCATGCACATGGTCCCAGGTAAGGGAGCTAAGCAAACAATCTTCTGGCACTACACATTTATTTTCTCTTACTCCTCTGTGTGTCGAGTCAACATCAGCTCACTGGCTGAGGAATATCACTCCTATGAGACTGTACTTTGTGATACAGTCTAAAGAAATATGTGAAGTACAGACTTAATTGTGAAAGCAGGTCCAGATAGGTAAAGAAGATCTCGAAGTGCTTCTGTGCACTTCTGAATTGAGCCTCTGTTGGCACACCACTAACGGTTAAGTCACACCACCTCATTTCATTTAGTATGATGAAATGTACTGAACTCTGTTAACTGACAAATTTAATTAAACCTGCAGAAATGCCTGCATGAGAATCATTGTTTTGTGTTGGAATAAAACAGCATAATCTCCCAAGATATCATGAATCATTAATATCTTTATAATGAAATATTAACATAAAAAACCCTAGTTAGCTGTCAAGTTGAAAGAACAAAAAGTCAGGTGATGTGTATATTCAAAATAAATTAGAAGTGGGATTCTAGCCTTTAGTTACTCAGTACATGTGTTTATAGTTATGATTTCCCAAGCTCTAACCCTGTAGAGCCATATCATAAATACATTTTTAACATCAATCAGAATACCAAGAGTAGAATGCTGTATTTTTATGGTTAATATGTAACACTGTCATATTCTAGAAAATGGAAGAATATAATCTTTGTTCTTCAAACCCAAACTACTTGAAGTAGGCAAATCAAACTCTCTGGAGTATGTTTGATTTTTTAAATTTCATTTTTTTTCCCCTATGTACTTACTTTGGAGGGGCATAAACGTTCAAGTATATTTTAACTTCTCTTTCTATTGTAGGAACAGCAATGTTCAACCAGAAATGTAATATACTTATTTAAATAGAATAATTTGGGGGTTGATTCTCTGATGTAGTAAAATATTTCAGTGGAAAGGACCTATAATGACCATTAAGTTCAACTGTCTGACCACTGCAGGGCTGACCAAAAGTGTTTTCTATGGTTTTGATTCTGAGAAGACTCAAGAAAATGTAAGAACCTGTATCAGGTATGTTACCTGCTACTCCTTCCATTCCAGATCTTACTAGTAAAAGAACTTCAGAAATATAAAGCAAAAATTTCTTGCAAGTCCAAACAGAATAATAGTGCTAAACAGAGTTGTCTGATGTTGTGGTAATGACGTAGTAACTTGGATGGAATAAATAGTGTAAGAGAATCAAATGTTGTAAAACATGTTTTTGCTCTCCCCCCACCTCTCTCCCCCTCCTCCTTTAATACAGGAACTTCAGTTTACCCAATATCAGAAAAAGTAATTGGTGCTAGAGCAAATTTAAGCCTGGTAATCTGCATAAAAGAGGAAGAAGTGCTAAAAAGGATAGTATATTATATGCAAGCCTTTTTCCTTTAATGATCTCCTAAATGAGGAGACATGCCTTTCCTCAGCCTTTAAACCATCTAAAGGCTATGAGTAAATGTGCTCTGGAGTGAAAAGAAAGCAAAGATGGAAAATATCTTTCTGGTGCTAAGTCTTAATTACAACCTGACTGATGACATTTCATGCTGTGTGCTTTAGCAATGCCAAGATACAGCAACCACTGCCACTGTAGGACTGTTTGTGGCAGCATTTGCAGCTGCCTTTGTGACTACAAGTTCAAATACTGTTGGGAAGAGTTACTCTGTAATGGCTTCTACTTTTATTCAGAAAACAAAGAAGGGGGAAAAGCAAAAGAAGAAATGGTGTTCAGGACTTTACCAAAAACAGGGAAGGATTGAGGGCCTTCAAGTCTCTTTCTGGCCAGGATCTCTCACAGTACAGTACATCAGAGGTCAATGATGTTATTCTGGATCATGGATTTATTAAAGATGGGGAAGATAAAGGGAAACAACTGGAAAACTAATTTGTAGTTCTTTTGGCTCATAAAACAATCCTGAGAAGAAACAAAGATGCCAGTTGTACCTGAGTAGAACTATCCATGTCCTTGTTGAATTTACCCTATGTAAATGAGTCTGACTCCCAGCCTAACTGCATTTGGGCCCACGGGCAGAGTATTCAGCTACATATCTTCCATGTGATTGGCTTTGTCCGGGCAATCAACATCTTCTGCTGGATAAAACAGGATCTGCAATCCCGTTTGGGAATGTGCGAGTTGTGTGCTATTTTCTCCCAGCCACCTCTAGCTGGCACTCGTGTCGGTGCTTTGGGACACGCGATGTCCCCCGCTTGTGCCAAAAAAGATAAAGGCTTTCGTTCGAGTGTTCTTTGTCGTGCGTGTCCCCACATTGCTCTGCCCCAGGAGCAAACCTTCGACCCTCTTTGAAAGCCCCTTCGAAACAATCAGGTGAACCAGACATGCTAAGCTGCTGAGTGTAACATCAGTTATAATTACATGGTTATCTTGCATTTTCCATTTGAGATTTTCCCAGTGTTTTTACACTTTTAAAAACTCTTTGTTCACCCAGAGAAGAATTAAACTGCATTTTTGTTTTTTACAGTCAGTCTCCATTACTAATTAAGGCTGGTATTATAGTGTTTATTGCTAATGTTAAGGTAATTAACATCTCTCAGCTTGCAAGGTTCAATTTTCTAGGCAGCTCTTTGGTGGCTTGCTACTCCCTCAGCTCTCCAGAGTCATTCTCTGAATCTGCTAATGGGTGTAAATGTACACATCTGTGCTCACGTTTGGGCTAATGATGCACATGTTCATTTTGAATACGTTTCCTTTCAGCTGGAGTCTAGAAATTGTACTGGGATTAGAATTTAATTCCTCCATAAAGACATTTCCCTATGCAAATTGCTCTCTGAACTATTTAAAGGCAGAAATAAGATTAATATTAATATTACTATGCAATTTATATTATTAGATTTGTAATAGTATTACAGCTTAAAACCAGTTTGGTTCATAGACATTGTATTAACTTTCTTATCCCTGCCTAAAACATAATCCGTGAAATTCATCAGCGTCCACCAAAAGAATTGAGGTGTCTGTTAATTGGTGGGTGCACTAACTCACCACTTACAAATAAGTAGTGTTGTATTTAAGCATGCCCGTTGAATGACGCCGAGCAGAAGGATATCAATTTTTATCTGCACATTGCTGTTTATTTTTACCTGTAGGTGAGCGGAGACGGCAAAGTCCATTGACTTTGAATCGTATTTAGAAGCGAGCCCTGAGAAAGTTCGAAGGGATCAATGCCCGGAGAGCTCCGCCGCCACCTGTGCGCGGGGCCCGGCCGCTGCGCGGGGAGCAGCGCGGGGCCAGGGGCCGGCTCCGTGTNGGGCCGGGCCGGGCCGGGCAGGACCGGAGCCGATCGCGCTGGGAGTGCGCCCGCAGCGCCTCCGGAGCAGCGCGCCCGCCGGTAGGTGAGGAGGGGGCGCGCCCCGCGCTCCGCCTTCTGAGCGCCGGGGAAGGGGCACCGCGGCTCGGGGCTGGGGGGGCGCGCTGGCGGGGGAGNCTAATGGGTGTAAATGTACACATCTGTGCTCACGTTTGGGCTAATGATGCACATGTTCATTTTGAATACGTTTCCTTTCAGCTGGAGTCTAGAAATTGTACTGGGATTAGAATTTAATTCCTCCATAAAGACATTTCCCTATGCAAATTGCTCTCTGAACTATTTAAAGGCAGAAATAAGATTAATATTAATATTACTATGCAATTTATATTATTATATTTGTAATAGTATTACAGCTTAAAACCAGTTTGGTTCATAGACATTGTATTAACTTTCTTATCCCTGCCTAAAACATAATCCGTGAAATTCATCAGCGTCCACCAAAAGAATTGAGGTGTCTGTTAATTGGTGGGTGCACTAACTCACCACTTACAAATAAGTAGTGTTGTATTTAAGCATGCCCGTTGAATGACGCCGAGCAGAAGGATATCAATTTTTATCTGCACATTGCTGTTTATTTTTACCTGTAGGTGAGCGGAGACGGCAAAGTCCATTGACTTTGAATCGTATTTAGAAGCGAGCTCTGAGAAAGTTCGAAGAGATCAATGCCCGGAGAGCTCCGCCGCCACCTGTGCGCGGGGCCCGGCCGCTGCGCGGGGAGCAGCGCGGGGCCAGGGGCCGGCTCCGTGTGGGCGGGGCGGGGCGGGCC